>CAHIKZ030000926.1:0-525000 GCA_903632075.3 Acanthosepion pharaonis | reverse complement strand
ACATACACACATACATACATATATACACATACACATACATATATATATGCATACATATATACATATATACAACCACACACACACACACATATTATATATATATATATATATACACATATATATATATATATTTTACATATATACATACATACATATACACACACCCATACACACGTACATATATAGGCACACACATTACATATATAGCTTAACAATTATTAACCTTTTCTCTTATCATCTACCATACCTTCCCACCTAATATATATATATATATATACACACACTCACATATATATACACATACACACACACACCCACATATATATATATTTATTAAAAAAAAAAAACAACAAAAAAAAAAATAAATACACATACACCAACCTACACATTCCTCAGTGCCAATACTCTAACCAACACATAAATAAATATAAACACATTTGCACCAACACTAATAACACTATGCAGGTATACAATACACACTTATATCGTAAGTATGACCATCATGCAATAAAAACACTAATCTATTAAAAATACAGCGACATATCATTATCATTTAAAGTATACGACCCTACACTAAGTTAAATTTATAACGGTGTTTACAATTTACTGTAAGTTCATATCTTTGATTTAAGAGATCAGCCTTGTTTTTAAATCTAATAATTTCAAATTTTTCATTAAGGCATAGGTAACATGGGGTATATAGGGAGTTACATGTACGAGCTTTCTTAACCAAACTCCATTTAACCGTAGGTGTTTTGTTCTTATCTTTTAGATTCAAAAATACTTGGATAATGAAGTCATGTACCTATATTCACTGTGATTAAAGGATTGCATATGCCCCCGCCAGCGTTCCTTGAATGTTTTCATGGTAGAACCAATGTAAAACTTCTTTATATTTGGATTTTCAATTGTTGAAATAGTACCAAGATAGACTACAGAAGTAATTCCACAGTTAGTTTGTAGTGGACAATTATTCGGATTCCTACAATTACATAAGTTGTTATTAGTATTCTTATAATTAGTATTGCAGTTAGTAACCTGTTGATTAGTCAAGCCTTTTGAATTTCTATACTTGTTAAAGACTATGTTGTTATGTTTTTTAATTATCTGCTCCAGGTTATCAGCACAACTATAGCTTAATTTAAGGGTATTAGGATTAAATATTTTTACTAAGTGGGTTAGTTTCAGGGTTGGGGAAATGTTTTTTGATTAGATTTAGAAATATACGCCCTAATTTAGTTTTGACCATAACATTGAAAGGGGAGTGAACCAAATAATCTTTCTAGATCTTCTTTTCTTATTATGGTTGCAATTAACAGGGTTTTTATATTGAATAGTGGTATTTTTTCCAATATCCACTATTTTTAGTGCAGAATTATAAAAATCACTATGTTTATTGAAAACCTCCTTATTATAAGAGTTAGCGCTAATTCTAAATTCAATGGAAGAGGGTATATGTTTGATAACCGAAGGGGATGGTTGGAATTAGGATGCACGTATAATGGGTTGAATTAACCTTCATATATGGTTGGAAAATATTGTTAGCAAGATCTAAGTTGACATCTAGAAAATCCACTTGTCTAACATTAGTAGTAACTATAGTCCTAAGACCTAAATCCTTAAATACTTTATAGATCATTTTCCTAATACGGTCTACCTTAATTTTAGTTGAGTTTTTAACAACTAATAATCCATCATCTCTATATAATCCTACACTATCTGAATCTAGACAATCAAAGGCACTTAAATTATATAAAAGAAATAATCCAACCAAGTCCGAAGCTTCAGCAGAATCCAAAGAACCCATGGAAATGTCAAAATTGTTGTTGGAAGACTTTTTGGTCCACTGTTCATCCTTGTAAATTAGAACAGAATTTCGACACTTCATAATGATGTCAATTTCACACTCAGAAATAGTAGAATATTCCCGGGCGAAGTCCAATGCCAAGGTGAAAAGATCCTTCGATATAGAGGGATAATAGTCGATAATATCGAACTGTATGAATGAACATTTTCCCTTATATCGTATGTTGTTAAACCAGTTGATGACATCATTTGTGTTAATCCACTGTAGGGTGTTTTTTATGGAGTGGTTGATTCTTTCTAAGATGGTCTTACTAATCCTACCGATTTCTGGTCTTGTAGGATTTATAAGTCTAGTGGATGGCTTAGTTTTGAATTCGGGTTTATGGTCCTTTAACAAGACATAGGCTTCCTTAGTTTGTAGTTTGCCTACCCGATCACTAATTCGTAACTTATCAGTAATTGATTTACTGATACTGTTGATATTATTTACTTGGTTGAAATTACTAGTATCAATTTTTGGTAGCTTCTGGTTAGACTATCCTTAACTAAAGTATCATAATCCTTAGGCGATAACTTATAAAAGTTAGCCGTTTTGTCGGATTTAACGTACATATCACCAGATTTATTAATATCACTGACAATACTTTCGAGATGTTTTTGAAAAGCATTTTTATACCTATAGAAGGTTAATCCTTTGACGGTATCCATTAGTTCATTTTCAAAAGCAGATAATTCCTTATATATATATATATAAATATACATATATATATACATATATCTATATATATAAATACACATATATACACATATATCTATATATATAAATATACATATATATACAAATATATATACATGTATGTATATATATAATAATATATATATATATATATACATATATACATACATATATATATACATATACATACATATTAATATATATATATATACATACATATAAATTTATATAAATATACATATATATAAATATATATATATATATATATATAAATATACATGTATATAAATACATATATATAAATATACATATATATATATATATATATATACATACATATATATATATACATACATATAAATATATATAAATATATATATATATATAAATATAAATATACATATATTAAGAAATGAACAAAGTCCGACAATTTATTTATTAAAGACATTTTTATGTTTAACGTTCATTTTTATAGATACAAGTATTTAAGTAAATGCTCTGTTTATAATAAACATTCAGGCCGGTAAATGTTATTTAATGCTGTCTTTAATAAATATATGTCCACACACACACATACATATATATATATATATATATATATATATAAATATGAAATTATACATTTAAGTTTAATTCATTTTTTCTATTTTTTTAAATTACCTTCTTTCTTGTTTGATGTCATAAAATATTTAATTGGACATATTGTGATTTGACATTCTTTCTCAAAATGTCACTTGCATTCATTTCTTCAATAAGAAAGTTTAATTTCATTTTGTTTCTCTTGAACACACTACTTTCTACTAAGAAAAATATTCATGAAAAAGAAAACTTTTACATATCGCAGTATTGACTTTTTAGTAATTTTTAATTGATATGTTTTGCATTCAATTATAATTGCATGAAAGATGTTTTACACATGAAAACATTGAGAATGTTTTGTGTAAATTTTGTGTAGAAAACAGAAAATATTTGATTTATTCGAAAAATAAAACATCAAATACATGAAAATAATTCCAACTTTTCCTACTCTCACCTGGCATCTCAACAGTCATGAGCATTCTCATTCACTCTTTGTTTCTCGTCGGCTTTTTATTCAGTCGGTCTTATTTTCTTTTATTTTTGTGTTGTCTGTAACTTTTTTTTTTTTTTACCAGGTTACTATCCAATTATCTAAGATATGACTTATGATGGTCTAAAGATCAAATTGATTAACTTTCATTTTACTTATAAAACCATAACTGCTTTTTCTATTGTTTGGTTGACGCTCGTCGTCGAGAGGGTTTGATAATATAAAAAAAACTTCCGGAGGTTATTTTTAATTTGGATAAAAAAATACTAATCATTTCGGCTGTTATGATAGAAATGCTATAAAACCTTATTGAAATACACGAAATTATTCTTTTTTTCATAGATTAGCTTTAGGCTACTTACTATCTTTCAAATAAAAAAAAAAAAGATCACTGAAAAGGAGGCATTTAAAAAATTATTTTATGCGTTTCAAATCTTAACCTGAAATAATAATAATGTTAATCGGTTTAAATTTAAATTTCCGAGTCATGGCTAACAGGTTTGTCTCTTAGGTGTAAGAGTTTTAAATCTTCTTTGCTATACCAAAAATAAAATAAATGCATTTCTCTATTTCGACATGTACATATCTTGTCGTGTTCAAATTAATGTCAGGTAAAAGTTTCAAAGATAAGCCCCTAGAATAATATATTCACACTATACGATCCTGGAGTTAAATTGGAAATTCATTCCACTCACCATTTGTTAATTATAATTTTACATGAATTTGCAAGCGAAGAAAGAGCCAGAATTTTACAAATTATTAATCACATCAAAATGCATAAAATATTAACATTTGTTTAACATAAAGATTAGGCATTTTTAAGGATAAAAAAAAAAACGATTTGCAAAATATAAAAATCTTTAAAAGAAAATTATTTATTAGCACACATCACAGGGGCGTCTCATTGTGACGTACTCTAATGGTTAAGATTCACACAATCAATACTTAGTCCCAATGAATGAATTGGACTGCCTGACCTGTGGCTTTGAAACATTTCGCATTTCAAAATGTAAAGAAATGCGAATAAAACAAGAAATACAATTTATCAGGACGTTCTTAAGGCTTCAAGTTTTATTGAGATACCACTTGAAAAGTTTCGTTGAAAAAAAAAAAAATGTTTTAAGAATAGCATGGTGGTAAAGTGCCCCAAAATTGATGAAAATAAAGTTTTATCGTCAATGTTTATGCTGATATTAAGTAAGATGAAAAGACAATGGAGTTATTGTTTTATAAAAAAAATTAACCCTTTCTGACAGATTTGAAATTTTGGTTAAAAACCTAGTTTCTCTTGTCAACTATGGTAATTTAAGCGTTTTTTGTAGTAAAAACCACATCGTTTTGTAAAAAAACATTTTAATGACATTTTCAAAAATTATAAAAATCATTGACTTTTTTTAAGAATTTTGGAAAGATTTCATTTCATTTTGTCAAACAAACAATTTACCGAAAATCTGCTCCGAATCACATGCAATACAACTGACATTATTTAATTAGATTTGAGAGATAAGAACAATATGAATTAAGAAAAAAAAATTTCGATGAAAAACGAATATTTACAAGAATTGCTTTCATTCTTTTAAAATTAATTAGAATGATCTGTTTTACTTTTTTCAAATGAATTCTTTTTAAAAGAATTATTCTAAACTTGGTAAAAAGAGTGGTAACTTAGTGTGCAGGCGAATTTTGTAAAATTCAATAAAACACTAGATTCGAACAGTATTAGTTTTACAAAAAAAATATTGAAAGAAAAAGCATATCATATAAATCAATAGAAAAACATTTAAAGTGATTTATTGGCCCTGAAAAGGACCGATTTTTTTTTCTACTGTATTTGTAGAGAAAATACGAATCTAGGCTCTCTCGCCACGGATACGGCGGGCAAGTTGGATATCCTTGGGCATGATGGTAACGCGCTTGGCGTGGATGGCACACAAGTTAGTATCTTCGAAAAGACCCACCAAGTAAGCCTCGCTGGCCTCCTGTAATGCCATCACGGCAGAACTCTGGAAACGGAGATCGGTCTTGAAGTCTTGAGCAATTTCACGTACCAGGCGCTGGAATGGAAGCTTTCTAATCAGAAGTTCAGTGGATTTTTGATAACGTCTGATCTCACGCAGGGCAACGGTACCGGGCCTGTAACGATGGGGCTTCTTCACTCCGCCAGTGGCAGGAGCGCTCTTACGAGCGGCCTTTGTGGCCAGCTGCTTACGAGGAGCTTTTCCTCCAGTGGATTTACGGGCAGTTTGCTTTGTACGAGCCATAGCGTTTTTGAGAAAAGGTTAGCGAATACAGGTTTTATGTACATGGCCACTGCGGCTGCTGCTGGTGTACAAAAAAATGAAAAAACAAAAAACGTTTTGACAGCCCCCATATCTTCATTGGCGCTTTCCCATCACGTGACACGCTCTCTACTACGTCCGCGCACTATCAGATTACAGCTTTATAAATTTAAATGTCTCATTACTCCAAGCAATTGTAAACTTCATCATGTCTGGACGTGGAAAGGGAGGAAAAGGATTGGGAAAAGGTGGCGCCAAGCGTCATCGCAAGGTGCTCAGAGATAACATCCAGGGTATCACCAAGCCCGCTATTCGCCGTCTGGCTCGCAGAGGTGGTGTCAAGCGTATCTCTGGTCTCATCTACGAGGAGACACGTGGTGTCCTTAAGGTTTTCCTTGAGAATGTTATCCGTGATGCCGTCACCTACACTGAGCACGCCAAGAGGAAGACTGTTACTGCCATGGATGTGGTCTATGCCCTGAAGAGACAAGGCAGAACTCTCTATGGTTTCGGAGGTTAAATCTGAAACGCTTCTCTCTCAACGGTCCTTTTCAGGGCCACCCACTTTCTATCGAACTTATTCAACGGTTGCAAGATATGTATCATTTTAGGGTTGCTTAATGAATCACGCTACATAATGTTTAAAATCTTTCTTGAATTTTTCTTTTTAACTTTAGTTTAATTCAAAGGTAAAGGAATAAGCTTACATACCTAGAAGCAAAATACTTTATTTAAAACTGGATTTAGTCCTTTGTTTTCAGTAAAATCACTTTATTTTTGAGTCATTTGTAAAATTCATCGTTTTGAAAATTTTTGTGAATTTTAAAAGATTGAACAAACTTGTTCGATCTTGCACAAGAGAATGATTTAAAAATTCTTAACCCATCGCAAATTTTCCTATTTTTAATTAGAATTTTCAGTACCTGATTTTCTTACCTAACGTTTTTCAATTCCTAATGTTAACTGAAAGTACAAAGTTTGAAGTAAAATATTTCAAATAAAGATTTATACTTTATAAGTTTATATATATTTAATATTTTCAAAATTCGGTATGATATACCCATGATTAGTAGTGGTTTAACTTTAATTGATGGTTAGTGTTCTAGGGTTAATGATATGTAGAGTATTTCGTAAATCATTCATTTTGTATAAAGTTAGGTAGCATGATATTTTTTTAGTTTGAGAATAAAATAAATATTTTTATATGAAAATTTCCAATTGACTGAATGAAATTAAAGTGTGTGCGCTTGCTATGAACTAAAATCTTTTCATTTTCTTTTTTGCGTGAAGTCTCATCTGACCACGAATGACCCGGTTTGAAAAATGAATCAGTCAGTTAGTTTTTGTTGCCCGTCCATAAATGTGAAAGAAAAGAATCTTTACTTGTACTTACAAGTGACCAAATAAACTAGTTGACACAGATAAAACGAACATTAAAAATAAATCTTTTACACTTGTCGAAAGAAATTTAAAAAGCATTTTTTTAACATACAATGACAACGGATTTAAATGTCATGAAGTGAAAAAAAATGATTCTTGAACTGGATTATCATTAGCATAATTAATCTTCGCATGCAAGACAAATAATGTCTTTAGTTTACAGAATTATCTTAAGATTTATTGAACAACGTAAGATAAATTTTAGATTGACTTTAAAAAAGAAATTTTAGCAAATATTGCATTTAAAATTAATAAATTGTAACAAATGTATTATTACAATTTATTAGCTACCTCCACTTTTTCGCGGAAAACAGCATAACGTAACGAAAAAGGCCAAACTTAAAATTAAAAATAATGCTTTATCGTCATAAAAATGGTTTGTCAACATGAAAGACCCAAATAGTTTTTAATTATTTAAAATTTTCTAATAATTTCTAACACGTTCGAAATTTGTTAAAAATCTTTGTTTACGTCATCGGGGTGACATAATTAGATTTTTGTGCATTTTTTTCGTTGAAATTGATTCCTTCAAATATTTTTTTACATGTTAAAGTGAACAAATTTCATGGAAATCCGAAAAAAAAAAAAAAAAAAATTATTTCTATTTCCAGAAAGTCTTTTATCCGTTAAAAAGGACTCCCTGCACTATTCTAACTGAAAATCTCTGAATAGGAAAAAATAACGAATGCAATAAAACTGACATTAATTATAAAAGCTTTTAATTGCTTTTGTAAAGTTATGAAAGACGCTATTGTCTGAAGAAATAATTTTTTTTTTATAAATTAAAATTATAAAAAAAAAAATCTTTAAGAAATAGAAATTAAGTTTGATATTCCAATCTTACAATGTAATTCACATCTGAAATACACCATAATATTTTATTTACTGGGAATAATAAAGGTAACTATTTAATTTAGCATTCAATTAAAGCTAAAATGAACTTCAAGAATGCGTTTTCATTTCTAAAAATTTTAAACTTTAGGTATCGAAAACTTATGCGGAAAAAGTTGAGGTACCTAGTTCAATTTATTAATTTGAAATGCACTATTTAGTAAAATTTGCTTAAAAGCTAAAATTTCTAACGTCGTTCAATAGTTTTAAAAAAAAATTAAGATACCCAAGTAAAATAAAATTGTTTTTTTTTTGCTTTCATTTGAAAAAAAAAAAAAATGAAGGAGTCAATTCAAAGACAAGGAAGATGAAGTATCACTCAAGCGAATTTCATTTCATTGATTTTGTAATGGTTAGACAGTTGAATCCTATAGTCAATTTTTTTTAACTAAAGCTAAATATAAAACTCATTCGTCTGGAGTAATACAATCTTCGTAATCATCTGCTTGGCCTCGTGCAGTACTAAGGTTATAAAGTTAAAAAAATAAACGTCTATATTTATATCGCATGTAATCAATTGAAAAAGAACATCATGAAAGTTTGAGCGGCCCTGAAAAGGGCCTTTTGTTTTTGTTCTTTCTTAAGTTTACTTGGCGGCTTTCTGTGTCTTCTTGGGCAGAAGAACAGCTTGGATGTTGGGAAGGACACCACCCTGGGCAATGGTGACTCCAGACAACAACTTGTTCAATTCTTCGTCGTTACGGATGGCCAGTTGCAAGTGACGGGGGATGATTCTGGATTTCTTGTTGTCTCTAGCAGCATTTCCTGCCAACTCAAGAACCTCAGCGGCCAAATACTCCATAACGGCTGCCAGGTAGACGGGAGCACCAGCACCGACTCTGGGCATAGTTTTTTACGCAGGAGACGATGGATACGACCAACGGGGAACTGAAGTCCGGCACGGGATGAGCGTGTCTTGCTCTTTCCCTTAACTTTACCTCCCTTACCTCGTCCAGACATACTGTTGAATATCGTAAATAAAGATTTAATGTTACAAAAGCCTGCAACTAGATTTAATGTTACAGTAGGCCCTGGCAGCTGCTGATATTTTACCGCCCAAATTTACTTATTTATTTTTTTTTTTTTTTTGTTTCGTTTTTTAAAAACCGCCTTTGTATTATTTTTTGACCAATGAAAAGTCAGTAAATCAAAGCTGCAGTGGGAGCCGATTTGGCTGATATATATTCAGTTACTGGCAACATTCTGTTAACATTTTTACGATGGCTCCTGAAGTTAGTTCAAAGGGTGCTAAAAAGGCCGGTAAAGCTAAGGCTTCACGCGGTGGTGATGGTAAGAAAAAAAGGAAGAAGAGGAAGGAAAGTTACTCCATCTACATTTACAAAGTATTGAAGCAGGTCCACCCTGATACTGGTGTCTCTAGCAAAGCTATGTCCATCATGAACAGCTTTGTTAACGACCTTTTTGAGAGGATCGCTGTCGAAGCCAGCCGTCTAGCCCACTACAACAAACGTTCAACCCTCTCTAGCCGTGAAGTACAAACTGCTGTTCGTCTTCTTTTGCCTGGAGAATTGGCCAAACATGCTGTGTCTGAGGGAACCAAGGCTGTTACCAAATACACCAGCACAAAGTAAATTTTCATATTTCATAAAAAAACCCCAAAAAACGGCCCTTTTTAGGGCCATTCATATTTTCACGATTGTCACAACTGCTTATATAGATCTTGTAATTAATTTCGCATTTTCTTCGATATCCCCAAAACTTTTTGTTTTTCGGGTTTTCATCGTTTTTTTTTTTTTTTTTGTAAAAGTGAAACTTTATATGAAACTTTTCAACTAATTATTTATGCCAACATTTGAAACAAATTTTTTTCCTCTTAAAACCCTTTCAAAAAATAAATAAATGATAGTCTTAATTATTTATTTTGATTAACTTATGAAATTTATTGATTCTTAAGACAACGGGACGTGCGTTATTTTTTTGTCTTGCATTTATTTTTGACAATTTTTTTAAATATTTTCACTTCAACATAGACAACATTTATTTTTTATTTATATATATATATTTTTTTTAGTGAGTTTTTTTCTATTGGATTATTTAAAAATTTTTAGTCAAAATCAAAAAGTTTTTAAATAGGCATCAGTATTTTTTATTGTCTCTTGAATAAATATAAACAAAGCAGTAATAATGGTGGTCGAACTGAATGAGGTAAGTTTTTACTATAAATTGTAGATCTCCTAAACGGTAATTCACCACCAAATTTTATTTTCAAAATTTATTTGCAAAAAAAGAGTAGCCTTAATGGAAAATATTAATTGGTTTTTGGTGATTTTTAACGTCAAATGTCTACGACTGACTTTTTAATGCGATTTAAAAAATTCATCCTTCCTAGTACGTCCCAAATTTTAGTTAAAAAACATTTTTTTGAGTTCCAAAACACATCAAATCATTTAATTAAATTTAAGTTTAATGAAATAACAATTCTCTATCAAAATTATGTTTAAAATTTTGTATTACTTATTTTTTTTAGAACGTTGGAATAAAATGAAAATTGTCTAACATTGTTGGTTTTGATGTAAATTTTGTTTTGCTTGTTCATAAATAACGTCAATTTTATCGGATGCGAAAAATGAAAATTTTTTCTTCTTTCCCGAAATAATATTTAGATATATCAACACTTTCTTTTTAAAAAAAAAAAAACATAAGTTTGGTAATACTTTTTTTTTGCTATACCCTTTTAAATCTTAAAAAGAAATTAGGACGGAAAATATGTAAAAAAAAATTTAAAACTCTTCATCCGAATTGGTCAAAAGGTGGGTAAATTTTGCAACGACTGTCTCTAGAGTTTAGAGGGGAACCTGGAGTGGCAACTCTGGAAACACGGGTTTATTTTTTGAATTGGATTTTGTCCTACCAGGGTTTTTATTTATATTTGGCATATCAAAAATATTACGTTTTTTAGTTTGAATCTTTCAAATTTAAGTTTCTGATTATTTAATAAGAGCATTTCCATGCAAACTCATTTTAAAAATTTCTGTCCGTTTTTTCTTTTAAATTTAAAAAAAAAAACAATTGTTCCCTCATTAATTTTCGTCAGTTCTTTTGGTTGTTTTACCCCAACCCCCCCTTTTATTTGTCATAAAAGCCATTTAAAGCTTTTCTAATTAAATAATGTCAGTTCTCTGGTTTGTTGCGAGAAATTTTCGATTTCGTGTTTTCGTATTATTGTCTAAAAAAAAAATCGATGATCTGTTTGTTCATTCTTGGTTTTTTTAATTAAAAATCCCAAAATTACATATTCAAGTTTTCAAATTAATGTTTCTGCCAAAAAAATTATAGAAAATTTTTTTTGGGGGGACTTTCTTAAAAATCAAACATTTCCAAAATAAATTTTTCATTTTTAAATTCTAATTCATATTGTAAATAATCATTATTTTTTAAAAAAAAATTCCCCCCCCACTTTTCAAATGTAAAATAGGGACTAAAAACTAATACTAAATAATTTGCGGTATTATGACGGAAAAAAAAAAAAAAAAAAGATTTTGAATGTTTTTGGTGATTGGAAAATATTGTTATAATTAAAATTTTTGGTCCTTGTCTGTGATAATAATATAAACATTTTGACAGAAAACCGTTTTAAGTTTCCCCCCTTTTGGTTTTGTGCTATACTGTATTTTCGGCAAATTATTGAATAAATAACTATTTACCCTTTTGATATGTTTAATGTTAGAGTTCTAATTTATTTCAATGATAAAATTTTTCAAAATCTCTCAATGTTTTTATATATTTTTTTGAAACTTTACGAAAAATACTTATTATAGTGAGTTGCTGCTTGCATAATTTAAAAATAAAAAAAATTATTTTCAAGTCTTTTTCAGAAAAAAGATAATTATAAAAATTTATTTTTGAAAAATGAGACGAAGACAGCAAAATTCTTCCGCTCAACAAACAAAGAAATCAAAAATAAATAAATGAACCTGGTATTGTAAAGTTTGATGGCAGTTTCATACATCTAATATTTTTAAAGGTTCAATTTGCTTTTAATTATTTGGCAAAATAAATTAGTAAATTTTTATATAAACCTATAATTTTATTTTTTAAAAAAATATTAATAAATGTCCCAAAGGAATTTTACATTGAGAATTGATGGTTTTCTATTATTTTTGCCAATTAAGTTGTTACCTGTATATCTTTTGAAACATTATAAGAAATATGAAACCAATTTCGATGACATTTTTTCTTTTTTTGATCTATTCAATTAAAAAAACACAAAGTTTTCCAGAATATGTTTTGTTAGAAATTCTTGGTCAAAATCAAATTTTATCAAATTCCAGTGTTTACCTAAAAAAATGGCACACAACACACAAACACAATCACATGAATCAAATTAAATTCGGACGGTCAGATATTCAATGGGACTTAATTGCCTGAAGGATATAACTGGGGCACCGAATACGTTATGGGCGGACACTTTTCCGCATTGAGTTTTTATAAAAGAAACAAATATTAAAATTTCAGTTTTTTTTTTTTAATTATAAGAAAATCAAAAGAAGTAATTTTTAGATATGTGACTGGCTTAAAGCCAACACAAAAAAAAAAAAAAATTTCTCCTTCTTTTTAGCGCTGTCTCCTGGTGGTTTCATAAATTTATGCACGTAATTTTGCTTGCGAAAAAAAATTCAAACATTTTTTAAAAGGCTTGAAAACATGGAGGTTGGATTATGAATTTAAAGATCAGAGCCCAATCCCAGTTTTTTTTAAGATCATAGGCGAAATTAAGTCCAGACCTTGGTTTTCATTTTTTGTTGTCTGTAGTCATCCAACTGTTAGTGATTCTGAAATTAAATAAATGAACCAATTGTTTTTTAGATTATTTTTTTTTTTTTTTTTTGTCATAGTCCTTGTAAATGTCATTTATTTCGGGACGCAATATCGTTATTTTTGGCGGGGCATAAAATAGATAAATAAATTCGGGGCGGGGCCAATGGGACTTTTTCGATATCAACATTTGCTTTTCAATTTTCCTTTTAATATCGAAAAGGAATTTTCCTTCCCGAAAAATATATTTTTTAAAACTTTTAAAAAATGACATCAAAAATGGACTTTTTTTTTTTTTTTTTTTTCAATTTTCAAGGTTTTATTATTATTAATGAATTAAAATTGAATATTTTATTTTTTAGATACCATGTTGAAATTTTGGAATGAGGTCACAAAGCCGAAGGGAGAAGTATGGTTAAAACTGGTCATTAGTAACTATCCTATGTTCTAATTATTTACTTATAGTATTTTTGTTTTTCTCAATTTTTTAAATAAAATATTTATGAAAAAAAAAAAAAAAAATTTGAAAATCTGTTTTAAAAAAAAACCGTACTTTTGTAATCATAATTTATTTGTTTTTTTTTTTTCGGTTTTTTTTTTTTATATCCCCGAAATATTTTTTAAAAATAAAACATCCTATAATTAGTACTATTTTATAAACCTAATAATTAAAACATGAAAATTTTTGAAATATAAATTCCAAAAAAATTTCGATTGAAGAATGGAATAAATTCTGTCGGAAATTTTGCACAATCAATTTAATTCATTGAAATTATAAAGAAATTTTCGTTATTTCGTGTTATCGAAACATGAGACCTTATGTCACACAGTTGACATCATATTTTTAAATAATTATATACAAAATAATTTGTTTCTTCCTAAGTCGAGAATCCCAGCGGTCAAACTTTCATGAAGAGCAGTCAATTATACGTGGTCAAAAGCATTATTTGCGAATAATTGCCTTTGCTCTTCATCTTTCCCTTTACCGCCCGCCTTATCTCGTTCTCACATTGTGACAATATTCTCAAAAGGGGCTCATGATATGATGGGCGTTCCTGATTAACAAAAACTAGTGTTTTGTTGTGGTTTTCTGACCAATCAGAAACCAGAAAGCCTCGTGATATCTGTGAGCCTGCTGTTATAGTATATAATGAATACGAACTAGAACTGTTATTACTTGAAAATCTCGTACATTCGAAAACATGCCTCCCAAAGCGAGTTCCAAAGGTGCTAAGAAAGCCGTAAAGGCTAAGCCAGTCCGTGCCGATGGCAAGAAAATGAAACGTAAGAAGAGGAAGGAAAGCTACTCGATCTACATCTACAAAGTGATGAAACAGGTTCATCCCGATACCGGCATTTCCAGTAAAGCCATGTCCATCATGAACAGCTTTGTCAACGATCTGTTCGAGAGAATTGCCGCTGAATCTAGTCGACTGGCCCATTACAATAAACGTTCAACCATCACCAGCCGTGAAGTTCAGACCGCTGTCCGTCTTCTTTTGCCCGGAGAATTGGCTAAACATGCCGTTTCTGAAGGAACCAAGGCTGTTACCAAATACACCAGTACCAAGTAAACCTATGGTTTTCATACAAACGGCCCTTTTCAGGGCCACTCATATTTTCACGAGAATCACTTGACGTCTACATATTATGCGGTTTTGTTTTTTCTTTTCTAAATTTCATAATTTTTGTACATCATGCGTAAAAGGAGAGCCATTCTAAGCAATTTAAGCGAACTTCATTTTCAATTTGAAAACGGGTTTTGATGAGTATGATAATGTCATGACGCAGCGTTGTTATATCTTTATTTTTAATTTTAAGCCATATTTCTGTTAGTGTGAAACCTGTGCTGTGGCAATTTTTTTTAATAAATATACTCCTGTTTCCTCATCAATGCATTCAATATTTTTTATCATTTAATGTTGGTAATTATTGTGGGGAATTCAAAGTATGTGAAAAATTAAATTAAAATATTAAATGCTTTACTCGCTGTTGAAGGATTATTTTTTTTTTTCTCTTTTATTGAAAACCACAAAGAGGTAGTGACCAGACTTTAGAATCCAGTTTAAAATATCAAATGAAAAAAGCTTGATTTGAACATAGAAGCTTTTTAATAATTCATAAATATTCTTTTTTTAAATTGGTTCGCGGTTGACAAACGCAGGTCCAATGTTTAGGTATGTTTAATCCTTACGAAAAATATTTCTTAAATTTAAAAACCAACACTTTAGACAGCTACTAAATTAAAATTATCTTGAATCGGCAAACTTACATCACGGTGGCTGCTATATGATTAGTAGAAAACTTGATAGTATGAAAATGTTTAAAGATCATAGGAGCAGGACATTTTTAAGTGGTTATTAATAGTGTGTGAGAAGAATATATAAATCCTTTTTATTTGATTTGTCGATTTGATAATAATATTCATACACTATAAGAGATAACACTAAAGAGAAACAGCTTATCAGGTTTATTTCGATAGAAATTGCTACACGTTTCCCAAATTAATTTTAACTGAATTCACTTGTCAAATAATCATTGCTTGGTATCAAACTGATGTTTCTTGCCGAAATTATGCGGAGAAAGTTTGAGAAAAAGATTTAATTCCTTGATAATTTCGGAGTTTCGCTATATTCAAAAAACTGATGAGCATTTTTAAACGCCATTCCAAAATTAGTTCATTGACCGCTGTAAAATTAATACTCGTAAGAACTGTAACGAAATTGTACAGATTGTTGAACTGGATTATTATAAATAAGTAATTAGTAATATTTCTCTTTTAAAGTGAATCTTCACATGTAATATTGACTAATAATTTAAATATAATTTAATTAATCTTTTAAAGTTTACAGAATTTAAGGATCGGACAATCACCGACATAAAATTCTTTGACACAAGGACATCTCATGTATTACAATTTATATTATCCATTTTCACTTCTCATGAAATTATACACATCTTGGATTAGCGAGCATTTTTCTCTTTTTAATTTAAAAGAAACATTCACTTTAACATACAAAATATTTTTAAGTCTGTCATCTATATGAAACACATTGGTTGATTTTATATTCTTCAATGAGAATTTCTTTCATCAAAAATAAAGTCTTCTAAATCAGCATCAGTGTTTGCAAACATCTCACCTTCTACAGATGATGTACAAATTGAGACATACGTTTAATGAAATTGAAAAGTTGCTTAAAATAGAAAAGATCATTCTGACAATATGTCCTTGGCAAATAATTTCAATGCGTTTTATTAACTTACTTATTTCATATCACCAAAAGTAGATGAGTTTTATTCCGAAATAAAAAATGAAACCATTACATTATTTTAAGAATTTTAACAAAATTCAGGGAATTATCTAATTTAAATGAAATATTCAGAATTTATTCATTAGTGAATGCTTTGCAAACAAAATAGTTTGTGTGCTTGGGCACAAACACATAATGGAGTAATGGATAGCGGCTCGGATTGAGGAATCGGAGAGCCGAGTTCGAATTCCTGTCGAATCCATTACATTCACTTACGTGCTAATACCCTTGGGTAATGTATGAATACTCTTCTTCTCCCCCACTCCACTTATGGGTAAATAGCAGGGCGGACAGGGTTCTATAGCCTTGGATGGCAACTGGTCTACCGCAGAAAGAAATGGCAGGAAAAAATCTGCCGCGTCAATCATGTATCGGAAGATACATGATCGCGTGTATCACGCATGGCACATAACTGTGTGCTTGTCATGAAATAATATAAAGTATTTCCTCTTGTGATTGTAATTTTCATCTGTTTCTAATTCATTTTAGCAACGATTAGATTATTTCTTGTATGGTTCTAAAGGAAATTCTGATTTACCGCTTTTTACATTTTCCTATTGAAATATTAATATAATATAATCCAATAACTATTAAATTCAAAATAATTTTTAAAAAAAAGAAGAAACGACCACATTGGATGTAATTAAATATGACATTTTATGACATAAATAAGAAAATAATAAAAAAAATAAACTCAATATATTGAATTCAAAAGTATCATTTTATTACTTTTTAATTTCTTTTTTTATACAGTATAGAAATTAAATAAAAATTAGAAAAATGATGGTTTTAATATAAATAAAATTCTTCCTTCTTCTAAGTTTAATAAAAGCACATGGAATTAAAAAATATATATTATTAAACTATTGGTTATATGAGGTTAAATATAATTTATTTTCAGGCATAAATACAAATTTATGATTATTGTACTTCTGATGTTCCATATTTCATAAAAATTTATTTTTAATTTTTCGCGCGTTTTTTTAATTTTTTGTTTTGTTTTTGCTATTTCAGTGGTGAAGTGATACAGTTTTGTTTTTGATCTATGCCATTAAGTGCGTAAATCAACATTATTTTTATGTTTTACGTAAAAGATAAGCATTACTTTAAATCCAGTTAATTAATAATACATACATTTATAGACTTTGAAATACATCTCCAGGTCATCTTGGGTTTTTAAGAGAATTTATTCTTTTTTTTGTTTTCATTTTTCGTCTATAATGGCTGTTTAATGAGTGAACGTTCCAATTTATTAACTCCCACCCTAAAACATTATTTACATACGAAAATTACTTTTTCTTATAGTACAGATTATCTTTAGTCTATTATCTCTCAAATAAAACCAAAATTTAACTACAAATAAAACATTCAAGTAATGTCATAGATCCTCGTCTGGCACTAATTGGGATACAACCAGCACCAGGCTAAGATCCATGTATTCTGCACGATGATTCGTTTATATCTTATATTCCCCGAATAACCTTCCGTTATGGGATCACTGAATAAATATTAGGGTTATTTCCCTTACATCATTAAATCATCAGCAGATAATATAAAAAGAAAAGAAAGTAAGCGAAGTCCAACTCAATTATTGTCTAATTGAACTGGGCTTCCCCGGGTTCTTGGAATAACACATTCAGCCGACCGGTGACCATAAATGAATGAAACGACATGGTAAACAATATAATATTTAATTAACAAGAGCATGTATGTGGCAACGACAATAAAGACATTATATCATGTGAGCTACAATATATATTTAATTTGGACAATACAAATAATTAACGAATCCAATGTTTCACACATATACAGGGGCATAGTCTCAAGAGTCTGGTTTTACGAATATGGAAAGGTGTGTGCAAGAACATAATATTATTGGGTGTTTTCAAATCATAGTAATACTGTGGGTTTCTAGGGTATACACTTCTTGAGATATGCATTTATCCACCTAAGGCGATAATAGTCTCTTTTCTTGGATTCTTGTTCCAGCGACTGGAGCTTTGTTCTCAACTGGGATCACATTCTCTGCCTTATATTTGTATTTCAGGATTTCTTCTTAAGGCGATGATCTCCGAGGGGTTCAGGCCAATTGCGTCTGGACTATTCTTGGCATTTGAGTGGCTGGTCTGCTTCTGGGAATGTGTTGTCTCAGCGTGCGACCTGGGACATGGACGTTGGCGTGACTTTACGTCCGCTGGTCTCTCCGATAAAGCTGCTTTCTATTTTCCACTTCACGTGCGCGTCTCCTTTTTGGTGCCTAATTTTCTCGACTGCTGATTGGCAATATTTATTATTGTAAAAAAAATAACAAATGTGGCACAAGGCCAAAAAGGGGATTGGGGTAAAGGACGGTCATCACTTGTCTTAATATAAAACTTAGGGTCAGTGGTTGTGGCTAGCTATCATACAAAACAATATTCCTTTCACCAAAACAACACATTTATCCATACCTTTCTTACTACATCCACCAAAATACCTCTTTGACTCAATGAAAATCCTAAATCGACTGCTGATTGGCTGCTTTTGACCAATCGCGTTGTTTCTTTTATGTGCTATCAACTGGGGTCTGAATCTATTTTTAGACTTCGCCTACCTACGCGTGTTTCTATGCGTGTCTGCTTTGGGTTCTGTTGTGGGAGTGGGGAATAACGTATATGTGTGGGCTTGCATTCGTCACAGTAAGCATCACCAAAGAAAACTGTTAGTATCTTCGAAAAAACCCACCAAGTAAGCCACACTGGCCTCTTGTAAAGCAATCACAGCAGAACTATTTAGACTATCCATTATCTTTATCTGTTTTTGCGTGAAATCGAGGAAAATCTCATCTGAACTCGAATGACACGGTTTGAAAAATGTATCAGTTAGTTAATCTTTTCCCCATAAATGTGTGAGAAAAGAAAATCTCTGATTGTACGTACAAATGACCAAATAAAATCATCAACGAAGAAGAAAACATATCACAAATTAGAAAAAACATTTGAATTGTTTTAATGGCCGTTGAAAGGACCGTTTTCTTTTGTGCTGCATTTATAGATAAAAAAAAAAATGACGGGTGTATTGAAGCTATCTCGTCACGGATACGGTGGGCAAAGTTGGATATCCTTGGGCATGCTGGTAACACGCTTGGCGTGAATGGTACACAAATTGATATCTTCGAAAAGACGGACCAAGTAAAAAGCCTCACTGGCATCCTGTAAAGCCATCACGGGAGAACTATTTGAATACTCATTATTTTTACATGTTTTTTTAAATTTAAAAAAAAATCATCCAATCTTCTTCATATTAACTGCACATGTCAAAAAAAAAAAGAATGTAGATGAATGGTGATGTTCAGAAACCGACAAAATTTGAACTAAAAATCTTTAAAAACGCATTTAACGACATTTAAAAGATTCTTTTTTAAGATTTTGGTTCTATTTGAAATATAATTGCTTAATGTTAATCTATAAAATAGAAAAATCATTTTATTCCTTTCACTATGTCTTTTAGACATTTTTTAAACGTTGTTATGGTTATTTTATTATCGAATCACGATTTTAATGGCAAATTATGATAAATTTTAAGACATTAAAAATTTCTTTAAAATCAAATCTCTATCTTAGATATTTGTTTAAAAGAATGTTAGTAAAATTCAGGATTAATAGAATTTTGGGAAAAAATATTACTCTATGCCTAAAATATCGCTAAAAACACCTTTGATTACAGGAAGGTATATTCCAACGGTCAACAAATTCATAAATAGAAGTTAACTACCACAAACCTCAATTTTAGAAAAAAAAAAAAAAAAAAATCAGGCTCAAAGTTAATTTTACGAACAGCATGGGGGTGCTTCTAAATCGCACTGAAAAATTACAAGTCAGTTTTTTTAAAAATAAATATTAAGTGTAGTTATCTTTTTTTTTTATGCCCAATCTGAAAAACGTAATGTCTTTTATTAAATTATGCTGTCACTTAGTCGAAAAAAATATTTTTAAGTTTTATTGAATTATTTTGGTAAGATTTGGTACGATTTTTCCGTATGTTCACATTTGACATTGCATGAGTTTTTTTTTTCTACTGAAATAACATATTCAGGTACATAATTTTATAAAAAAATAAATAAAAATTGAAGGACACCTCCCCCCAATTAAAAAGTAACAAGATATAGAAAAGGGAGTGGGTGAAACCGACCCCTAAAAATATTTTTTATAAGGTTTTCTATTCAAATAATTTATTCGGTATACAATTCATTAATTAATGAATAAGTACCGAAAATTTATTTGAATCTGATAATTCCCTGATATTTTGCAAATATTTTTAACGATTTTTTGCTTTTCATTTCGGAAAAAAGCCTCCATTTTGGCGGTAACTACTAATTACATATATAAAATTATAGTTTTGCATATCAAAGTGAATGTTTCTGTTAAATTAAAAGAAAAAAGGCTTTCTAATACAAGATGTGTGTAATTTTACTTGAAATTAAAATGAATGATACAAATTGTAATACATAAGACGTCCTTGACGTGTCAAATGATTCTATTTTATGTTGGTGATTATCCGATCATTAAATTCAGTATACTTATTAGACAATATTACATATCAAGAGACACTTTAAACAGAAATATTAATTACATATAAACCCAGTTAAACAATCTGTACAATTTCGTAGCAGTTTACTTGAACGATGATTAATTTGCATCGTTCATCGAACCAATTTACAATGGCTTTCATCTATTCATCACAATTTTCTTAATGCGGCGATTAATAATCAAGGATAAATTATGTTTTTGCTTTTTCTTAAATAAACTTTTTCCACACAATTTCGGTAATAAACAAATTCAATTGGATGGTAATAAATGATTATTTGACAACTGAATTCAGTTGAAATTAATTTGGGAAATATGCAGCAATTTTTATCGAAAGAAACATTAAAACCTGACAACCTGTTTTCTTTGCTCTTCC
The DNA here is from genome assembly GCA_903632075.3 of Acanthosepion pharaonis. Classification (NCBI taxonomy): domain Eukaryota; kingdom Metazoa; phylum Mollusca; class Cephalopoda; order Sepiida; family Sepiidae; genus Acanthosepion; species Acanthosepion pharaonis. The sequence goes on along the minus strand of CAHIKZ030000926.1, from coordinate 503,751 downwards.
GTCTTACTGTTTATGAAATTTTATTATCATTACTGATGTTTTCTTTCTTGATTAATTTAATTTTATTTCTTTAAGTCTTTAAATAATAATTTTCCTCAAAACATGTTTAATGCTTGAGAACAAAAATTAGTAAATGTAGGTAACTCCAAAAATTCGCTAAAGGATGTATGATTAAAAAAATGTCGATAACCTTGTCGGAGTTAACTCCTCCTTCAGCCCTGTAACCTTTTCACCAGGGGTCTCTCTTCCCTGGCTATAAATCGCTGCTGACTCTTCACCTCTCTCTCTTTTTCCTTTCAGGCCTGTGCAGACACCTTGAGGTAAACTCTCTTATTCAGCTATCAACCTCGAAATGTAGTCGCTAACAAGGGATAGCGTGGAAACACGCTTAGCACAATATTCACACACGCACGCACATACAGAATATTCACACACACTTCGACCTTTGTACTGTTTCCATGTATTGTAACTTGTTATTAATATATATTTGTATATACATATATTATCGGTCTTGTTTTGTTTGCTTTCTTTACCTTCTACTTGATTATTTCTCTTGTTGTTGTCTTTGTTACATTTGATATTGTAAAAATTGTAGAGGGTCGGTTTTTATTTCTATTTATAACCAATACAAATTGGCTGACCCACCTATAACCTAATAAAAGCAAAATTTTATAGTCAAAGTCTTTGTGTTATTAATAAGCACAAAAAACATTTACACTACAGCACATGATATTCCCAAGCGGTCACCCATCTAAGTACTGACCAGGCTCGACATTGTTTAACTTCGGTAATCGGACGAGAACCGGTGTGTTCTACGTGATATGGCCGTAAACGAATATTTGTCTTAAATAAGCTTTTATTTTGCAAGTTGTCAACAGACACATTAATCATTACTTTTTTTTTTTTTATTTCGTATCAAATATTCATTACTCAGTACAAACAACGGAAAATTAAGATAAAATTTGACATTCTGATTTGCGTCCCCTTCATTTGGAACTTTTCCCCTTTGAAATTATTCTTGTCCTTTTTCCCTTCAGTCTCTTTTTATGTTAATCTTCAATAAATAAACACATATATAATTTTCCTTCCATAAATTGTGGACCTTCCTTATTTCTATTTGACCGCCATATATTTGAATATGTCTAACTCAATAGGTTATGGACCATGGCGTTCTATACTCCAGGCCAAGTCATGGCGCAACTGAGAGCCAGAACTGGAGGCCTATTGAAAAATGTAGGATTTTCTGAAATTTTAAAAGAAAATGAAGTCAACCACTTTATGAAATACTTAGAATAACATTTTTATTCACACCTGAGGATAATAGGATGTGTTGAAAGATAAATAAATGAAAATATGTATTTTTGCTATGAACACTGATAATTATTAAACAACACAAAGGGGTAATTATGATTTCTGGTAAAAGATATATTGAATCAGAAATTTATATTATTTACAGGTGTCACTGAATCCTTTATTCAATCTATTCCCTGTGAGTGAAAAAAGACTTTGGTTTAAATTTACATTACAGTTACTGGGTTTGATAAACAGAATGCAAGAAGGCTGGAAGACATCAGCCGAAAGTGTGTATATAGCAATCATCACAGAAATATAGACAAATAAAGCAAAATTATTCTAGGAAAGTTTCAAAACTTTTAGAGCTGGTTCTTTTTCTGATCTAGGTGTGCCATGTTTGCAAAGAATTTTCAAAACTATATTTGCAAAAATAGAAGCATGCTTTTTCTCCATGTTGAAAAAATTACTCAAAAATAAGCATAAAAATGTTACTTAATGATTTATAGTAAACCTTTTCCTTTATTGTATGGAAAAGAATGAAACAAAACAATAACCATTGACAAGTATGGTCAGAAGGAACTTTTACTTTTCCACGGTCAATTAAATTGGTATATTTTCCATACTTTTCATAATAAAAATGAGTTTCACATTCACTGGGTTGATTATCATTCTTTGTAATACATCCAGCTATGTACACAAGAGCCATTTTTATTTCATTGGAAAGAGATGGTTCTAAATTTTCCAGATTGTCAAATATTTTTGAACCTTCCTCACAAAGTTTATAATCCCAAGATGTACATTGGCGACCTGGATTAACATCAAATTCATCAATATTTACATTTTGATTTAACAATAAAGATGTCTGCTTAATATGCAGCTTTTCAATACATTGTTGAACATTTATAAAATAGGTGCCACCTGATCCTTGGCGAAGTTTACCAAATTCTTTTTCTAATGGATCAGTTGAAAATTGCCCAAGTAGTACATATTTATGACTTGTAGCTAAAAGGTGTCGACATAGACTAACAATTCCATTGAAAATATGATGTATGGCAATAGCAGTGTTTTGGGATAATTGTTTTTTACGATTACCTTGACTGCCAGCCATATTAAGAGCCATTTTACCAAATTCAATGATAAAATCAAGTCGGGTATCATTTGGAGATTTGATTTCAGCTTATAGAGGATCATTATGTAATTTATCAATTTGAAGGCATTTAACATTTAAAATTTTCCACCATGTCAAAACCTTGTTTATGAAAGGGCAGTCTCATTCTTATCTGCACTTATTTCAGACTGAGTGAGAAGTGCATTATATGTTTTTTCAGAAAACACTCTGAGGCAAGTAGAAACCCGTTGTCTTTCTATTGGCTTTGGAGCAATGGAATTTAAATATGAAAGTTTGACTAGTCTTTCAGATTCAAAACGATATAACTGTTTAAGATGTGTCCATTTTGCAACTCGACTTACTCCATCATCATCAAAGATTAGTTCTCCTGTTTTTTCTGTCAGCCACAAATTGCGAATTTTTTTCAGCTGGTACAGATGTGATGGCTTGAACTGTTAACTCAATTTGTTCAAATAAAAAGGCGCATGTTAATTTTGAAATCAATTTCGTAAGAAAATTTGGACCCCCATTGAGACATATCAACATTATACCAAGTACTGTTTGAGCAAGTACAGATGGATTGTCAACTGATTTACCAAATAGTTGTTTGCCATGATATAGCGACATCTTTTTTATATATACTTCATCATGAAGAATTATGCACCCTTTTTGACTGGTATTAAGAGTATTAAATATAGATAACAAAAAAGATTTTTCATTAAGTTTTGAAACATTTGATGTCATCCTTCATAATGTTGCTAATGAGGGTAATTGAAAATCATATCTTAATTCATTATACAATGTCCGTGATCTTGCATAGTACCCAAAAGCATGCACAACTATATCTGAGCTGTATTTTATTCCAACCATTTTGGGAGCCATTGCTAAAAATTGTTGACTCAGGATATTTTTCTTGTGATCAAAAGCCATAGAATTTAAATATCGGATGATTTCTTTCAATTTTGACCAGGTATCAACTGTATTTGTGATTTTTGGACAGGCTGCTAATATAACACTTAACTCCATAATGAAATGTTTCAAAGCGCAAATTGTTATAAATTTTCAACATAAAGAGTAGGAATACCACCAACAGATTTTGATAATTGAACAGTTAAAATATTTTCATCCAAAAATGCTACAACTGGACATATAGTCTTTTTTGTTGTTAAGCAAACTTTCTTTCAAATTTGTATAATTTTATCTAATTCTAAAAAAGCATTAAGTTCATCAGCAATTTGATTTCTAACATTACTGGAGTTTTTTTTTATTTATTCCTTTGAACAGCTGAGGGTGTTGGTATTTGACTACTTGGCACACCTGACCATACAGATGGTGGATTTTTGGGACGTATTTTTCCATTAACTTTTAGTTTTATGGTATCAAAATTTGAAGGCCAATGTTGCTTACTTTAAAACTTTATATTAAATTTAAAAACATTCATAAGTAGCCTTTCCTTTAGTTTGGTTATTTTAATACGCTTTAAAGTTTAAACTATAGGAATATAACTTCTTTTTTTTTTTTTTTTTACCTTAAAGCAAAACAATTAAGAGTAAAGTAAAAATAATGCATTTTGTCCTTTAACAACAATATTAGAAAAATATTAAAATAAATATGATAAATAATGGTATTATTATACTTGTCTTGTAAAATAAATTTTGTCGTTAAAAGGCGTAAAAAAGAGACCTTTCTAAAAAAAAAAAATAATTATTAAAATATTGACATTAACTGTATGTAATAAATTTATTATTGTTATTTTTTTCTTTAATTCTAATAAGTAAAAAAATACTTACAGTTCACCAATTGGTAACTAATGTAGTAAAAATAATCATTTATTCTTTAACTTCGGAAACAAAAGCACGAAGAAATTCGTTTGTTTTTTTTTTTTTTTTTTTTTTTTTACTTTTTTTAATGGAAATGTTGGATAAAGTTTTAATAGAGAAATGTTAATGAACCTTTCTCTATTAAAATTTTATTCAAACTTAAACTTTTAATAGAAAAATGTTGACTTATGCTAATTTTTTATCATGGTTAAAAACTTGAGAAAATTAAACTTTAATTTCGTTGACGTTATGTTTTCACTCATACTTAACTAACAATGATTTTTTTTGGCGATATCAAAAATAATTAAGTAATGACATTGAATTTATGAAAAAAAAATTTTAATTCATTTTATAATAAAAATAGTTTTCTTTACGTCTTTGAAGAAACTAAATTAAATTCTGTTCAAATTTGTTAAACGTTGTTTTGTTTTGCTTAACTTAAAATAACACAAATTTCTCAAAAAGAATTACATTTTATCAATAAATAATTCTTTAAACTTTAATCAAAAAATGTTGAACAAACTTTAAGAGGAAAAATGCCAAAAATGAATTAAACTTTAATTTAAAAATGTTAGGGCTTTTTAAACTTAAGTAAATCTTTTTGTGCGAGTAAATTTAAGCACCAAAGTTTACTTTTTACAATTCAAATATAAATAATGTATGGACTCAAACTAAAATAATCAAATATACTTACTTCAAATAAATAAGTTAAATGATATTCCAACCAAAGGTAAAATTAAAAGATTCCTTTGAATTTCTCGAGCCAACAACAAGAGTACGCAGCAGTTCACTCAAACAAACTGAAACTAAAACAATCTAATTGTCAGCCGGCCTCCAGTCTAACGAGGTAGCAGCGCTACGCAGTGGCCTGTTAATATAGAACGCCATGTTATGGACCCAGGACCGCGTTTGACGACGATGAAAACAATTACGAGATGTTTAAAATGAAATTTATTGGACATCTACACAGACTAAAGTTGAAAGCGGAATTAAAGTAGGAAAATGAAGTCGACCCGGAAAAAATGAAGACATATTCACCGAAATAATCCAAGTTTTGGACGCCAGAAACTTGGCCTTAAATCATGCTGGACGCAAAAGACGATTGGAGAAAAGCGATGAAGATTTTTTTTAAGGGAGTATTATTTGTCAGAAGGCAAACTAAAAATTATTGCCTTGTACGAAAAACTTTCAATCTTCGAGAAACATGAGGATATCACCGCTTATGTTATACGCACCGAGAAAGCTATCGCCGCTCGACGAAATTGTGGAGAGACAATTTCAGATCCGTTAGTGATATCTATGGTGCTGAAAGGACTCCCACCTAGTTTCAACACTCGAAAGGCGATAGTTACCCAAAGACAGACGCCATAAAAACTCTTTCAGAATTCAAGGCATCACTTCGTGCATATAAGAACACCAAACTCAAAAAGGAAGACTCTGTAGCGGTATTGACGGCATAAATCAACCCGCACATTTTTTTTTACTTTACGAATGTGTAAGCAAACAAGATAAAGAACACAAGAAAATAATTTTTCATAACAGGTACAATATTTATATTTATAAATGACAACAGTTTTACAATAATTATTAATGAGTTACTTCCCTTTGACTGGGTTAAAGTCTTTACTACAAAAATATTTTTTTACCTGAGCTCACAAAAAGCTGAACTATCAAAATGTTCACTGAAAGACAGTTTAAAGAATCTTGTAAAGCTAAAAATATGTTGATTAACTTTTAGCTTCAAAGAAGTTGGAGAAGTGAATGTTTCGTAATGTCTAATTTGCTTTCGTTGCTCATAATTGAATGTATTGTTCGTACTTAATTTCGTAAGATTCAATAAGGTGATTGAATAGTTTTTTTTAGTAAGTTGCAGAAGTTGGTGAGTGAGTTGTTTCGTTAAAATTTTAGCTTGAATTTCAGTGAAGTTATTTCATGTTAAAGAACTTGAGATTCTAAATTTGTACTTCGCTGCTGCAGTAATGATACAAGCGTTGTGAAAATTCTCACTGACTGGGTTCGCTCGTACCTTCAATTTATGTTTTTTTAATAACGTGACAGGATCTTGAACGCATTGTTTTGTCGTCAGGTCAAAAACAAGGTTGATGTTATTCGGACGTATTAGTGAGCAGGTAAATTGATTTTTTTAATATTTGTTAATCACTTAGAAAGCACCTTACAAAACTCAGTCTGGAGCCTATGTTTTGTTTTGATTATTGGGAACAATGTACTTGAAGATACACGAGATAATTTTAATTAATATTTATTGACCTATGAGAAGTTAAGGTTTTCAGAAACATGTATGAAGCTGTGATCCGCTTTTTGCACGAAAATCGACATTGATTAAAAAGTGATAGCGGAAAGCTAAAACTCCATCACGAAAACATCGTACAAGAAAGACCCTCCCACGTGTTTTAATGCAATTAATGACCACTTCACCAGAAACTGTACTAAAAGCTGATGGTGTACATTTTGCAACACGATACGAAATTCTGCAGAAAAAAGGACACACGATACGAAATTCTACAGAAAAAAGCAGATAAATAATGTTGAAGAAAAACAGTTATGTATATTACAAGGTAACAATAAACCCTCACATTATTTCGAATAACTTCGGATTATTAGTCGATTGTGGGACCACTGCCCATATTATTAACAGTGAAAACAAATTGTCAAATTTGAACATAATTTTAATCCAGAGGAACATTATATTGAGCTTGTCGATGGATCAAAGAAAAATAATATTGCCTTAAAGAAAGGAACCGCTAAAATAACTTTGCAAGATACAAATGGAAATAAGCTTAAGATGTATTATAAAAATGTTTTATTCATACCTACTTTCAAACTATACATCCTATCTGTACAAGTCGCTGTAGGAAAAGGCTCTAGCGTGAAATTTTCACAAAACCATGCTACGCTAGCTATCAAAGATGGCGTTAAATTTGAAATAAAGAAACGTGGAAAATTGTATTATCTGAAGAAATGCGTAACAGAAAGTGTCAACAGCAACATGCAGGACCTGAACATATAGCACAAAATATTCAGCCATTGCAATATTCTTGATATTTTGAAAATGGAGACTTGTTGAGGGAACGAATTTCATTGGAAAAACAGTGTGAAACTTGTACTCTGGGAAAGAAAAATGCTAAGTGTGCGATCAAGCAAGCCAGACGATAGAGCTAGATTTCCTTTAGAACTAGTGCATTGTGATTTGGCTGGGAGAATAGAGCCCGTTTGTATGGATGGATTCAAGTATGTTATAACATTCACTGACAACTATTCAGGCTATGTGATGGCATATTTCCTCAAAAGTAAAAGCAATTGACGTCACGAAACAATTCTTGGCAGATAGCACTTCTTTCTGAATTGTTAAGAGACTAATAGTGATAATGGTTCTGAATTCACATCAACAGTATTCAAATCACTTCTTGTACAACATAAAATCCGACACGAAAAATCTGCCCCGTACCCACCACCGAAATGGAACCGCTGAAAAATGGTGGAGAACACTATTCGAAATGTGTAGATTATGTTGATTGAATCTCATTTAAGTCACGAGCTGTGGACATACACTTTCCATCTGCCTGCTACATTCGTAACAGATGTCATAATCACCGACTGAAGTCAATTCCTTATCAAGAATGAGGGAATGAAACTAAATTTTTAAAATATGAACATTTTTGGTACAATATGCTATGCCTATGTGCAAGAGAAAAAAAAAGGTTAAACACCCGATCGGAAAAGGGGATTTTTATAGGGTACGATAAATACAGCCTAGCCTTTTTTGTATATTTCAAAGAAAAGAAATCTGTGAAGAAAGTCCGACTGGTTACTTTCACAAATAAATTTATTGACAATGAAGGGGAGACTACTCAGGAAATTCAAACCCAAAATTAATGTGTTGAGACTAATTGATAAACTAATCAATTTGGAGAACACAATATTGATGAGCATAAGACAAATGAATTTCTTTCAGAATCTTGTAAGGGAGATAGAGATAATAGAAACAATCAATTTAGGGATCAAATTACTGATAACGGGATAAATGACAATACAACACACATTTGTGAAAACAGAAACACAAGGTAGCCATGGTAGCCACCGAGACAAAAGAAGCCACCCAATTATTTGAAAGATTATGTCACAAGTAATTAACTAAATGATGAGGAATGTGTAAATTCCTGTGAAATAAAAATTGACCCTGTGACGTATTATGAAGCCATAAATTCAACCGACGCAGAAAAATGGAAATTAGCAATGGAGAGAGAGATGGCTTCCTTAAAGGAAAACAATACCTTCACTCTAACAACCCTTCCTGAGAACAAAAATGTAGTTGGTGGTAAATGGCTGTATAATATTAAAGAAACTATAAAAACAATATAGAGTACAAAGCAAGATATGTTGCATAGAGGTAAAGCCAGATAAAAGATGTAGATTACCATGAAATCTATGCACCCACGATAAAAATGACCACTATCCAAATCCTAATGCAATGTGCTGTGCAATATAATTTGATAATCCACCAGATAGATGTCAAATCAGAATACCTAAATGCTGAAATAGACTGTGATATACTTACCCAACAACTAGAAGGGTACGTTACTCCAGGGAAGGAGGGACTTGTTTGGAAATTAAATAAGTCACTCTCTGGACTAAAATAGAGTGGTAAAAATTGAAATTATCTACTAAGTAAAGAACTTCTACAGGAAAATTCTAATCAAATCATTATCGACCCATGCATGTTTGTGAGGGTTGGTGAAAATAAAATTATTATTCTCGTATAGGTTGATATTTTGATTGCCGCCAATAACTTGAACATTTTAAGGGAAGTCAAAGCTCTACTCATGCAAAGGCTTGACATGAAGGACTTAGGGCAGATCTCACGATTCCGTGGTGTAGGCTTTATAATCAAATCTGATGAAATAGAAATGAACGGAAATGAATATACGGGCGTATAGTGAAAAATTCAATTGCTAGACTCCAAACCCAGACCAACGCCCTGCGAACAAAAATTAGTTTTTTTTCTAAAAAAGCTGATGCCTTTGACCCTATAAAATATAGAGAGTTTATAGGAAGCTTAATTTATTTATCAACTTATACCAGGCCTGGTATTTCCTGGGTCGTAAATAAATTATCCCAGTATAACCTGAACCCCACAATAGAACAGTGGAATGCAATGAAACATGTGTTGAGATATTTGAAAGGAACTATTAATTTTTGTTTATCTTTCAAATGTGAAAGCGGCCTGAAATTAACAAGATTTACTGATGTTGAAGACAGGGAAAGTACGTCAGGATATTGTTTCTCCCTAAATGAACAAGGACCAGTTATTTCTTCGAAGAGTAAAAAGCAGCCTACTGTAGGTTTATCTACATGTGAGGCTGAATATGACGCCAGCTATACAGGAGGCAAAATACCTCCTACAATTGGTGAACAAGATGAACTGCACAAAGGAACTGAAACAAGCAACATTACATTCGGATAATCAGAGCGCAATTTGCACAGTAAAAAGTCCTATTACAAGCCAACGGGTAAAACACAGATATAAAATATCATTTTATACGGGAAAAAATTAACGATGGTATAATACAATTAAACTGTGCCAACCGACGAGAATACAGCAGACAGCTCCATAAAGCCCTCTGGCAAGAACCTCAGTAAAACCCAAATTGTCAGGATGCAAAGTTTAAAGGGGTGGGGGGTTAAAGATAAAATTTGATATCCTGATTTTCGCCCCCCTTCATTTGCAACTTTTCCGTTTTGAAATTACTTTTCTCCTTTTTTCCTTCAGTCTCTTTTTATGTTAATCTTCAATAAATAAACACGTGTATAATTTTTCTCCCATAATTTATGGACTTTCTTTATTTCAATTTGACCGCCTTATATTTAGATATGTCTAACTTAATAAAAAATATCTATGAAATCGAAAATTTCTACACTGAGATAAATAACCATTTCCTTGTTTGTCAACATTTTTTCCTATAATTTTCGCTCTGTGGAAAAGTTTTTCCAAATTCACACAATAGGAGTGACAAGAAGATAAATTTGAATAATCTGTCAGAATGTAGCACATGATATCTATCGCGCTCATATTTATTTTTTTTTTTTCATTTTTTTTAAAGTGAATATTTTTCATCTCGACATAGGCGGGATATCCATGCTCTTCTCTTAGAATCTCGCGTTAAAGTTAAACCCACGTAATGTGATAGTCGTCGGAAGCACTTTATCGCATTTCGTATCACTTCAAACATTAAGAACGTAACTTATACCATTGTCGAAATGGTTTAAGAAAAAATGGTGAAAAACAAGTGTGTGTGTGTGTGTGTGTGTGTGTGTGTGTGTGTGTGTGTGTGTGTGTGTGTGTGAATTGACAGGTATATTGAATTCACTTTAGTGCTTGTTATTACACAACACAACCCGACTCAGTATCTGTCTATTTCTGAGATGAGGTATTATGTACATTATTTACATTATTCGGACTATTGTCCTCATCTTTGTCGCCATATTTATTACAACATTTCGGCCGTTGTACGCTCCGGCCTTCTTCAGGTGGTTAGAATGTCGTACTGAATCCTTTATTCATGGCACGTGAAACTAGAACAGTCTACCCCAGTGAGTGAAATAAAGGGTTCAGTTCGACATTCCAACCACCTGACCGCCCGACTCATTTTCCCTTAAAATTTGTATGAATTTCATTTTTTATCTATTGTCACATATGCAATGATCTTTTATCGAAATAGAAATAATAGTTGAATAAATTTAAAATACCATCATTGTTTTGAAAGTTCTTTTATCACGAATGTCATCTTACTGACCGTAAGACAGTTGCTCTCCTTCCAATCGCTTCAGAAATTATTTGTCTTTGTATGATTGATATAATCAAGAATAAAGCCAAAGGTAACCTCATTTTAAATTTGCCGTGCCTTATTCTTTCTGTAATTTTTTTCATTTTATTTTATTTTTATTATTGCTAAATTCTGTGTAATTCGGCAAAATCACGTCATTTAACTTAATAAAGATCAGGCAGTTTTGATGATAAAACTGAGAAAAATAATCTCAAATGAAAATTACTTATATTAGCAGAATCTCCTAGGGAGCCATGGTCTAGTCATGGCTAACAGGTTAGTCTCGTAGGTATATAGGTTTTACTTTTATGATTCCGTTCCAAAAACTACTTTATAAAAAAGAACACTTCTTTCTATTTAAAAAATGACAAATCATGGTCAGTTCACAAAGAATCAGATAGGCCGAGAATAATAAAATAATTATAGAATCACACAATACAATCGTGGAGTTAAATTGGAAGTTCATCCCACTCACCATTTGTTCATTATAATTTTAAATGAATTTGCAAGCGAAGAATGAGCTAGAAATTTACAAATTATCAATTACATCAAATGCATAAAATATTAAAATTTGTTTAGCATAAAGATTAGGCATTTTTAAGGATAAATAACGATTTGCAAAATATAAAAAAACAAAATTATTTATTAGTGTACTACATCACAGGGGCATCTCATCGTGACGTGGAATAATGGTTAACAAGCTACACTCATACACTAATTCTAGTGAAGTGAGATTCTCATTCGGAGTTACATATGTGCCTTTGTGCCATATCAAATAATTTATGTATCAATACAATGCACTTAAAACAAACATGAATTTATCAAAACGTGGAAAACAATTTCCTTTTAGATATCACTTTTCTCGCTACAAAAGAAAAGGCATAGCGTGATGGAAAAAGGCCCCAAACTTGATGAAAACAAAGTTTTATCGTCAAAATGTTTGTTATTAAGAGAAAAAAACTAAAATATATTTATTTTATTCCTTTCTGGCATGTTCGAAATCTTGGTTAAAATTTTTGTTTTTCATGCGTCAGCGGTGGGCCAAATGAGAATATTAGCGCCTTTTTTGCGGTAAAAAAATGAAATAATTGTCGGATCTTTATGAAATTTTCAGGACTTATTCACAAAGGAATTTTTTAAGAAAATCTCAATATATTTTTCTTTTTTTTTTTTACATGTATTACTTAATTTTATGAAAGTTCGAGTAATTAAAATTTCAACCTCTTTATATCTATATTATTTAAAATAGGTAACTCCACGAAATCGCTAAAAAAAATTAGTATAGCATGATGAAAAAGACGCCAAACTTGACGAAAACAAAATTTTATCGTCTAAATGTTCATGTTATTATTAAGAGGAAAGACTAAAAAAATTTTAATTATTTTTTAAAATTTTTCTTTCTTTTTAGAACATTCTAAATTTTGATTAAAAAAACTTGTTTTTTCTCTTTGTATCACCGGAACTAGTAAAATAACAGACAATTTTTAGCACTTTTTTTTTTTGTATGACACACATTAATTTGGAAAATCTTGAAAAATAAAAATAATTGTCGGATGTTAATGAAACTTTCAGAAGCTATTCACAGATGATCGAAATTATTATAAATAAGGTTTTTTTTTTTTTTTAAAGTCATGGCAGAAATATTTTTTTTATATTTATTACCCACCCCCCACGCCGATAACTAATTTTATGAAAACGCTAGAAATTCGATCGCATCGGGTTTAGTAATTACAATAGTTAAAAGCACAAGGCTTTGAAGAATGCAAATCATGTTTTTTTTTTTTTTTTATTTGGATCCGCACTCCCTGAAAATCAGCTCTGAATTGTAACATACAAAACTCAATAAAACAAATATATTATTTAATTTCAAATGATTTTATTTGCTTTTATGAATATGGACAATATTTTCTGAAAGCAAAAAATTTTTTCGATGAAAAATGAATTTTTAATACAATTATTTGTTATTTCTTTAATTATAATAGAAATTTACATTTAAGTTGTTAAAATATTATAAAATCAGTTAAAAGCCGCATCGGGTTTCCTAAGTGTCCTTACGAGATAGATCTTTTTTTTTTAGCGCGTTGTAAATTGTATCATTTCGACTAATCAGAAGATTCGCAGTAATTAAGAAATGTAATTTTGTGTTTATAATCGGGCTGTAATTAAAGTACGGAAGACCAACCAGAATACAATTAATTTGCGTTATTTGAGTTAAGCATTGTTCTCCGCTGTTAAGGCCTTTACTTTTGCGAAACACGTGTGGAGAAGTTAATTTTATTTTTCAATTTCAACTGAGAATGGTACCTACAAGTATCAATATCATCTTATGAAATTTATATGATCTTATTTTTATATTATTCTCAGTTATGACATTTTTCCATAAATGAAATATCAAAATTAATAATAAAATGAATGGAAATACGAATAACACAGTAAAATGTAATAAATGTACATAAAATTATAGTATTTTAAGTACACTTCTGATAAAATTTCATCAGAAAGGTACCTATATTAATTAGATACCTTTCTTATGAAATTTAATCTCACTCTTAACAGTCTTATTTTAATTTCTTTATAATATATTTTCCATAAAGCATCGTAAACCTAAAGGTGAAAGCTAAGTACAAAAAAAATTAGAGCGTTGAAAGTTTTCCTTAAAAATAACGAGGTAAATAATTTGTTCACTTAAATCTAAATAACTTCACTTTTCGGCTTCCGTAGAACAAATTATTATCACTTAAATCCGTCAATACGACATTCAATACCTGTCAAGTGACGCGAAAGGTTATGACCTGCTTTTTATTTTCAAATTACATCCTTTCGGCGCAGAAGCTAAGTCAACCTTTGTTCAAAATATTTCAAATAAACGTTATAATTTCTGATTTTCTTAAAATAAGTTTTAAAAAAATGATAATTGATTTTAAAAGAATTTCGAAGTGAGGTAGTCATCTTTTTTATAAAATGGAAAAAATGTATGGCATAATCGATTATCTATCAATTTTGTGGACTCAAAAAAAAAACAAGATTTTTAACGAAAATTTTGGACGTGATCGAAACGATTAAAAAATGTAAAAAATTACCCCCAAAATACTTTGATCTTTCCTCTTAATAATCATGAGCATTTGTTTTCGTCAAGTTTGGCGTCTTTTTCATCATATTATGCTCTTTTTAGCGATCTCATGGAGCTACCTAAATTAAAAGCATATCTCCTTGGAAAATTTAAATCATCAATTGATTTTTGTTAAATAGAAACACAATTTACGGAAGATATGCTCCGAATCTTAAAACTATTTTCACCTGAATTATAATTTATAAAATTTTAAATCTTTTAAAATTCTGTGTTAAAATATGCCTTTTAGATCATATACTAATCATAAGCGGAAATTTTTAATACCAATTATCAAACATTTTTTTTTTTAATTTTTTCATTGGTATACAAACGTGCATAGGAAGTTAAGAGCGAGAACTACATTAAATTTGAAGACGAATTTTCGAACTTCACTCCATTTGCAAAAGGGACATTGAAAGAGAAAGCATATCATAAATCGTCAGAAAAACATTTTGAATGTCTTATTGGCCCTGAAAAGGGCCATTTTCTTTTTCGGTTGTAACTGTAGAGGGTAAAGAGACAGATTTATTTAGGCTCTCTCGCCACGAATACGGCGGGCAAGCTGGATATCCTTGGGCATGATGGTAACACGCTTGGCGTGGATGGCGCACAAGTTGGTATCTTCGAAAAGACCCACCAAATAAGCCTCGCTAGCCTCCTGTAAAGCCATCACGGCAGAACTCTGGAAACGGAGATCGGTCTTGAAGTCTTGAGCAATTTCACGTACCAGGCGCTGGAATGGAAGCTTTCTAATCAGAAGTTCAGTGGATTTTTGATAACGTCTGATCTCACGCAGGGCAACGGTACCGGGCCTGTAACGATGGGGCTTCTTCACTCCGCCAGTGGCGGGAGCGCTCTTACGAGCGGCCTTTGTGGCCAGCTGCTTACGAGGAGCTTTTCCTCCAGTGGATTTACGAGCGGTTTGCTTTGTACGAGCCATTCTGCTTTGTCAAATAGTACTACACTTGAATACGGACTTTATCTACATGCCCATTGTGACTGCTGCTGGTTTACAAAAATCTGTTTTTTTGACACTCAGCTTATTTCCATTGGTCAGTAAATCACCCTTTTTTCTCACGTGATGATCTCTCTACTACGTCCGCGTAGAATCAGCTTAAATATGTATAAATTATAATATTTCATTATTGCTTGTTATTCTGTTTGATTAAATTTGATCGTGTCTGGCCGTGGAAAAGGAGGAAAAGGATTGGGAAAGGGAGGCGCTAAGCGTCATCGCAAGGTGCTCAGAGATAACATCCAGGGTATCACCAAACCCGCTATTCGCCGTTTGGCTCGCAGAGGTGGTGTCAAGCGTATCTCTGGTCTCATCTACGAGGAGACACGTGGTGTCCTTAAAGTTTTCCTTGAGAATGTTATTCGTGATGCCGTCACCTACACTGAGCATGCCAAGAGGAAGACTGTTACCGCCATGGATGTGGTCTATGCCCTGAAGAGACAAGGCAGAACTCTCTATGGGTTCGGAGGTTAAATCTGAAACACTTCACTCTCAACGGCCCTTTTTAGGGCCACCCACATTCTACGAACTAAATTCAATGATTGCAAGATATGTAGTACTACTTGGGAATGTTCACAGATTCTCAATACAATCCTTAAGGTTTCAAATTGAAATGTATTTTTAAAAAAAATGGAAAAGCTTTCTTTTTAGTTTCAATTGAAAATAAAGAAATAAATTTACTATACCCAGTGAGCAAAATACTTTGGCTCATTTCAAAAAATTGAATTTATATTGATTGGTATATAAACTTTTTTTCTTCATTAAATCGGGGATGTATGAAGTTTGTAAATTAAACCTAAATTTTCCGTTTTGAAATTTATTCTATTTTGAAACAAACATTAACTACTTTTTTGTACTAAATAAAAGCATTTCTTACCTGTTTGATGGTAATGATAGCTGAGGTTACGAGATGTCAGCTAATCTTTTTTTTTCCTCCATAAATGTATGAGAAAACACACACACACACACACATAAAGAGAGCATTAAAAATAGAAGTTTTAGACAAATTTGTCGAAAGAAACAGGATTTCAAATTACAATATTTCTTTCAACAGAACTTTCCAAAATTAATTACAACTAAATTTAACACGTTTAATATTTATTGGTTTAATTGTCCGAGTCAAGCCGCGTTAGGGGATTTAAAAGGCATTTTAACGTCACTGATAACGGATTCAATTAAATGTCATAATGCTCGTTCAAGAAAAGAAAATACGAAACTATACACAGATTATTGAACAGGATTAAACTGAATCTGTTTAAAGTGCATATTCGCATGTAATAATGACCAATAAATGTAATAGTTTTACTTTGATTTTCTAGTTTACAAAATTTAAGTAGCAGTTAATCAACGATATAAAATAAAATTATTTAAATATCTCATGTATACAATTTATTCATTTAAAATGCTCTATTTATTTTGTAAAGATCTTGTTTCTATTTATATGGAAACCACTGGCATCGATATCAGTTCCTTAGCAGTTCACCATTCTACATTGTTTTCTATTTACTTGCATCAATTTCAAATGCATGATAATTGTTTATATTCATATTTTTTATGGCATCGAAGGAAGTTAGTTATAAGTTCTCCATTCTTGAATATGCCCTCAACATCGATGGCAGTGAAATAAGTAATGGATGCACACCTGAGAGACTCACGAGCAACGTTTTCTATTCTTCTTTATTCTAAAAATAAGTTAAAAGTTAACCTCTTCTGACTGCCCTGTAAAAAATATTTCGAAACTTTTCTAATTAAAACTCGTACAAGTGCAGAAAAAAGTTTCAAACAAAATTTTAGGAAAAAAAAGTGAAGAAAGGCGTTTTTCTTTCATTTATAAAAAATACGAAGGAGTCAATGGAAAAGAAATTCAAGTATCACCTAATCAAGCGAATATTTTATTTGAAACACGTTTTCCATATATTTTTTTAATTTTTAAAATGCTAGCCCTAGTTATCCAACATTGTCAAAATTTAAAAGTAAAACTGAATAAAACTCATTCGTCTGGCGTAATACAATATCTTTGTAATCATCTATTTATTGGCCTAATGCAGTACCAAGTTAAAAAAAGAAAAATAAACCTCTTAGATTTATATCGCATGTAATTGTAATCAATTGAAAAAGAACAACATGAAAGTTTGAGTGGCCCTGAAAAGGGCCTTTTGTCTTTGTTCTGTGTTTTTTTCCTTAAGTTTACTTGGCGGCTTTCTGGGTCTTCTTGGGTAGAAGAACAGCTTGGATGTTGGGAAGGACACCACCCTGGGCAATGGTGACTCCAGACAACAACTTGTTCAATTCTTCGTCATTACGGATGGCCAGTTGCAAGTGACGGGGAATGATTCTGGATTTCTTGTTGTCTCTAGCAGCATTTCCTGCCAACTCAAGAACCTCAGCGGCCAAATACTCCATAACGGCGGCCAAGTAGACGGGAGCACCGGCACCGACTCTCTTGGCATAGTTTCCTTTACGCAGGAGACGATGGATACGACCAACGGGGAACTGAAGTCCGGCACGGGATGAACGTGTCTTGCTCTTTCCCTTAACTTTACCTCCTTTACCACGTCCAGACATATTGTTGAATAGAGTAAATGTAATTACTACAAGCGACAAAGATTTAATGTTAGCTAAAGACTGCAACTAGCTTTAAATAGGATTACAGTAGGCTCCTGGCAGCTGCCGATACTTTACTCCTTTCGTATTATTTTTCGACCAATGAAAACCCAGCAAAGAGAAGCCGCTGTGGGAGCCGACTTGATTGATGTATATCCAGATACTGACAACATTCTGTTAACTGTTAACATTAACAACGATTTCACGATACTTCCTGCTGAAGTTAGTTCAAAGGGTGCTAAATAAGTCGATAAAACTATGGATTACAGTCAAGAAAAAAAAAGGAAAGCTACTTCATTTAAATTTACAAAGTACCGAAGCAAGTCCATATTCTTGATACTGGTGTCTCTAGCAAAGATATGTTCATCATGAACAATTTTGTCATCGATCTTTTTCAGTAATTAAATAAATTTATGCAATTTAGTATGAACATACGGGAAATTCCACCCGCATTTTACCAAAAATCAATAAAATATTTTTTTGGAATTGATACTTGCGTAATTTAATCAAACATTTTTATGAAAAAAAAAGTCTAAGCCTTTTTACAAAAATGGAATGGATTTATATTCACCCACCACCTGCATGATAAGAAATCTCCTCGCTCTCCTGACAGACAAACTTTTTGATCTTCAAAATATTAAATGTCGAAAATAAAATTTGTTAATTTATTCAGTTTGGGACCTTTTATGCTATACTGATTTTTAGCGAATTATTGGAGGTACCTAAATGCAATATCAAGTATGGGCATACGGGAAATTCAGCCAGCATTTTACCAAAAATCAAAAGATTTTTTTAGAATCGGTACTTGCGTAATTTAATTAAACATTATTTTTATGAAAAAATGTCTAAGCCTTTTTACAAAAAATGGAATAGAATAGAATAAAAATACATTCACCCACCACCTGCATGGTAAGAAATGTTCTCGCTCTCCTGACTTTTTAAGATTCTTGGTCTTCTTCAATATATTATGTCGAAAATAACATTTGTCATTTTTATTGAAATGATAATATACAGTAGATCCTAATTCTATTCAGAACGTTGAAGAGGGAAAAAAACCCAAAAAACTTTAATAAATTATAAATATAAATTATACGTTAAACATAATCGCCCAATAACAAATGATGCGAAACGGAAGTGTTCAGCATGAAATATACGACGGTGGCAACATACTGGAAGAACTTAATAGCGTTGCTTAAAAAAGCCTGGTGCAAATGCGATGCAAATTTCATCAGCCAATGAGATTTATAAGACATATAATTGAGCTTAGCATCCAGATTCTGATGAATTAAACCTCAAAATAGAGCAAGAGCAATTAGTTAAAAACACGGCAACAAGAAATGCAATATCTGAATGATATCAGAGAAAGCAAAGTTAGGAC
The DNA here is from genome assembly GCA_903632075.3 of Acanthosepion pharaonis. Classification (NCBI taxonomy): domain Eukaryota; kingdom Metazoa; phylum Mollusca; class Cephalopoda; order Sepiida; family Sepiidae; genus Acanthosepion; species Acanthosepion pharaonis. The sequence continues at coordinate 484,582 of CAHIKZ030000926.1, read as the reverse complement.
ACAAGGATTTATTTAAACGGCGAGAATGACTTGATTTAGTTGGCAAAGATATTGAAATAATCCAGAACATTTACTGGGAGAAATCCACCTGCATACGGATAGAAAACAAATTTTAATCCAGTTCTCAATTAATGCCTGTTTTAATTCTGATTAATCAAACTTTAAACCAACTAATCCTTCTTAATTAACGTTTCAGAAAAGTATATTTTATTTTTTAAAGATTTAATAAAGAGAAGTATGTTGTGTTGACAGATTTTTCTATATAGACGATTTTACTGATAATCTTAAAAAAAATTTCAATCAATTTAAAATTCAGTTTGATTGGGAATATTTCGGATAATTCCTTGAGTTTTCATTCCTATATATATATGTGTGTGTGTGTGTGTGTGTGTGTGTGTGTGTGTGTGAACTAATACGCGAATCTAAAAGTAAAGATCATGTTCTTTTTCGCACCTTAAAAACACTCCTTTCTTTATTAACCAATTTTCTTCTGACGGGGTCATTCGAGATCAGGTAGTATGTTTCCGGCTTTCACATAGAAGCAGATAAAGATCGCAGTCACGGGACAAGGAGAAATACTTTATTTTATTTCATGGCAAGCAAGGACGCACACACACACCCGTACTCACATATCAGCACTTCAAATGACAAAATTAACGTTTTAAAAGTAATGACTATTCTATAAAACAACAACAACAACAACAAAAAACCAATTAGCTTGCAAAAACTAAAATATTGATTTTTATTATGGGTCACCATACAAACGGAATCAATTCAGTCTAGACCTGTCAAGTCAACGCATTGATATTTTTTAAACAAAAAGAAATCTACTGTGAATTAATATCCCTGGTTATTTTTTTTAATTCAATTATTCTAAATCTGATTATTATGTGTTCGTGTATGTATTTTTTTCTTTTTTTTGAAGATTCATTAGAGTTAGGTACCTTCAAAAATTCGCTAAAAATGAATGAGGATACATGATGAAAAAATGCACAAACATAATAAAAACAAAATCATATCGTCAAAATCATATTATTTAAGATGAAAGAACAAAGGATATTTTAAGTAAAAATTATATTTTCATCCTTGTTTTACAACCTTGTTTTTGCTTTAAAATTTTGGTTTTGTTTTCTTTAGTTATTTTTGTTTTCTTTTTTTAGAAAATCGTTGTAAAACTGTTTGACATCTAATCCCCATTCATTTCATGAAATTTCGGAAAGTTCTTTTTTGCATTGTTATATATGAATAAATCCTTTGAGAATTTTAATTCTGAAATTTTTTGTTCAAATAGGACAATAACTATAGAAATCCTGCCCTGAATCGTAAAATAAAAAATGCAATAAAACTAAAATATTATTTAATTAGAAAAGTCTTTCATTTCTTAATGTCTTAAGATAAAAAAAATTCAATGAATAATAAATTTATACAAAAAATGTTTTCTTTTAGTTAAATTTTAATTTAGAATTATTTATAAACTTTTAAATTCTGAAATAATTTATAGCGACCCACTGGTATTGTAATTAAATTTAAAACTATGTTTCTTTTTAGTACCTTAAAATTTCGTTTTTATTGCGTCAGCCATAAATTATTAAGTGTAATTTTAGTGGCATTTTGCGATGGAAAACGCACTGATTTTGAAATTCTTGCGAAAATCAAATAATTGTCGGATTTAATGAAACTTTCAGGACTTATTCACAAATCATTAAAATTATTTTAGAAACATTGATTTTCTTAGAAATTATTGGTAAAAACATTTTTCATCCGTTGCCTCCCTCACAATTAATTTAATTTTATGAAATTTCGAGAAATTAATTTTTATAGCGCTCAATGTTTATATTACTTATAAGCACATGTCATTGGAGAATTTAAATCATCATAATTTAATTTTTATTTTTGAAAAATTTAATAAAGAGAATTATATTGTGTTGACAGATTTTTGATATGAACGATTTTACGATAATCTGAAAAACTTTCCAATCAATTTAATTTCAGTTTGAAATAAATATTAGATTTAATCTATTAGCTTGAAATTAAACTAAAATAAAAACTTCAAGAAACATTTTTTCACTTTTTTCGACTTAATCATATTGAAGACCGAAAATCTTTACAATAGTCAGAAAAATATACCAATTCACAATGTCAATTCAGCGTTTGTAAGTCAGGAGAATGAAATCATATTTCTAAGGACGCGGGAGCTGTGCGAATGTATTTCTCTTCTCTGCGTAAATTTGATCGGAAATGACTGCATTTTGTCATAATAGAGACAGCAGATCTTTAAAGACTTACCTTCTGAAAAAACAGATTGTGTATACACCTGGAAAAATAATTAAAAAAATGCGTTAAGAAACGTCAATTCGGGTCGATAACTGATTAACTATTATACCGTTCAGCGCCCATTTCCTTTCCATTAACATACAAGAAGGATTACATTACAATATACCAGCAGCAGAGAGTAATCGTGAGCGGAAATATTTGGATAAATGAATTCGGACCTTTCTCAAGTTTGGCTCTAATTCTGAAGTGGATTCAATATCGCTTTTTTTTCTTTTTTCTTTTTTTTTTTTATTGACTTATTTTATTTGGAATGTATTTTGTAACAGAATTTATTATTATTATTATCATTTAGTGAATCTGTGTCAACCATTATTATTAATTTATGACTCCTATTTACTCTCATCTTAATCTTCATGGTCATTAACCTTTTTTTAGTAATTTTAATGACTTAAAAAATAATTCTAATCAATTTAAATTCGGTTTGAAATACAGCAATGTGCGTTTGTTTTAATTCTGACTAATTAAACTTTAAATCAGCTAATCCTTCTTAATCTTAATTAACCTTTCACAAGTATATTTTATTTTTATTTTTGAAAGATTTAATAAAGCGAATTATGTTGTGTTTACAGATTTTTTTTTGTTTTATCGCATTTATTGATTTATTTTATTTGGAATGTATTTTGCAACAGAAATTATTATTATTAATTTTTAGTGAAGCTTTGTCAACCATTATTATTAATTTATGACTCGTATTTATTCTCATCTTAATCTTCAGACTCGTTAAAATTAAAAAAAAAAACATAATTTTCTTTTATCTGGACAAAGTTATTCCGATATCTAAATCTAATATTAATAAAACTAATCTTACAATATTTCATCTAATTCACATTTTAATGTAAAAAAAGGAATTATTTGTCAATTAATAATAACTTTTTATAAGAACAACTTTAATTATATTAATTTATAAACTTTTAAAATTCTGTATTAATTTGTGGCCATCAAGTGACATAATATTACCTGAATAAAAATAGCACATCGGAAAAAAAAACTTCCATTCTTTAATTTAATTTAGATGCATTAATAATATTAACATTTTATATTTTGTGCAAATGTAAACATTTTATAACGAAAAACCTGTTTAAAATAACAAATTGTTTGTCGAAACAAAATAGCTTCAAAAAGTTGATATGACAATCAACTTTATTTTTTTAAGTGTTCGTTGATTAATTGGATTTTATCGACCACCGGACTTGCATTTTGAAATTGGGTTTCTGCCTCCACGGACAAAAGTCTCAAGTTCAATTGTCTCTTCTCTGAAACATTTGCTCTGCCTCATTAAAACTAGACTGACCGGGTTAGCCTACTTAGATGACCCTGAACTTCCCTCGCCCAACTTGTTCAGATCTTTTTAATTAACAACAAAAAAGTCACTTCAATAGATTTAAAAGAATTTTGAAGCAAAAGGGCTAAAAAAATAGTATTTTATCGACTTATAAAATATCTTATGGTCCCAGACTCTTTCTTTATACATGTGTCATATAATTAATTTATAATTATTTAAAGATCAGTTTCCCTCTATCGTCAAATGACAAAATCCATTAATGCCCACCGTAAATTTTTTATAATAAAAATTCAGTATTGTTAGGTTTATAAAAATTCACTATTTTTATTTCTATTTCTAGTTTCCATTATAAAATTAAATAATTTACAACTTTATTTTAAAATTAAAATAAAAACTCGGTGTTAACTATAGATTAATAAAATTACATTATTAACTAAATTATAATTGGAGAATGGCTTAAGTAATTTTACAATTGCATCTGTGATATTGTATGCATGATTTATCTCAAGAAATGAAAATATATCGAGCAAAATCGGGGGTATAAGAAGATTCCCAAAAACAAGAGACAGGCATGAAATTATTGCTGTAATTCTAAAAAAAAAACTGCTGAAATTACATTAATAATATGGAAGACATTGTTATATTTCATTAATGTTTTGTGAAACCATGTTCTGGCATTTATTATATCTTCCTAAATTAAATAGTTACTTTCCTTATTAGAATTTCTAGTTTCTTAATATAAAAAAACATTCTTTATCTTTTGTTTCAAAACATTTCTAATAATCAAAATAAAATAAAATGTCATTAATTAATATCTTCAGGACGAGGCAAAGGAGTTAAAGTAAAGGGAAAAAGCAAGACCCGTTCATCACGTACTGGACTTCAATTCCCCGTCGGTGGTAGTCACCGTCTCCTGCGTAAAGGCAACTATTCGCAACGTGCTGGTACCCTCGTATACTTGGCTGCTGTCATTGAGTATTTGGCCGCTGAGGTTCTTGAGTTGGCAGGTAATGCTGTCAGAGACAACAAGAAATCCAGAATCATCCTCCCCGTCACTTGCAGTTGGCTATCCGTGATGACGAAGAATTGAACAGACTGTTATCCGGTGTTACGATCTCCCAGGGTGGTGTTCTCCCCAACATCCAAGCTGTTCTTCTACCCAAGAAATCTCAGAAATCTACCTAAAAATGTGCGTTTTCTCCCTAGGAGTAAAAATTGGCCCTTTTAAGGGTCAGAAAATTTTAACAAACGTCTCTCTCTTTTTTATTTCTAAGTTTTTTTTACGTATTCAAATAATCTTTCTATTCCGATCATTTCTATCAAATTACGTGAAGTCAAGTGAATACAGAAAAACCAGACTATGACAAATTTTTTTAGAGAGTAGGTTCTTACCAGAGGAGGCTCGGATTGAGGAATCGGAGAGCCGAGTTCGAATTTCAGTCGAATTCATTACATTCACTGACGTGTTAATACCCTTGGAAAAGGTATGAATCCACCCCTTCTCCCTCCAGCTGGGTAAATAGCAGGACAGGCCGGGTTCTCTAGCGTTGGATGGCAATTGGTCTACCACAGAAAGACATGGCAAACTTCTACGGGAAAATATCTACCTTGTCAGTCATGTATCGAAAGATACATGATCGTCTAAGCGTGTATCACGCATGGCACATAACTGACTGAAGTTCCTACCGTTGTTTAAATACCTTGTCTCAAGAAATTACGCGTATAATTGTGTGTTGTTGGTGTTGTATTCACATTTTTCGTAAAGACGTGAAAAGCTATAAATAAAGTCCAGTAGTTATACGTCCACCTTGTGAACATTGAGATTTTCAAAAATATTTTTTTATGACGAAGTATTTATGGTTTAAGTGTAGATGAGATATGACACAAGGCCGAGATTAAGGAACAGTAAATGAAGATCGAATTCATCGTAATTGATCTAGCTTGCTGACCATTGCCATTGAAGTGCTTCATATTATTATTATTTTGTTTTGTCTAAATAAAATTGCTTCACTATCTATTTATAAATATTTCAAATATAATATTTCCGATCTTACTTTTTTTTAGTTTGTTCTAAGTACAGAGATCGAAGATCGAACTCTCTACTCAATAAATGATCTAACGAGACAAGGTTGATGACCATTTACCCCACGATTCAGTATAAATGTGCTTTATCATAAGGGTCAGCACTTGTTTACATAAATCTTTCCGCTTCTGCTGTAAGACTATGAAAACAGCTCACCGCAAAAATGTCCATTCCTTAATTTAATGTAAATGTTTAAATAAGATTTAACTTTCTTTTTTATTGGAAATCTACTCATGCACATTGAAAAAAATGTTTAAAATAAAAAAAAAGTCTTAAAAATAAAATCTTTAGCAATGAATTTTCTAGAAAAGTCTTTATCAGGTACGCTCTTGGAGGTTGTTACCAATAGTCTGGATTCTAAAGACTATGAGACTGATGCAGGCTCACTCCTTGGTCCGATCGTCTTTCTGTTTTTGCTATCGATATATTTTTTTTTAGGTATATGCTTTAGAAATTAAATAAATTAACATTTTTGTATAAAAGTAATTTAAAATAATGTTTATTTTTATAAATTTGATAGGTATCATTCGCTATATTTTTGGAATTTTGTATTAAAATGTGATGCGATTAAAATATTCTAAATGTATTTTTCCGTTCAGAAATGAATCAATAATCATAAATAAAACATCCATTTTGTATTTAATTTGCGGACTTGTGTTTTGTATGATTCTGTCATGATGCATATATTTGCTGATGTGTTTTTTTATCTCTTTACATTGTTTTCAGAATGATATTTCACCCATGAAGTGTGGACGTTGAAATTTGAATCTGTTTATTGCAAGAAGATAAAACTGAATTCTTCGCTGTGAACTTACGTCAGAAATAAGGCTTTTCTAAATAAAAGTCGATTTATTAGTCTTCATGAGAGTTTATGTCGGATACAACGATTCTAATCTAATCTCTGAAGAATTCAATAACAACTTTGATTTCTATTTTGATGGCTGACCAAGTCGGAATATCACTGAAAAAAAATAATTTCATACCAAAAATTTTCATCGCTATTTAATAACAAACTTAATAAACCCTAAACATTTCACTGACTTCATTCAAGAGTCTATGAAAAGAATGGTTCTTTTATTTTTAGTAAGTATTAGTTAGTAAAAAGGCTAAGATGGTATTGACAAATCTTTTCTGACATTTTATCAGTTGATTTAAAGTTTAATTAACCTGATTTATGTTTTCTTAAGACAATAATATTTATATTTTATTCATAAAAGTAATTAAAGGCTTTTCTAATTAACAATACCCCCTGCTACAAATTAATACAGAATTTTAAAAGATTTGAAAAAAAGATTTTAAAATTTACAAATTATTCTAATTAAATTTTTTTAAAAAATGGAAACAATTCATGTCGAGTCATTATTTATCGAACTTTGTTTTTGTAAGACAATACTGTCTAATATATTTTTTATTCATAAAAGCGAATAAAAAACATTTTATAAATTTTCTTATTAATAAAAAAAATAATTTATGTGAGAAAAAAATCCAATTAATAACAGAAAATGTTGATTTGTTTTGCGACAGAACTACATTTCTTAGATATCCTTGTTGAAATTTAATAATTTTCGCGATTTCACAATGTATTTTTAATGATTAAAGGGAAGCTACTCCCACTGACACTTGATGTTAAAATCGCAAAATTCATTCAACGCATCTTTATGATTAACGATTCTTTCTCAAAATATCTCTTTCAATCCTTTCTTCAATAAGAAAATTATTTACTTCTTTCTCGTGCACACGCTACATAAAGATGAAAAGTATTCACAAAAAGGAAAGTCTTTGAATAAATAAATAACTTTTGTAGGTACAGCTACGGACTTCCGAAAAAAGCATTTTAAATATAATTAAAATTTCAGTTTTATTTGAAAAATAATAAAGTAAAAAATATAACAAGTTAAATATCCAATATTTAAGTATTAACTGACTGGATTTTGTAAAAGTAATGCATACTTTTTATTTAAGGCTAAAGGAAAATAAAGATCATGTAGGGTCATTGGTCAAAAATAAAATATATAATCATACCCTTTTCGAGAAAACACAAAAAACATTCTAACAGTTGCTAAAATGAAAAAAAAATTCTTTTAATGAAGTTTCACTTTCGAAAATGGCATTAAACGTTACGTTTTTCGATTCTTAATTTTAATAATAATAATAAAACTACTTATGAACAGCAACGAGATGACTTTCATAATTGCACTGAAAAATTATACATTTTTTTTATAAATAAATATTAAGCGTAAATTTATGCAATCAGCATCTGTCGAAAAATTTATTATTGAAGCTTTATTAAATTCTTTCTGGTAAGATTCAGGACGAATATTTCGTATGTTTCCATTCGATTTTTTTTTTTTTTTTTTTTTTTTTAATGAAATAACTTCTTCAGAATGTTTAGGTCCAAATTAATAAATACACACGAGATATCAAAAAGTGCGTACGGGTGAAATAGAATCCCACCACCGGCAAAAAATAACCTATTCAGTCTACAATTCATTCATTAATGAATAAGTACTGAAAATTCCATTTGAAATACTTTGACAAACGAACAGACGCACTTACAAAAATTCAGCTTCAATTTTCTTAAGTTGCACTTTGAAAAAGATCTTTTGCGCTAAAAGCAATAATGATGATGATGATGATGATAGTAGTAGTAGTAGTAGTAGTAGTAGTAGTAGTAGTAGTAGTAGTAGTAGTAGTAGTAGTAGTAGTAAAAGAAGAAGAAGAATTAGTTTAAAAGGCAATTACGGAAATCTGACATATTCTTGTCCTGAGCGAGTTATAATTGTATCTCTCTAATGTTGTGTTTGTGCTATTTTTTCTTACTTGATTAAAATTTTATAATGTTTTATTTAATGAATGATTAAAAAATTGTTGGATAATTTGTGGAATGTTTCGTGTCATAAAAAGTTAACGCCTTGAATAAAGTCAGTGAGAAAACAAATAAAAGGCAAAAAATGGATTTAAAAAAGATGCACAGTATTTACATTAGTCGAACTATTGTCCTCATCTTTGTCACAACGTTTCGGCCTTCTTCAGGTGGTTGGAATTTCGAACTGAACCCTTTATTTCGCTCACTGGGGTAGACTGTTCTAGTTCCACGTGCCATGTTTGATGGATGTCAGTTATCTCCTGCTAATTTTCCCTCTGAAAGTTCTCCACTGCCTTAACCAGGTATTGAACTCACCTTCTTTGGGTCTGTCACTGGATCTAACCAACGATTTTATCCACTGTGCCAATGATGTAATGCTGTTATAATAAAGACGTTTTTATAAGCAAGTTGAAATCAGTTACGGGATAATTCGCAAAAAAACTGTCAAAATCAGCTCATTTTAAAAATCCTGCTTTCGTTGGCTAAAATCTGGAAATATTTTAAGAATTTAATCAAATTCGCTATTAGGATGAAAAAAGTAACGCGTGACTTTTCAAAATGAATGATCTTGGATGTAGTGAAAAATAATATTCGGAAGAAATTAATAATATTAACGAATTTATATTAGTCATGAAAGCAAAATAAATATATAGAGGGTGCGTTGAATAAATTGTCGTCTAAATTACGCATAAACGAAAATAACAGCTACATCTCATCTTAACAAATATATTTTCCAAAATTACAAAAAATATCTTGAAATACTAAGGAGTAAATTTATTCAATAAAATCGTCAATGACTTCAACCACAGCCTCTAGGCAGCTTCGGAATCTCCTGCAATTCTTCTGGGCAGTCAATACTGCCATAATACTTGACTTCAATTCATCTTTGGTGTCAAAAAGAGTCTTGTTGATCTCTCGCTCAACTGAGCCCCACACATACTAATCAAGGGGGTTGCAGTCTGGGGAGTTAGATGGCCAAAAATGTAAGGGGTGATGTAGTCGCAGAAATTGTCTGACAGCAACGACTGGGTTCTGCTGCTTGTGTGACATGGTGCAGATTCCTGTTGCCAGACATATGATCTTTCCGCAGACACTCTCTTTCCACGGCAGCACTCCGCAAAGCACTTGGTGAAGGCCTTCGTGTTGAATGTGAGGCCATCAGTAAGAGATTCGGGAGTTCTTTTCTTATAAGAACGATCAGAGTGAGTTTTACAAGCTGCCATATCGTTGTAATCACCATTAGACTCATCCAACTCTTTCCGAATCCTCTGCATTGTTCTCAGATTAACACCAAACACTCTGAAATGTTCATAGTGGAGCTTCCGGCGAGAATGCCAAACAGTACAGTATGCCGTTTAAGAATTTCTGTCGGAGTGAATTACGTCATGGCGCACTTTTTCTCACAGTGTCCAACTAACCCTGTGTAGTCGACAAAAATAAAAGCAAAGAACACGCATGTGCGAAATGAAAATTAAAAATTGGTGACAATGATGTGTCCAGATATACTCTTGACACCTTTCTGGGCTCTCAGAAGCATTAATAATAAAGGGCCCAGTATATTCTCCCTAGTATTCATCCATAGCGAGACGAGGAAAAAATATATTCATGCATCTCCGGAAATGAAACTCCGTCATCGTCTTCGGCGTCCCTGATTCACTTATCTGCGACGATAAACATACGATAAGGTAATTCTCATTGAAATTTGGGAAAATAGTTTTTTTAGCTGAGGCCATGCTTTCTGGAAAATAGACCCGCTGAGATAATGCAGGCAAAGGTAGACAGTTTTACATATATCACTGTCAAACTGGGATGGGGTACGTGAATATTCCTCATCTCGCCATAGGCGAGATATCCATGCTCTTCTATTCATTCCCGCGTTAAAGTGACACGTACGTGCCTCCTTTAAATGTGATAATCTTCGGTTGCACATTCTCGCGTTTCGTATCACGTCGAATATTAAGAACGTAAAAGTTTGTCGTTAATACGTAATTAAACCATTGTTAAAATATTTACTTTTATCCTAAACAAGTGTGTGTGTGTGTGTGTGACTCGCCAGGTATATTGAATTCACTTTAGTGCTTGTTTTGTGAGACAACGAAAAGCGACTCATTTTCCCTTAAAGTTTGTGTGATTTTCAGATTTTATCTCTTGTCACATACATTTATTAGAAAATATGCTGTGATCTTTATTGAAATAGAAATAATAGTTGAATAAATTTAACATTAAATTAAACACCACCATTGTTTTGAAAGTTCTTTTATCACAAAATGTGATCTTAATTACCGTAAGACAGTTGCTCTCCATCCAATCGCTAGAGAAATTATTTGTCTTTTTGCATGATTGATATAATCAAGAATAAAGGTAACCTCATTTTAAATTGGTGTGGCTTTTCTTTCTGTAATTTTTTTCTTTTTCTTTTCTTTTTATTATTGCTAAATTCTGTGTAATTCGTCAAAATCACCTCATTTAACTTAATAAAGATCAGGCAGTTTTGATTCCAAAACTATTTGAGAAAAATAATCTCAAATGAAAATTACTTCAGTTACTTGGGCGCCATGCTTTCGATTCGTTCATTATAATTTTTACACGAATCTGGAAGCGAAGAAAGCGCCAGAAATTATCAATTACATCTAAATGCATAAAATATTAACACTTGTTTAACATAAAGATTTGGCATATTTAAGGATAAAAAAACGATTTGCAAAACATAAAAATAAAATTATTTATTAGCATACATCACAGGGGCGTCTCATCGTGACGTACATTGTAATGTACAAGCTAGTCTCACAAATTATTTTTTGAAGCAATATGCTCATTAGACGTCCAACGTGTGGCTTTGTGCCATATTAAATTTTTTTCTGTGACAATACAATGTACTTAAACCAAAAGAAACATGAATTTATTAGAATGTGAAAAACATTACCTCCATTTTTACGCAGCAAATCTACATATAGCATGATGAAAAAGGCCCCAAAATTGATGAAAAATTACCGTCAAAATGTCCGTTATTATTAAGAGGAAAACCTAAAATATTCTTTATCATTTTATTAAATTTTTAATCCTTTCTAACACGTTGGAAATTTTGGTTAAAAAATCTTGTTTCATGCGTCAGCGGTTGGCTAAAAATTACAGCAGGAATCTTAGCGCCTTTTTTGCGGGGTAAAACACATTGTTTTTAAAACTTTTGCAAAAATCAAATAAATCAAAGATGTTAATTAAATTTTCAGGACTTGTTCAATTATTTTTTTTAATCTGGGTAAAAATATTTTCCTTTTTTCTTTCCTCTGAGGAGAGAGGAAGCCAGCTGAGGCTCCGCCGAAGGGCAGAGTCCCGTTCGGGGAGGGAGACTGCCCCTGAGCCCGTTTATACGGGTTCAAAAGGGATTTTTTTTGGCTGAGCCTACGAACTCGGAGATCCCACGTTAAACCCGGTCTTGTGCCACATGTAACCCTCGTGGGAGTGGGTAGCTAAATAGTGTTTGGTCAAAGTGTGAACGACTTGAATACGGGTTTTATGAACATTGCTAGTGTGCCTGCTGCTCGTTTACAGAAAAAAAAATCATTTTGACACCGTATCTTCATTGGCCCTTTTCCATCACGTGATACGCTCTCTACTACGTACGCGCAGTATCAGATTTCAGCTTTATAAATTTAAGTGCTTCATTACTCCAAGCATTGTGCCGATTCAAACTTCATAATGTCTGGACGTGGAAAGGGAGGAAAAGGATTGGGAAAGGGAGGCGCTAAGCGTCATCGCAAGGTACTCAGAGATAACATCCAGGGTATCACCAAACCCGCTATTCGCCGTTTGGCTCGCAGAGGTGGTGTCAAGCGTATCTCTGGTCTCATCTACGAAGAGACACGTGGTGTCCTTAAAGTTTTCCTTGAGAATGTTATTCGTGATGCCGTCACCTACACTGAGCATGCCAAGAGGAAGACTGTTACCGCCATGGATGTGGTCTATGCCCTGAAGAGACAAGGCAGAACTCTCTATGGGTTCGGAGGTTAAATCTGAAACACTTCACTCTCAACGGCCCTTTTTAGGGCCACCCACATTCTACGAACTTATTCAACGGTTGCAAGATATGCACGAATTTACCTACTTTAGTAAAAAATAAGAAAAGCATTTCTGAACCACGCTGTTTTGTTTGTCAGCAGGTGTAGTTGGATGGTAGTGATAAGAGATACCTAATTTTTATATACTTCTCATATGGAATTTTATGGCATTTTATTATTCATTCTGGGAAAGTGGGTGGCTAAGGGGGAAAGTGGGCGCTCTAAGGGACATCGCAAGGTGCTCAGAGATAACATCTAGGGTATCGCTATCCGTTGTCTGTATCACAGAGGTGATATAAAAAGCGTATCTCTGCTTTCTTCTACGAGGAGACATGTGGTGTCCTTAAGGTTTTCATTGACAATGTTATCCGTGATGCCGTTACCTACACCAAGAGAAAAACTTACCGCCATGAATGTGCTCTATGCTCTGAAGAGACAAACAATATAGAACTCTCTACGAATACGTTAAAGAAATATGATTTTAAAGAAATATCATTTTAGGGCCACACATCTTATGCTTTATGCATTAGAATTCAGCCATTACATATGTAGTACATAATTAATATATACATTTATTATGACTTTTAAGTTCCATTGGAAGACAAATTTAAAATTTTTATATATACAATTTATTTTGAGTATTAATTTTATTTTAATTCTAAAACCTGAAAGAATTTCCAAACTTTAAAGAAAACCGCATTTATAAAATTAGCTGAATCTGACCAATTTTTTTTACCCGATTTTAACCTTATATAAACGTTTAATAACAGCCTTAAACTAGTGCTTTAACCACATTTAAAAATTAACAGTTGAGAGTAGGAAAAGTTAAAATTATTTCATATATGTTTTATTTTCCCAATAAATTAAATATTTTCTAAGCTTCCTCTTGTTAACACAAAATTTGCACAAACGGTCTCACGTGAAAAACATCGTTCCATGTAATTAAAATTAAAAACAATTATGAATTAAAAAATAAAAAATGCTATTTAAAAAGTCAATGCTGTGACATGCAAAAAAAAAAGTTGTTTATTTATTCAGAGTTTCCTTCTCAATATTTTTCGGTAGTAGTGTGTGCAAGAGAAAGAAGTAAATAAAATTAAACTTTTCTTATTAAAGAAATGATTGCAAGCAACATTTTGAGAAAGAATGGTAAATAACGCACGCATTAGAATTCACACTCAGTTCTCCGATTTCTCATTCGGAGCCGTTATCCATTTATACCGTAACAGCGGGAGTAGCTTCCCTTTAATCATTAAAATATCGGTAATATGTGGAACTGCCGAACCGAACGTAAAACTGTTTACAATGAAAAGGGGAATCTAAGGGAAATTAACTTTATCGTTTTAAATCAACACCAATTTCGGCGGTGTTGCTTAAATTGCACAGGCAAATCAAAAGATATTTTATCATTTTTTGTTGTTAATAATTGACAAAATTTTTTATTTGAAGAAAATAAAATAAATATTGTCTACCAATGGAAAAATTTACAGTCATGACATGATTTATTAAGTTATTTATTACTTTAATTTCGTTACCTGCGCATGATAATGTTTTTCGGTGTGAGTGAGAACGAGGAAGATAAAGCAAGTTAGTAAGAAATTACTAAAACAGTAAAATTTATTTCAGATTTGTTATTACTGATTAAATTCAAAAATGTAAATAAATGTTTTCTCCATAGAATAAATATATATAGTAGAAATAAATATAATTTTCTGAGAATATGTCGATTTTAGTAGATGCGGACGCACATACATGACATTTTATCAGAAAATAAAAAGGTACCCATCAAATTAATTTTATATTGTTAATTTTCTAACATTTTCCCAAAAAATGTATTCTTTAGTAAGGCAATAAAGCGAAACTATATCATTCAATAAATTATTAGAGTGTTTAAAATATTTTCTTAAAATTTAAAGCTACTGGGTAGTTAAAGACAAAAAATGAAAAAGACATTCACGCTGTATTGATCAAGGAATTTATTTCTGCCATATTTAATTTTTTTCTCTTAGTTTATCATTACGACAATACCGAATACATAAGCATATCTGCTGCGTCTTGTGCTATGTAACTAAAATATTATTTACTTAGTTTCATATTCAGGAAGTACTGAATATAAACAAGAAATTGTAAGATTTTTTTTTTTTTATACGTACAATGTTGAAAACCATTGATTTAGCTGCGATTTCTGGACTTACTTAGAAAAGAATGAAATTATTTTGCAAACATTTTTTTAGTAACGGTTTATAAAAAATTTTTTTTTTTTTTTTTTTTTACATCTGTGACCCACTCATTTATTTTTATAAAATTTGGAGAAATTCTTTTTTGTATCGCTTAATGTTTATAATTCTTATGAGGACAAGTCCTCAAAGAATTTATTTAAATCATAAATGTCCTTTGGTTAAACATGGCACACAGCCGAAAATCTGTAAAACTGTACATCGTAATGTAAACTAAACTAAAAAAGGATGAAATAAAACAAGGACTTTTTAAAATTAGGAGTGCCTTTAATTTCTCTTATGAATAAAATACATCATGAATACTATTTTACATATAAGTAGGAAAAGATCATTTGAATCAACATAAATTCTGGATTTTTTTTACTCATTGAATATGTTAGTCGGTCATTGGAGCGTAAGTGAAGATTTTATCTTTTCTTACACAATTGAAACAAAATACTCCTTTCTTTATTAACAGATTGATAATTTTTTTTTTGATCGGGTCATTCTAGGTCGGGTGGTGGGTTTCCAGTTTTCACATAGAAACAAATGAAGATTGCACTCACAAGAAGAGCAAAGACTATTTCATGACAAGCACACCCAACCACATGCACAAAATATATAGAGAAAAAACTATTGTCTACAAAGCATTCACTAAATTTAATTCCTTGATTTTTCGTACATTCTTCAATTCTTATATAAATTCTTTTATTTCTGCATACTTGGATGACATGAAAGAAGTAAAAATAAAATGCAATAAATTGCTTGCCAAGCACATGTTGTAAGAATGAACTTCTAATTTAAATAACCCTTTTGAAACGTATTTGTCTTAATTTACATCATCTGTAGAAGGTGAGACGTTTGCAAACACTGACGATGATTTAAAAGAAAGACTATTTCACAAAATAGATAAATTGAAATAATTCCAATACTTTCAGGATATCACAATTTTTCCGCCACTAAAAATATAGAAAAGAAGACAAAACCGCATAATATGTAGACGTCAAGTGATTCTCGTTAAAATATGAGTGGCCCTGAAAAGGGCCTTTTGTATGAAAACCATATCAGGTTTACTTGGTGCTAGTGTATTTGGTAACAGCCTTGGTGCCTTCAGAAACGGCATGTTTAGCCAATTCTCCGGGCAGAAGAAGACGGACAGCGGTCTGAACTTCACGGCTGGTGATGGTTGAACGTTTATTGTAATGGGCCAGTCGACTAGATTCAGCGGCAATTCTCTCGAACAGATCGTTGACAAAGCTGTTCATGATGGACATGGCTTTACTGGAAATGCCGGTATCGGGATGAACCTGTTTCATCACTTTGTAGATGTAGATCGAGTAGCTTTCCTTCCTCTTCTTACGTTTCATTTTCTTGCCGTCGGCACGGACTGGTTTAGCCTTCACGGCTTTCTTAGCACCCTTGGAACTCGCTTTGGGAGGCATGTTTGAATGCTAGCATGCTAGTTCGTATTCCTTATATACTATAGCAGCAGGCTCCAGCGGCAGTCAAACGAGACTGAACAGTTTCTGGTTCTCTGATTGGTCGAAAAAGGAAGGGTGTATTTTGTTTTTTTAAATGTGAGCGGTAAAAAAAAAATAAAAAAAAAATCAGCAGCTGCCAGGAGCCTACTGTAAGCCTATTTAATGCTAGTTGCAGGCTTTAGCTAACATTAAATCTTTATTTACGATATTCAACAGTATGTCTGGACGAGGTAAGGGAGGTAAAGTTAAGGGAAAGAGCAAGACACGCTCATCCCGTGCCGGACTTCAGTTCCCCGTTGGTCGTATCCATCGTCTCCTGCGTAAAGGAAACTATGCCCAGAGAGTCGGTGCCGGTGCTCCCGTCTACTTGGCAGCCGTTATGGAGTATTTGGCCGCTGAGGTTCTTGAGTTGGCAGGAAATGCTGCTAGAGACAACAAGAAATCCAGAATCATCCCCCGTCACTTGCAACTGGCCATCCGTAATGACGAAGAATTGAACAAGTTGTTGTCTGGAGTCACCATTGCCCAGGGTGGTGTCCTTCCCAACATCCAAGCTGTTCTTTTGCCCAAGAAGACACAGAAAGCCGCCAAGTAAACTTAAGAAAAACAAAGACAAAAGGCCCTTTTCAGGGCCACTCAAACTTTCATGTTCTTTTTCAATTGATTACATGCGATAGCGGTTTATTTATTTTTTAATTTGATATAAACTTTTTAAACTTGATACTGCATTAGGCCAAATAGATGATTACGAAAATTGTATTACACCAGGCTAATGAGTTTTATGATTAATCAATGAAAACTAGTCTCTAATTAAATATTCTCTTGATGTGGTAAGTTTCTTATCTTTGGACTGACTCTTTTCATAAATGAATGCAAAAAAATTTTTACAAGATTTTCACATTTTTTTAAAAACATTTTACTAAATAGTGCATTAATTGTAATAAATTTGCTACAATTTTGAATTTACTAATATCAAATGCTCTATTTAGTAAAATTTCCTTAGAGCTAAATGTTCAATAGTTCTAAATGTTGATGATTTTTGAAAACAAAAATGTATTTTAAATTAAATCTATATTCACATTTCTGGTCATTCGCACTTTTTTAAACAAAAGCATTAATTATTTACTAATTCAGTTAGACCATTTGTAAAGTTTTATATTTTCTTTACTCTCTGACACTAATTGAATTCGTTATCAGTTTACGTTAATAAGATCTTTTAATGTTCTTTTCATCCGACTAATTTCCTATTTAATCACTTGTACGTACAATTAAAGATTTTATTTTCTGGGACATGGCTTGACAAACCTGTTCATTATAGAGCAAATGTGATTTCATGTAAAAAAATAAGGAAGGAAAGATTATTATCATAGCGCACGCACTTTAATTTTAACTCGGTCAATAGGAAAATTACAAATCTGTCGAGTAATTAAATGTATATATACAATTTCAAGAATGACCATACAATAGTCACAAGTGTATGGATATTCACAAATTTACCGAAAAATAGCTATGATGAAAATAAATGCCCCAAACCTAATGAAAATTAATTCTTATCGCCCAAAACTTTACATTATTATAGAATAGTAGGACCGACGGTTTCGAATCGTAAATTAAAAAATGCAATAAAACAAGATATTTAATTAGAAATGAACAATACCCTAAGGACAAAACTGTCAGAATTTTTTCTGAAATTTTTTTTTCAATTTTAATAACTGTAAGTGAAATTCATGCAATTTTTTTTATGATAAAAAAAGTAACCTATTTCAAGAGTTGTGCAAAATTTCATCACTGAGATGAATTACTAATAAAGAAAATACCATAAAATTTTAAGAGATGTACGCAAAGATTATAGGCACCTCTCTTATGAAATTTATGTTATTAATCTTTATATCTTAGCCTGCTCTCTAAATTTATTTTAGTATCTTTAAAGAACTTTTTAACGTAAGGCTTTAAAAATCAATAAAATGATTGCTCATTTTTAAAAAATATATGATTCTGAACATCCTCAAATAAGTGGCACATATCTTGCAATCGTTTGAATAAATTCGTAGAAAGTGGATGGCCCTGAAAAGGGCCGTTGAGAGTTAGTTTATCCAAATTTAACCTCCGAATCCATAGAGAGTTCTGCCTTGTCTCTTCAGGGCATAGACCACATCCATGGCGGTAACAGTCTTCCTCTTGGCGTGCTCAGTGTAGGTGACGGCATCACGGATAACATTCTCAAGGAAAACCTTAAGGACACCACGTGTCTCCTCGTAGATGAGACCAGAGATACGCTTGACACCACCTCTGCGAGCCAAACGGCGAATAGCGGGTTTGGTGATACCCTGGATGTTATCTCTGAGCACCTTGCGATGACGCTTGGCAATAGTTGCTTGGAGAAATGAAAGATTTAACTTTATACAGCTGTAATCTAATTCTGCGCGTACGTAGTAGAGAGCGTATCACGTGATAGAAAAGGGCCAATGAAGATACGGTGTCTGTCAAAACGTTTTTTAGTTTTCGTTTGTTTTTTATTTTTATTTATTTATTTATTTATTTTTTTTTTTTTTTTTTTTGGAAACCAGCAGCAGTCGCAGTGGCCATGTACATAAAAGACGTATTCGCAGCTTTCTGACAAAACAATATGGCTCGTACAAAGCAAACCGCTCGTAAATCCACAGGTGGAAAAGCTCCTCGTAAGCAGCTGGCCACAAAGGCCGCTCGTAAGAGCGCTCCTGCCACTGGCGGAGTGAAGAAGCCTCATCGTTACAGGCCCGGTACCGTTGCCTTGCGTGAGATCAGACGTTATCAAAAATCCACCGAACTTCTGATTAGAAAGCTTCCATTCCAGCGCCTGGTACGTGAAATTGCTCAAGACTTCAAGACCGATCTCCGTTTCCAGAGTTCTGCTGTGATGGCTTTACAGGAGGCCAGCGAGGCTTATTTGGTGGGTCTTTTCGAAGATACCAACTTGTGCGCCATCCACGCCAAGCGTGTTACCATCATGCCCAAGGATATCCAGCTTGCCCGCCGTATCCGTGGCGAGAGGGCATAATTTCACATTTTTTAAATCTAGATTCCACACAAAAAACGGCCCTTTTTAGGGCCAGTAATTTTAAAAATATTTTTTCTTCTGTTTCATGATATGCTTTTTCTCTTTCCTAAAATGTTTAATGGAAGGTCAATGGGTTTTTTCGCACGTATTTTACTTGAATTCATTCGGGGTGAGTAAATTACAAATTTGCATTGTTTTAGTCAAGTGTACGTTGTTATAACTGTGTACTTATTGAAATTTTTTTTTTTTTTTTTCAAGTAAGTTTTTTTGGTTTGGTTTTCTTTTAGGCTGTTATCCTCTAATTATTTGCAATAACTATATTGTCTAGAGACTAATCAATTTTTCTCTTTGCTTGAATCACGTGCGTTCAATGGAATAATAAATATTATAAACTATAAACAATATTAACGAGGTCATTCCTATTTAAACATTTCTACTCGTAATTGTTTTGTTTCTGTAAAGTATTGAGTAGTGAAATTATTGCAAGAGTTTGAATAAGGAAAGTATTTTTTTTTTCATTTCTTTGTCCTAAAAATGAATTCTATTCATTTTTTTTGTTCATTACAATTTCCGAAATATGGATATGTTACCACTGTTAAAAATTTGCCAAAAATAGTGGAATTATTTAAGGAAGATCGTCAGTAATTAAATTATTTATTAATGAATACATTATTTTATTAAAAGTGGAAAATAGTTTGTTCGTACAAGATCTTTTTAAAGGCGTTTCAAAATGCCTTTTTCGTGTGTAGCTATTAAATTATTTTTTTCATTTTGCAATCAGTTAACGATATCAGATCAATGTCTGTCAATTGTCACCTTTTTAGCATTGCCATTATTTTAGTAAATTTTAAAATAGGAATAACAGAAAAAGATTTTTGACATTAAGCAGGATAAAAGAAGTGAGTGAAACTCAACAAAAATATCACTGTTATTTTTAGCACAATACGACATAATATCAGCAAATGATATACAGTGTTGATGGTGTACAAAATTACTACAAGAACTCCAAGGCATAAGGGGTAATCATCAATTGGAGATATCAAAATACAGAAATTTACCTCTTTTCGAAATGTTTGTTAAAATTTCAATTTTTGTAAATACGGACGTTCAAACACGACATTATCAGAAAATAAGTGCGATAACTAGAGAGTAAATTTAAAGCCAAAGCAGTTAAAAAAAATCAATAAGAATATATTTTCCTAAATTTTTAAAATTACCGTGTAGTTAAACATATAAAAGAGACGCCTACGATATATTCAAGTAATTTTTACAAATATTTATCGTTTCGCCGCGTTAAAAATACACTTCTGATACATTAGACTTAAAGTAATATTTGTTTCAAATAAGAATTAAACTTTATATCAGCTGATATTTCTCAAGTAAGGTTTCAGAAAAATATCTTTTTTTTAATAAAGAGAATTACGTCGTTATCTGATGGAGATGTTGATTTCTGTACACAAACAACACACTTCGAAATGGGATCACACATGTATCGACAGGATGAGAGCTTAGCAATGTGATCGCCATTATTACCAGCAATGGCGAATATATATATGGAATAATTTGAGGAAATGGCATTAATCATTATATCTAAGGCCAACTCTATAGTTAAGATACGTAGAAGACTCCTTCATAATCTGGTCACACCAGGAAGATGTCCAGGTTCTACGGGACCATGTGAACTCAATAAGACCTTCGATGCAGTTCACGATGGAGAAAGAGAATACGACACTTCCATTCCTGGATGTTTTAATATCTCGAACAGAACATGGGTTCAAGACACAAGTATACCGCAAACCAACATTCACCGGACAGTACATCAATTTCAACTCCTCCCATTCATACAGCGTAAAGAAAGGGATCGTCCGCTGCTTACAAAACCGAGCAAAAGTCATAAGTGGCGACCAAGAGACATTAGATAAAGAATTGGTCAGTATAAGCAGTACCCTACAACGTAACAACTACCCTGGGTACATGGCAGCAGCCCCAATAAACTGGGATACGCGGGTACAAGAGGAGGACAAGAACACTCAGAAGACAGTCTGCCTGCCTTGTGTGAAGGGGTTATCAGTGGAAATACAAAGGATCTTCGGGCCATATAACATCAGGACAACCTTTAAAAGCTTAACGACACTTCGCAGATATCTCTCCCGAGTAAGACCCCCCCCCTATAGAGGAGAACATGACTAATGGCTATGTGTACTCCATCCAGTACAGCTGCGGAAAGAAATATAAAGGGGAGACAGGCCGTCCACTTAAGGTAAGGCTTCAAGAACACCAAAAAGCTGTAACACGAGGGGAAATGGAAAAATCAGGCGTGGCTGACCACATATGGAGAGAAAAGGGAAATCACCGGCCTCTGTGGAATCAGCACATATGCTAGGCCACAAAAATCTCCTGAGCCGACCAAGCATAGAAATGAATACAATATGAGAACCATTAATAAGGAGAGCTAGAGAAAAGAAATAATAACAATGAAAATTGCAAAAAAAAAAAAAAAAAAAAAATTATAAATGTAAATTGGCTTAAAAAAAAAAAAAAAAAAAAAAAGAAGATATGCGATGATAACAGCAAAAATTGCAATATGAGCACTGGTAATAAATGTTTAGGAAAACATTGGGTTTATAATACCCAGAAATTCGTACACAGACGTCCTCAAAGACACATGGCACAATGTATAAAGGCGTTAGATAGATCCAGTGACAGGACCCAAAGAGTGTGAGTTTAATACCTGGGTAAGGCGGTGGAAAATTTGGAGAGGGAATTAACAGGAGATATCTGATAACTGACGTAACATAAGACGTGGAACTAGAACAGTCTATTTTTTTTTGTTATTATTCCATTTTTTTTTTTTACCAGAGCTTATTATGTGTTGTTATTCATTGCTTTCCTTGTATTCATTTCTATGCTTGGTTGGCTCAGAATATTTTTGTAGCCTAGCATATGAGCTGATTCCTTAAGTCAGGGGTCGGCAACTCATTCGACCCCGCGGGCCGGACGAAGGCCATTAATGAAAAAATAAGGAAAATTACATATGCAGACACCCTGTCAACCTAAATATTTAAAACCATAATGAAAATAAACATTGAGAAATCAGAAAAACAAAAGAAAATCTAAAATTAAAAAAAACACCTAACAAAAATTACTTTTCCTCAAGGAACGTCAAAATACTTGAAAGTGAAAAAAACCAACCGAAGAGAAATGGATGAAATTATGACGTGTAGGTTTGAAACTACTGAAAATTGTTCCACAAACGAACCACACACACACACACATCAAACAAAAACGAAGCACATATACCCCTACATACGAGTACAAATAGTTGCAAACATATACACTTACGTACGTACGCATGCGGTATCATCCACACATTCATGAGGCATGTATGTATAATGCGCGTATGTTTAACTGTCTTTAGATTTCTACTAACTCGCATGTCAGTCCCTCCCTGGCCTCTTTCACTTTATCGTTCCTTTCGCTTCTGTTATCTTTTAATGTAGCCAAGGGCCATAACAAATATGTATCCATTATTTGACATTAAACGTAGGCAACGCAACATGGTAAAATAAGTCTCATGAAAGATAACTGGCAGACAGCCTAATTCGAAAGCCTCGTCTCTCATGTTAAAAATAGTCATTGAATGCCTTAACAGGCCGGATCCGGCCCGAGGAACGTAGGTTGCCGACCCTTGCCTTAAGTTTTCGTATTTTCCATTGATGTTCTCTGTCTATTATTTCAACCTCATCCCACAGGGGCTGTGATCTGCCTTTTGCCTCCATATGTGGTCAGCGACGCTTGATTTTTCTATTTCCCCTCATGTTACCGATTTACGATGTTCTTGACACACCGGGAAGCAGTCCAACTACTACTGGACCATGTGAACTCAATAAAATCACCGACGCTGTTCACAATGGAGAGAGAAAAGAACAACAAACTCACGTTCCGGGGTGGATCTCGAACAGAGCATGGGTTCAAGACATTCGTATACCGCAACTTTCACCACCCATACAGTGTAAAGAAACCGATAAGAGAAAAAAATCATAACCCATTATACAGTACCCAGAATAAAAAATTGTTGTGTCTAGAGTATAATAGCTCATCAGTCTCCAGACTGATTCTTTTTTTAGTTAATTTAGAATTGTTTTTCTCTTAGACTACAATTAATGAGCCCAGTATAGTTTCCCAACAGCAAGACAAGGAAGAGATATATTCATGCATTTCCAGAAGTGAACTCCATCAGCAACGTCGGTGTCTCTGATTATTTTTAAAGTGATGTATGTCCCTAATATTTTTTTAATATCTGCTGTCTCTAAAAACGCTCACTTCAGAATAGATTTACACAAAGAGAGTACAGTTACATGCACCCACCTCCTAAGTACTTAGAAATGTTATTTCGTTCCTTGGAATGACAAACGCTGAATTGAGGTTGCAGGATATTTTCTGGCCCTTTTAAAGAATATTTCCTCAGAACGTTAAAAAGAAGAAAAAATGTAAAATAAAAGTTATACGATAAACATAAAATTGCTCAATAACAAATGATGTGGAACTGCCCATCGAGTTTTGATTAAAAAAAAAATAATTCAGAATCGTCTTTCTTCTAGACTACATGTATTAACATTAAAGAACCTAATATACTCCCAACTATTTTATCCATAGCAAGACGAGGGAGAGATCTATTATTTCGGAAGTGAACTCGGTCAGCATCTTCGGTATCAATTATTCCATTATCTGCGACAATAACCATTATTAGCCAACTTTAAATGTTCCAAAGGTGGTTCACAGTCACTCTTGATGAATGCTTATTCATTTAATTCTTACCTACAATGTTGCCTGTGTAAATCTTTTTTTTATTTTAATTAGAATGACTTATGTATGCAAATCTTTAAATTTCTACAATAATTTGTAGCGGTCAATTGACTGCAAAACGGTATTTACTAATCGTATATATTAATTAAAAACTGTATTTACTAATCATATATGGAAACCCTTACAACAATTCAGTGTCACCCAGTATTTTAAAAATATTGTGTGCTTAAACGTACAAATACACGACATTATCAAAAAAAAAAAAAATAATAATAAGTGCCGTAACTATAGTAAATTTCAAATTTATTGGTAATTCTCCAACATTTCTTCTGCAAGGGTCTTTGTAAGATAGACAAATATATAGTGAGTGGAGACCAATGGATGGCTGACTTTAAAGTGGATGACAGAAAAGAAAAATTAAGAGCGACCCAGGCACTGACGTGACAGTTATCGCCTATGATCTTACAAATATTCACAATGGGACTGAAATCTGATCTTTTAGAAGACCATGACATAACCTCCATGTTTTCAGCTTCAAACAATTGTTTCATCATTTTTGCAGTATAACAAGCATAATTATCTTGTATAAAGGAGATGCACAGAAGAAAAATTAGAATATACTTTGCCGTGTGTTCAATCAACACCAGTACGAAAAGTGTCTTCACGTTGTGCTATTAAAATGAAAGTTATCTCCTCTCATGGCAGACTAAGCAGATTTTCTATCAGTAGTTTGCCATTTCTTTCTGGGGAAGACTGGTTGGCAACTAAGGCCATAAGACCCAGTCTGTCCTACTATTCAACCCATATTCCGTTTAAATGTCTGTTTTTTAATCAGCGTTCGATGTTCTTAAAGACCGTTTGTGTATCTTTGGTATAACTTATCAAAAATCTTCTGATGTTTTGCAAGTAGCAACTGTTGCCAAAATAAGCTGGAGATTTAAAAGATGACCAGTTCATTCATTTGTTTCATACATTGGAATATTTCATTTTTAATTTTTCAAACAAAAAAAATCAATATTTACTAAATATGAAGGAAGACAATCATGAAAGAAATACAATCGTATCAATGGGAAATAAAACTGACTAACTGATGAGGAACTACAGATATAAAATTGTTATTATATTAATATCATTACGATTATGAGAGAGAAGAGTAATCAGTCAAAAGAGGGAATTCAGAATTATTTCTTTTTTGAACCTCCGTATAAAAACAACCTGACAGTTGTGAAAATAATAAATAAATAAAACTCTTAAAAATATGCCTAATGCGAAATTGCCATCAAACTTTATATTTCGATTCTTCAAACATATCTTTATTGATTGAAATTATTTCTTTTGTCATCAGCAAGCGGAAGAATATAAAAATCGCACTAAAATACAATATTTTCAAATATAAATATTCAGTGTAGAATTTGTTTTTCCTACGAAATCAAAAAGAAAATGTTTTATTAATTAAATTGTCCAAGCACCAAGTCTCTATAAAACGCAATTTTGTAAGGTTTCAAGACAATTAAAAATACTCTGCTTTGGTTTTGCATAATTTTCTTACTGTAATAACATCTCCAGGCCTTTTTCCTTATAAAATTATCAAAATTTTTTCATGACTCCTATTTTATATGTGTTTGTGCGGATCAATTGCGCACGAACATACATACATACAAAAATACAAATCACATACAACGCTAGGCATTTATTGGTTAATTATCACCACTACGTTATTATAGGCAATTTACAAATCGCAGCAATGCGACAATTTTGTAATCGCTCTATTTTTATGTAGACAGATTTGTGCACTTTTGGGAGAAACGGATCACAGAAGCTTTCGTAAGTCTCTCCAAAGCTCGCTCGATGATTGGTCGATGCCAACCAATCATATCGTCTGCACGTGAAGAATAATTCTTCCCGCGCAGCGATCTGGAGCCTAGAGTCACTTATTTAAGCAAGAATTTTCTAACCCTTTTTAGTGAGATTCCAGCTGCCAGACGAATCCACGACAGGTGAAACGATGTGCCAACTTTCTCACTCACACACACCACTCACATGCTGAACATACCTTGTATACACTCACATAATCTTTTCTTATGCAACAAATCTTTCAAGAACACTCATTACAAAAGACTATCATAACCATTCTTCTAGTGAGCTTTGGAACACTAAAATAACAGTTAAAGAGAGACAACTCTTGTTTTATTCAACCTTTATCTTAAATGCATGTTTACTTTCACATCGTTGTTTGATATTGTAACAATGTCTTTTGGTTTTGCGTCCGCCCTGTTTCCTAATCTAAAGTTAAATTAATGTGGTGAAGTCCTCCACATGTTCACAATGTATCGAAAAGTCAGTACTTTAAAAAAAGAAAAATATATCAAGTTTTCTAATGAAATCGTCTGTTCTGTTTACAATTCAGTTACTAATAAGTATTGAAACTTTCATTTAAATCGAATAATCCCCTGACTTTTTAGTAAATTAAAAAAAAATGGAGTTAGCTTTATTGTCGTTTTTGCAGTCGTTTCGAAAAACATCAATGTTGGCGAGGTCTTGTTGAAGGGGAGACAATCGAAAATATTGTGCATATTTAAAAGCTTTTAGTTTTGACTAAAAATTTATTTGCAATAATTCCAACCAATACTTTTCTACAGCTATAGAAATATATTGTGTTTCTATGATGAAAAGTAAAATGACAAATAATTTTTAAATTTGTCAATCAAAGTTGTATTTTCGTGAGAATTTCAAAAACTATGCAAATGAAATTTTGAACAATTCCGAAAATTTTCTTGGTGACGAGGTCAAATTATGAAAGATCAAATTCAAATAAGAAAGATTTGTTTTCAAAATAAACATACATTTCATTTAACTACTTAATTGACGGTTTTTCCATGTGTCCACACTTGATATTGCATAAATTAGTTACTGAAATCTAGAATTTTTCCAGTAAAAAATTAGACGAACACCCGAAATTAAGTACACACGAGATATTGAAGAAAATGCGATATGTTGAAAAAGAATAAAAAATCTATGTAAGCAGTTGTGACAATCGTGAAAATATGAATGGCCCTAAAAAGGGCCGTTTTTTTATGAAATATATGAAAAATTACTTTGTGCTGGTGTATTTGGTAACAGCCTTGGTTCCCTCAGACACAGCATGTTTGGCCAATTCTCCAGGTAAAAGAAGACGAACAGCAGTTTGTACTTCACGGCTAGAGAGGGTTGAACGTTTGTTGTAGTGGGCTAGACGGCTGGCTTCAACAGCGATCCTCTCAAAAAGGTCGTTAACAAAGCTGTTCATGATGGACATAGCTTTGCTAGAGACACCAGTATCAGGGTGGACCTGCTTCAATACTTTATAAATGTAGATGGAGTAACTTTCCTTCCTCTTCTTCCTTTTTTTCTTACCCTCACCACCACGGGAAGACTTAGCTTTACCGGCCTTTTTAGCACCCTTTGAACTAACTTCAGTCGGAGCCATCGTTAAATCGTTCTTTAACAGAATGTTGCCAGTAACTGAATATATATCAGCCAAATCGGCTCCCACTG
The DNA here is from genome assembly GCA_903632075.3 of Acanthosepion pharaonis. Taxonomy (NCBI): domain Eukaryota; kingdom Metazoa; phylum Mollusca; class Cephalopoda; order Sepiida; family Sepiidae; genus Acanthosepion; species Acanthosepion pharaonis. The sequence goes on along the minus strand of CAHIKZ030000926.1, from coordinate 456,888 downwards.
CGGCTTTGATTTACTGACTTTTCATTGGTTAAAATTTATACGAAGGGAGTTTTATTTTTTGTTTTTAATGTGAGCGGTAAAATATCAGCAGCTGACAGGAGTCTGCTATAAAGTAAACCTATTCAGTAATATGACGCGGCAAAGGAGGTAAAGTTAAGGGAAGACACGATCACCCCATGTAGGACTTAAGTTCCCCGTTGGTCGTATCCATCATCTCCTGCGTAAAGGTTGGTGCCTGTCTACCTGGCAACCGTTATTGAATATTTGGCTGCTGAGTTTCATGAGTTGGCAGGAAATGCTGCTAGGCAAGAAGAAATCCAGGATCCCACCCCCCGCCAACACTTACAACTGGTCATCCATAATGACAAAGAATTAAACAAGTTGTTGTCTGGAGTCGCCATTGCCCAGGGTGGTGTCCTTCCCAATACCCAAGCAGTTCTTCTACCCAAGAAGACCGAGAAAGCCGCCAAATAAACAAAAGGCATTTTTTAGAACCACTAGAACTTTCATATTCTTCTTTTTCAATTGATTATATGCGATAAAAATCTAGACGTTTATTTTCCTTTTTAACTTTATAAACTGCATTAGGCCAATGATTACGAAGATCGTACACCAGACGAGTGAGATTTATTTTTAGTTTTACTTTTAAAATTTCAACATTATAGGTCTAAACATTTTAAAACAAATGAAAGCTTGTTTCTAATGAAATATTCGCTTGATTAGATGATAACTTAAATTTCTTGTTTTTCAATTGATTCCTACATTTTTCTTTTAAATGAAACAAAACCCCCAATATATATTTTTTAATTATTTCACGTTGCTATCTTAACGATGTTTTAAATAAAATGATTTAAAAATTGAACTACGTAAAATAAATTTTAATTCAGCCTTTTAAACAAATGTTACTAAATAATGCATTTTAAATTAATAAAATGTAATTTAATACATTTGTTACAATTTATTTAAATTTTACTACTTACTAAAATGTGTTTAAGTCTACTAATTTAATATTTATCTTAGGTTGTTGAATAGTTCTAAATCTTTTTTAAGATATTTCTGTAAACTAAAAATTGTATGTAAAATAAAAATCTATTTACATTATTGGGCATTATTACATGCGAAAATGCACGTGAAACGGAAGCATTAAATTAATTATACGAATCCAGTTCAACAATCTGTGCAGTTTTTCCTGAACGAGCATTACTTTATGTATGACATTTAATTGAATCCGTTATCAGTGACGTTAAAATGCTTAAATTGTGTAAAAGATCTATTTTTAATCTTTTCATCTGTGTCAATTAATTTGTTACTTGGTCACTTGTAAGTACAACCAAAGATTTTCTTTTCTTTCACATTTATGGACAGGCAAAAAAAAAATTTAGCAAACTGATTCATTTTTCAGACCGGGTCATTCGAGGTCAGATGAGATTTCACGGAAAAAAAAACATAAAGATAATGAAAGCAAGCTCACATTCAGACTCAATTCCGTAATCAAAATATTTATTTCATTCTTAAACTAAAAAATTATCATGCTACCTAACTTTATTACATGCGAAATGAATGATTTGCGAATTACTCTACAAAAGTAATATTCGATCAAAAAAGGAATTATGAACTGTATATATCGAATCTATACACCAGTCATTAAAGATAAAGAATGATGTATTTACATTTTACAATTTTAAAGAAAGAGACTTAAGGTATATTTTAGGCGTGTTCACGTATAGTTAAGTAATTAGCATGATATTTTTTTTAGTTTAAGAATGAAATAAATATTTTGATTATGTAATTTTATTATGTAATTTTCCAATTTGACATAATGTGCGCTTGTTTGCTATGAACTAAAATCTTTCCTTCATTATCTTCTGTTTTTTGCATGAAATCTCATCTGACCTCGAATGACCCGGTCTTAAAAATGAAAAATTTACGTAGTGAAATTTAAATTAATAAATTGTAACAAATGTATTACAATTTATTAATTTAAAAAAAAAATGCATTATTTAGTAACATTTGTTTAAAAGGCTAAAGTTTATTTTACATATTTCATAGGGTATATTGTATGCGTGTTCACGAATTTGCTGAAAAATGACATATGAAAAAGTGCCCCACACTACACATCAAAATCTTTACGTTATTATTAAAATGAAAGATCAAAGTGGTTTGATTATTTTAGTAATTTTTTTCATCCTTTTTATAACATTCGAAATTTTGATTAAAAATTGCTTTCTTGCGTCAGAGGATCGATTATAAAATAATAGAAATTTTTTTGGAAATTCTTGCAAAAATCAATTGTCGGATTTTACTGAGTTTCAGAACTTATTCACAAATGAATGAAATTATTTTTTTAGAAAACATTTTTTTACCTGTTACTCCACTTATTTTTATGAAAACTCGAGAAATTTAAAAACTGTATCTTTTATATTAGTTGTAAAAGCAGTAGTATTTTATTTTATTTTTGTAAAATCGAGCGATGAGATAGCGAAAATCAGTTCTGCATTGTATACATAACCCAATAAAACTAAAATATTATTTAATTTGGAAAGCTTTTGTTTTAAGAATAAAATATTAAGGACAACACTATCTGAAGCAAAATTTTTCCGATAAAAATTACATTCTTACAAAAATTCTTTACTTTCTTTTACAAGTTTAATAACAATGAGATGAATCTTTTAAAATTCAAATGCTTCTATTAAAACTATTTGTATTAATTATAAATTATTTAAAGTATTTAAAAAAGTAATTTTAAATTATGTGTATAAACATGCCTTTTTTATAGACTTATGTTCATACATTGATATAATTTAAAAATGAATCATAAAATTCCGTAAAAATTTATAGGTATCTTTTTACTATCAATCAACACATGGCATACAAGACAGCGTGGTTCAGAAATGCTTTTTTATCTTGTGAAGTGAAGATTAAGTAAACATTAATTTTATAATTTTCCTCAAAAAACCTATGAAAAAGTATATTTTATTTTTGCATGACTTTTAACGAAGAATTTAACATTAGACATTCTCGAGTTTACTGAAAACAGAAATAAGTTTATATACCAATCAATATCAATTCAATTTTAGATAAACAGAAGTATTATTTACTTTTTATTCCTTTACCTTTAAATTAAAGTTAAAAAGAAAGCAATTCATTTTGAAAACTTATCATAAATCTGTGAACATTCCTATATTTTTGCTACATATCTTGCAACCGTTGAATAAATTCGTAGAAAGTGGGTGGCCCTAAAAAGGGCCGTTGAGAGTAAAGTTTTTCAGATTTAACCTCCGAACCCATAGAGGGTTCTGCCTTGTCTCTTCAGGGCATAGACCACATCCATGGCGGTAACAGTCTTCCTCTTGGCATGCTCAGTGTAGGTGACGGCATCACGGATAACATTCTCAAGGAAAACCTTAAGGACACCACGTGTCTCTTCGTAGATGAGACCAGAGATACGCTTGACACCACCTCTGCGAGCCAGACGGCGAATAGCGGGCTTGGTGATACCCTGGATGTTATCTCTGAGCACCTTGCGATGACGCTTGGCGCCACCTTTTCCCAATCCTTTTCCTCCCTTTCCACGCCCAGACATGATGAAGTTTGTTTGAATCGGCACAATTGCTTGGAGAAATGAAACATTTAAATTTATACAGCTGTAATCTGATACTGCGCGGACGTAGTAGAGAGCGTATCACGTGATGGTAAAGAGCCAGTGAGATACGGTGGTTGTCAAAATGTTTTTTTACTTTTCTGTAAACCAGCAGCAGCAGCAGCAGCCACACTGGCAATGTTCATAAAACCCGTATTCATTGTAGTCGTTCGCACTTGACCAAGCACTATGGCTCGTACAAAGCAAACCGCTCGTAAATCCACTGGAGGAAAAGCTCCTCGTAAGCAGCTGGCCACAAAGGCCGCTCGTAAAAGCGCTCCCGCCACTGGCGGAGTGAAGAAGCCTCATCGTTACAGGCCCGGTACTGTTGCCTTGCGTGAGATCAGACGATATCAGAAATCAACTGAACTTCTGATTAGAAAGCTTCCATTCCAGCGCCTGGTACGTGAAATTGCTCAAGACTTCAAGACCGATCTCCGTTTCCAGAGTTCTGCCGTGATGGCTTTACAGGAGGCCAGTGAGGCTTACTTGGTGGGTCTTTTCGAAGATACCAACTTGTGTGCTATTCACGCCAAGCGTGTTACCATTATGCCCAAGGATATCCAACTTGCCCGCCGTATCCGTGGCGAGAGAGCCTAAATTCGTCTTAATTTTTTCTCTATAATTACTACAGAAAAAGAAAACGGTCCTTTTCAGGGCCAATAAATAATTCAAAGTCTTTTTCTACTAATTCATGATATGCTTTCTCTTTCATTGATGAAAGACGTTAAAAATTTTGGTGTTTGATGATTACTATTATTAAACTTGTCCATTTTTATGTGTAATAAATATAGTTTTTTTACACTTAATCTAAAAGGCGGATATTAAAGTTTTAAAAGATTTAAAACTTTAAAAATTAAAAACATAAACATTTTTCTTCTAGAATTTCATTATTCATCGAATTTCTAAAATTTTTCTAATTAAATGTCGGTTTCATTGCATTTTATTTTACTATTTTGAACAGATTTTTGGTAAATGGTGCTTCTGGTTGACAAAAATCAATTGATGGGTTAATTTCTCCAAGAAGTCCCGCTTTTCATTAAATGTGAAGAGACTGAAATTAACTAATAGATGTAAAAAGGAAAGTATTTTTACACAGATTTTCTCTAAAAAAATTCACTTGTGAATAAGCCCTGAAAATTTAATTAACATCCGACAATTACTTTGCAAAAATTTTCAGAACAATGTGCATTACCGCAAAAATGATGCTAAGATTCCTATTGCAATTTTTAGCCCACCGCTATTTTTAACCAAAATTTCGAATCTGCTAAGATTGTTTAATAAATTAATAAAAAATATTTTAGTTTTTAATAATAAACATAACGATAAGGTTTCATCAATTTTGGGGTCTTTTTTCATCATGCTATGCTCTTTTTCAGCAAAAAAGTAGACGTATCTAAATAAAGGGAAACTTTTTTCTACATTAAATTCATGTTTTTGTTTTAAATGCATTGTATTATTGACACAGAAAAATTTTGAATATGTCACAAAGCCACACATTGGACGACTAATGAGGATATTACTTCACCAAAAAATAATGTGAGATTAGCTTGTACGTTACAGAACGTCACGATGTAAAATTATAATGAACAAATGGTGAGTGGGATGAACTTCCAGTTTAACTCCACGATTGTATTGTGTGATTCTATGATTATTTTCTTATTCTCGGCTTATCTGTGAAAAACCTACCTGACCTTAAGTGAACACGATTCTTCATGTGTCGAAATAGAGAAAAGCAAAAGAGTGTTATTTTTTATAAAGAAGTTATAGCAACGAAAGCATACTTACACATACGAGACAAACCTGTTAGCTATGACTCGAAAATTTAAATTTAAACCGATTATCATTATTATAATTTCAGATTAAGTTATAAAATGCAATCAAAATAATTTAAATATCTCTTTTCAGCAAGATTTTGTTTTGTTTCTTTATTTGAAAGATAGTAGTAGCCTAAAGGCTAAAGCTATTCTATAAAAAAAAGAATAATAATTTTGCTTGTTTCAATAAGGTTTTTCTAAATGCTTATGTTATTATTGAGAGGAAAGATCAAAGTATTTTTTACTTATTTTTTAATTTTTTTTCCTTCTTTTTTAGAACATTGTAAATTTTGATTAAAAAACCTTGTTTCTCTTTTTATCAGCTTGGCTGATAAAATAACATAAAAATTTTCGCGCGTTTTTTTCCTGTTTGACACACATTAATTTGGAAAATCTTGCAAAAATAAAAATAATTGTCGGATTTTAATGAAACTTTCAGAAACTATTCACAAATGATGGAACTTATTAGAAATATATTTTTTTTTAGTAAAGTCATCGCAGAATTTTTTTTTTCATATGTAATACCCCCCCTAACTAATTGTACGAAAACTCTATAATTTCAATTTTGAGGAGTTTAGTGATTATATTAGTTAAAAGCACAGTGCTTTGAGGAAACAAAATCATGTTTTTGTTTTTTTTAGTTGGAGCCCCTCTACCTGAAAATTTTAAAGTGAAAATCGTCTCTGAAGTGTAACATACAAAAACTCAATAAAACAAAAATATTATTTAATTTCAAAAGCTTTTAATTGCTTTTATTTATTCCAATAAACATGGACAATATTGTCTGAAAGCAAAAAGATGTTTCGTTGAAAAATGAATTTTTAAAACGATTACCTACAATTATTTTTTATTTCTGCAACCATTGTTTTTATTTTTACATTATGTTGTTAATTCTTCTAAAATTATGGCAAAGCTTGTACAGCTTAACGGATGTTGTTTTTAAGTAGATCTATATTTACAGATTATAATTTCCAAAGCTTATTACAAACTAATGAGTCTTCGTATATTAAAAAAATTAATTTGTCAATAATGTGTTTAGTTTACCAATGAAATCTTCGGAAGACCGGAAGTTTGGTGCGTGCAATAAAAATAACGTCACGTGGATTGAGTTTCTGTCTAGTATTTAAGGGTTGTTCTTCGCTGTATACGGCCCCTTAATTTATCAAACTGTTCCTGCTGAAACACGTGTGCATCATTTTCATTAAGTTAAAATAGGTACTTTCATCTAGTTTTCATCGTAGTCCTGTAATGTTTGGTTGAAATCGGTTGGAAAATGTAGGAAATTCGATCCAATAAACGTAACACACACAACCTGGGTTTTATAATAAGTAAGATTCGCACATTTTGCCTCTAGAAAACTTAAAAACTTTTCAGTCATTTACACTGGCCAATTTTGCTTTCAAATGAAACATATTGTTTGCTTTCAGAAAATACCTAGTTTCATGGGATTCAGATAAACTTTCCCTGGTATTTTTCCAGATAAGTCATTTTATATATATATATATATATATATATATATATATATATATATATATATATATATATATATATATTAAAAATATAAGAATCCATTTATTTATTTTTTCCGAGAATATAGGCTGTGACAAAATGACTTTTACTATGTTTGATTATTTTACTGGGGATAGAAATTTTTTATAATAGCAAATCTCAATTGACTTTAGAGGGGTCTATATGGGCCCTCAAACAGCAGTGCAGCACTTGTATTTTAATTTTTTTTTAATAGTATTTATAATTTCTCCAGATAGTATCAACAAACTTATGGTACATAGTACTTAACAAAAAAAAATTGTAATGGCGAAAGTTTTTTTTACTTTAAATATTACAAGTTACTACTTAAGTAGGTCAGCTTAAAAACAATGATATGTCCATTCTGTGCTTCCGTATGGGAACTCGAATCTCACGTCAGCTGTCAATAATTTATAGACGTCATCACTCAGCACTCTGTCAATCGACGGCGACGTGAAGATCGGCTCTTTTATCTTTAAAAACATTTTTCTACGAAGAAAGTTAGTAAAATTTTCTTTCAAAATATTTTAAATAAACTTCAAATTTTCTAAATTTCTTCGAATAAATATTGAAATACGTATAATTAATATTTAAACGAAGAATTTAACTTATTTTTAAAAATATGGCTGGTATAGAGCTTTTTTCGTTTTTTCTGTAAACAAGTTTTTTTAACTAAAATTTCGGACATGCTAAGAATGAGTAAAAAATTTCAAAAATTACTCAAAAAATACTTTAGTGTTTCTTCTCAATAATGAAATATACTTTTATCATGAAAAAAAATTTTTCCGTTAATTTTCAGACCGTTCTTGTCATGCTATCTATTTTCGCGAAAAAAAAAATAGAGTTCCCTATAACAGCATTAAATCTTTTTGAATCCACTGGTTTTAATCAAAATCTTGACTTGAACAAAAATAAACAGTTTCACTTGTCATGATCTTTACTGTTGTTTTTTTTAAACCGAGGAGAATTCTTTCATTAAATCAAATGTTTTCCATGTTCTCCATAAATCTGAACAAACTATTCACTATATGGTTTCATATGAAATAAATTTTTCCATGTATTTTAATATTTGAAAATTTTAATCATTAAACAATTCCGATGTCAATTTTGACATGTGTGGCGTATGTCTTTTGATGAGAATTAAGATTTTCTGCAATCAAAGATTTAATCAATTCTCAGGATATCTAGAAATATCGATGGTAGAAATGTACGCTTGAAGCATAAACATTTTTTCGCGTTTCAGTTGATTACAATTTGTAAAATGAATAAACAAGACACAAGCAGAAGCATGGGTCGTTTTTACTGATAAAGACACATGTTTAAGGCATCATAGATAGATAGATAGATAGATAGATAGATATATAGATTTTCCTCTTTTTAAAGAATGTTTATTTTCTTTAATATTCCAATGTATAAAATAAATGAAGTGCCTTACAATGGCTTTGCAAAACTGTCATGCAACAAGAAATAACAGTAACACCCAACAACAAAAACTGTCATATCAGCAATTTTCTCCCAAAGTAAATTCTCCTTGACGCGTCGAATTTTAATTCATCAAATTCCTTTGATAGCATGTCATACTGCGAATTGCCAATATTATTCAGCTTCTAATTCTTGATCTGTTTTTTAGAACGATATTTCACATGTGACGCGCAAACTTTCAACTTTTAGTGACTATACGTGGTTGTGCTAAATAAAAGCAGACTTACTATCAACTGTTCGCTTAAAGTCATATTACGATGAATACATTGGTTCATATTGATGAATTAAGTAGCATTAACATTGATCTCTACTCCGATGGCTAATTGCTATAATCTTCCATTTGCTGTATGTTTTCATTTCTATGGATGCTAATTTTAAACGTTAGTTTATTGGAATGCCCAAGAGAAAATGTATCTTGCCTTTTATTTACTTTTCTCACTGACTTTATTCAAGGCGTTAACTTTTTATGACACGAACCATTCTACCAATCGTTCAACAATTTTATAATCATTTCGTAAATAAAACAAAACTTTAATCAAGAAAAAAATACCACAAAAGCAACATTAGATAGTCACTATTATAACTCTGACTCAGGACCAGAATATGTCAGAAGATTTTTTAATATTTCCTTAATTGCTATTTAAATTATGGTTATTCTATGATTATTATTATTATTGTTGTCGTTGTTGTTATTATTATCATTTTATTTCCTTTGTTTTCTGGTGTGAACACATTTCGTTCCGGAGACCTAAGGTTAGAAATGGCATCATATTTTCCCCTGACAAACACAAAAAAATATTTGACATAGATAAAGCCCTTTGTAAGGTGTGGGCTGTACTCGTGAGAACAATTTTTTGCATTTCTTTAAGGCATGGGCTTCCAGGAATCCCTTCAATTACTCTACTGGAATCTTTTTCATCCAATCCGAGGGCTTCAACTAGAACAGGGATTGTTAATGTTCCCATGTGCCACATTTTTGAGATTTCGATTTCAAGGTCCTTATATTTTAATAGCCGCCTTCTTCTAATTATTATTATTATTATTGAATATTGAATATTATTGATAAAAATTGTAGTTGAAGTTCGTCTGTCAAAGTATTTTCATTTATAAACATCTAAGGAAAGATAGTCGTATATTATCCTCGTAAATATTACTAACAAAAATAAAATTATGTTTACTGCAAAAGTTCCCAAAGCACAGTTTTCTTTTTGTGTAAACTTTAGAAAGTCTGAGCAATCCTTGGCACTCCGTAATTTCAGAGTGTGCTTATTTCTCGTTCTACTAAGAGCAACGTACTATCATATCAAGGTATTACCAACAAATTCCACAAGATATGCTCCGAAACGAACATAAAAAGTACATTTAAAACTATCTAATTATTTAATTGTATAAGCTTTTAATTGCTATAATAAATCTTGTTTTTATTATAATTTTTTACGTTGAATTTCTACAAATGAACAAAGCATTATGTGGCGGGCGAATCCACTTCTAACACCTATAGATGTCTTGTCAAAAAACGGTCAATCGTTACTCAGGGTTGGTTTCGTGTGCGGCTTAGCAGACAACACAGTTAATTTTTCTTAGCTGGTAATCACAAAATGTGCATATTAGAATTGTTTGAAGGGAAGAGAGAGGGAATTAAGAGAACTTGCCAAGTAGAGGTATTAGCTAGTCGGTCTATGGTTTGCTAATTAGATGTTTGCCAGCATTAAGCGGCTGTTATATATCCCCGATAACACAAGTTCATCACCAGAACATAGTCGATTCCCTTATCCACTTAGAATTTTTCTGCAATGGTAATGACACCTTTTCGCCATTTGCTACTTATCAAAATAACATTGTCAAGGCCCCTGGTCGTGGGTGGGTTTTTTTTATCTACGCTTAAGTCTCGCCTCTCTTTTCCTTTCTTTCCTTTCTCTTTTTCCTTTCTTTTCTTTTTTTTGTCCTGTTAAATGGTGTCACACTCCTCCTCTAACCTATTTGTCATTTACTCGTAAATGACACCTAAACCCAAATACACCATTTAGCATGCATCATGCATCTGTCCCATGCAATTCTATACTACTTTTCTACATGCAATGTAATGTTCTTTTTTAACTTCTTTTGTTTTACATGCCATGTAATGTTCTTTTCATCTTCTTCTGTTCTACTTGCAATGTAATGTTCTTTTTTCACCTTCTGTTCTACATGCAAATGTAATGTTCTTTTTCAAGTTCTTCTGTTCTACATGCAATGTAATGTGTGCGTGTGCCTGTGGGTGCAGGTGTGTGGTTACTATGGCTTGTTCTTCTTGGTCAATGTTTTCCTCTCCGCTGTGGGAGGTTTTTCCGCCGCACGTGTCAGTCTCACGCCAGCTTGCTCCGCCGGTCTTCCTGCAATCCCTTCGCCGATTCTGTATGAGTAAGGAAAACTGCTCGGCATCTCCCTCTCGAGTTGCTGCATGCTCATTTGATTATCGCTCGTTAATTTCTTCTTACTCTTAACCTTCCATATTACTATACCCCCTATGGCTATAACTATGAATGTACCCATCACTACCGACCAACTTATCGCGATCTGCTCATCGTCTTCCCAAGCCATACCTTCATTTCCCAACGCACTTAACTTGTCCCTCAATTAATCCATATCGATCTTTTCTATGGGCTTCATTAGTACTGGCATTTTATTCAAGGTAACATTGGAGAATCCCTTCACTATTGGCTCCCACAACTCTGTACAATTGACTCAGCCTCTGCCAATCATTTCTATGATTGAATCTTTCTCTTCATATCTTTCTTCTTCCTGGTAATAGGGGGGTAAGGAAATAGATATCCCAAATGCCGAACATCCCATGGGTAACTTTAACAGGGATAATGGTGGCCTTATTCTTAATGTCCTTGTGGACTCTCCCCCACATACCCTAGACAAGCTGATAGGTTTCTGTGTGGCCACTGCCCACACCCCGTCTGAAACACTGATAGCTTGTGGTAATGCCGTGTTTGCTAATACCTCTACTTGGCAAGTTCTCTTAATTCCCTCTCTCTTCCCTTCAAACAATTCTAGTATGCACATTTAGTGATTACCAGCTATATAGATAGGGCTTAACGAGGTACAAGTCCCTAGAGCATCATTTCTACACTTTCTAGCTTCTTCATCTGTTAGCAACATGAATTTCGTTCTCCCCGAATTTAACGCTATGTATTCTGTTTCCACCTTGTACCTTGCTATCATTCCCAAACCTTGATCTCTTCTGGGGTAGGGAATGGGTAAATTTATAACCTGGTATATCTCGAATAGACTCTCTCTATCTAACAACGGAACAGATATCACAAACAATAGTCATCTATTTTCCAACAAGGTCACACATCACAGTGCATTATATTTCCACAATTCTTTGGTGGGGTCCACTGGCAGCATTAAATGGTGGGGTAACTCGGCCTGTATTCCGAGCAGCACTTCCCTTAGGTGACTCGGGTTTACTATGCTTGAGGAGAGGTGTCCCAATGACAACATGTCTAATTGCGCTATCACATGTTCCAGCAAGGTCGTCAACGACTGACTAGTTTGTCGTACCTTATTCGTAATTGTCATAAGTTAGAAATATCATTGCATGAATCCGCTCATTTCCTGTAATTCGATCATTACAGTTTCTGTATCATTAATTACCTCTTGTCTCAACCCTGCCAGGTTATCTATTAACCAATTGATTCTGGCTCTATTCTTGGCCACTTCCAACCTTGTCACATTTAATATTGTCACACTCTCCCTTGCCACTTGAGCAAGCATCCTCTGGTTTATTTCCACTTCTCCCAGTTTCCTTCTTATGAATTTAACGTCATCTTCAGTCACTGTTCCAAACAGGACATTTAACGCTTTTCCCACAATCGGAACTACTGATCTCTTTTTCCGCGTCTGCAGTAACTTTATTCCCTTCAGGTAATTTTGCATGTCCCTCCATTGAGCCGCTATCATAGTGGTCTCTGATTCTAGGGAGTGTAATAAACTAAGATACCCTTTTTCCTTGGGATAATCTTGACCTACCTTCAACCGGGCTGCATCCAGCTGCGTTAGCTCATTTCTTAGCTTATTTAGTAGCGACTCGTATGGTTTCAAATCTATCACGAATGTGATCAACCATTTAGACCTGGTTATTATTACTTCACTCGTCTTTTTAAAAATGGTATTTCGGCTGTGCTTCCCAGCTTCCGCCATCGTCACCATCAGTGTGGCTACCATCATCATCATCAACCCTTTCATTTTGATCATTCCTGCAAGGTAACAAAATTCTCTTGTTGTTATTCTTCATAACCATTCAGTCTTGCTCAATTCATTACTCAATTATTCCATAATTTCTTACTAAGTCCAGCTCTTCCTTCCTCTAACTTCTAGCAGACAGAATGGTCCAGACAGGTGTGCGTGGCGCCCACTCCAAAGGTCGTACTTCATGACACCACTGATGGCCAGTTAGCAATGCCAATAATCTTTTTCCGTCCTTCGTGAGGTGCAGCTCGCGACTCCATCCCCTCCATCCACATCCACCACAGTCAGCCAGCAGGTTTTTGGATGGGCCAGTGTCGTTATCTGTCGACACCGAATGCTTCTATTCTGCACAGCCTTCTTTGTTCTACTGAGATTTGGGGTTCTTCACCCTTATTAATCTCATCTTCAGAGGTAGTCCCTGCTCAACCTCTAACCTTCCCTCTCCCGTCCAGGAGGTGTTTTGTCCTCTTCTTCCTCTCCTAATTTTTCCTTCTGTTTAGAATCCTCGTCCTGGACGTCTCCAATACCTCTTGACTCTATGTCTAGATCTGTCCTGTTTCTTAGCTTTTCCTTGAGCTGGGAAAGGGGTATTTGATCTTCTTCCTCCCACTCGCTTGGCCCTTCGTCCTGTTCAGGATGCTTCTTTTTAGAGCCCTTGACTGCTTGATTGGATCTCCTCGCCTTTCTCTTCCTTTTCTTTGGACATGGGGGGTGCGATGGCGACCTCACAGGGTCTTCTCTGCACCGATTCAGGCGACGACTGAACGCCGCTGATCCCCGCCGAGGGTTCCAACTCCGTCACTCGGATCGTTTCGTCTATCTGGCCGAGTCGATCTATCTTCTCATTTTCCTCGGAATCTTCCTCCGTCTCCATTTCTTCCGGCTCAACCAGTTACCTTCCTTGTCCTTGTCTTCTTAGGCCTCGGCTCGCTCATTTCCAGGTTAGCTATTTCAGCCTTCTTTAGATCATTGGCATGGACCCTCCTTGCTCGTCCTGCCACTTGATCCCATATTACATATGATACTGGACCCGTCTGCTCTACTATCCGGTAGTACGGTTCCCATCTTTGGTCCAGCTTTCCTTCTCTCTGGTGGATTTTATAGTAGACAGGGTCTCCAACCTTCAATTCTACTACCTTTCTTTCAGCATTCACCCTCTCATTTCTTTTCTTCTGAGCCCTCTTTATTCTTATTCTTGCCTGTATAAATATTTTATGTTGTTGTTCCAGCAACAGCTGATGATGATCTTATCCCATATACTTTCTTCGGGGCTTCAATAGGTTATCCACAGGCAGGACCACGTCTCTGCCAAACAACATAAAGTAAGGAGAAAATCTGGAGGTTTCGTTTATCGTAAACCTCACGGCTGCCAGAACCTGCGTCAAATACAAGTCCCAATTTCCAGTGTTCTCTCTGACCAGCTTGGCCAATACATCTTCCAAGGTTCTATGAAACCTTTCCACTTTAGCATTTCCTTGGAGGTGATATGGAGATGTTTTTATGTGCTCTATATTCAAACCTGTCAGCACTTCTCTCATTATGCTGTTTATATTTTCTGTGCCATTATCAGTTACCAATTACACCGGGGCGCCATACCTAGGGAAGATTTCATTTATTATCAAACCGGCCACAGTTCTAGCCTTCTTGTCTGGTACTGCAAATGCCTCAGGCCAATTTGTTCGTCAATCGACAAAACTCACTATATAGTTGTTTCCTTGTGCAGTTTCCATACTCACTTTCTCGAAGGGGAAGTTCGGCACGTCCATCTCCTCCAATGGTGCCATTTCCTGTCTTCTGCTCTGCGACTGGCATACTACACAGCTCCGAACATAGTTAGTGACCTCTCCGTACAGTTTGGGCCAATAGTACTTTCTTCCTATTAGATCACATGTCCTATCAATTCCCATGTGACCCAACCTCTCGTGGCACTGTTCCAATATCTCTGGTCTTAAACTTTTGGGCACATACAACTTGTGCTTGACTTCTTCATCCCTGCCTGAGAGATAATACAGCCTTTCCTCTATTATGGCATACTTGGTGGTCTCTCCTGCCTTCACCTTTTCTCTAAGGCCAGCTATTTCACTGTCTGCCTGCTCCTTCTCAATTCCTTCTGTCCAGTAGGGATCGGTTATTATCTGTGCGTCCCCTTCTTCGTCCGATTCTAACATAGGGCGATCTTTTAGCTTATTAGAGTTAATTACTCCGATTCTATAGGCTTTATCATCTACTCCCTGCTCTACTTTTACAGATCTTTCTTCCAGTTGTTTCGGTATTCTTGAGAGTAAATCTGCGCACATGTTTTCCTTCCCTGCCAAATACTCTATCTTATAGTGGTAGCCACTTAACTTAAGTGCCCACTGTTGAATCTTCTTATTATTTGTCCATTCTGCCTGCAATAGGTACTGCAGAGGCTTGTGGTCTGTTTTTATAGTAAAGACCGCACCATTCAAGTAGTAGTCCAGTTTTTGGAGAGCATACATGATAGCATATGCTTCTCTTTCTATTACTGGCCATCTCTGTTGTGTCTCTGAGAGCTTATGAGAGAGAAAGTATATCGGTACTTCCTCTGGTATGCCTGGCACTGGTCCTTCTTTATCGGGACACGGCTGGGTAAGAACTGCTCCTACACACTGCTCACTGGCATCAGTTTATAGTACCATGCTTGCTGAGGTCTGGGTACGTCAGCAGTGGGATGGCTGTCAACTGTTCTTTTAACGTATCAAATGCCCGTTGACAGTCCTCTGTCCACTTGAACCTAGCGTATTTCTTCGTCAGGGCTACTAGTGGTATGGCAATTCTCGAGAATGCCAGGACGAATCGTCGGTAGTAACCTATAGCTCCTATAAAGCCTCTTACTTGTCTCACTGTCTTAGGTTCTGGCATTTCCCTTATGACTTTCACCTTATCCATGTCGGGTTTAATACCGTCTCCGTTTATAACAAAGCCCAAATATCTAGTCTCCTCCTTCAGAAACTGACATTTCGACAATTTCAATTTTAAGCCGTGTTTTCTTAACCTTCCCAACACTTGTTTTAGATGGAAAAAGTGTTGTTCTACTGTTTCCGAAAATATCAAAATATCATCCAAATATGCCATGGCAAAGCTTTCGTACCCTCCTAACATTATTGATATCAGCTGTTGGAAGATTCCCGGGGCATTAGCTAAACCGAATGGCATCACCCTGAACTGAAACAGTCCTAGGTGGCACGCAAATGCGGTCTTCTCCTTGTCAGCATCATCAAGGGCTACCTGCCAATACCCGGACCTCAAGTCCAACGTAGAGAAGTACTTTGCTTTCCCTAATAATGCTAATATGTCATCTATTAGTGGCAATGGCACCGCCAACGGCTTCGATATAGAATTCAGTTTCCTAAAATCTACACAAAAACGGTGCCCGCCATCTTTCTTATCTACTATTACGATTGGAAATCTCCAAGGGGAGATCGATCTTTCGATCATCCCAGCTTCTAACATCTCTTCTACTGCCTCTTCTACAAGGGGTCTTTTATGAATAGGTGTCCGGTAGGGTTTTAATTTCACAGGGGGGTGATCTCCGGTGTCGATTTTCATTTTGACTGTGTGGGTCTGGCCCAATTCCTTGTCTGACTGGGCCACCACATCTCGATTATCCTTCAGCAGACCTCCCACTCTGGTTCTAAATTGATCCGGTGCTAATATATCTTTGTCCACTATTCCTTCTGTTTGCTCTACGAGTTTTCCTCGTTCCTCTTCGAATCTCACCCGATTCAGAGTCCGTAGGGGTAGTGCTTTTCCTATCTCTTCCCCTCTTAACCTTTATAGTCTTTTTTTTTTTGGGCCTGGTTCACCATCATAATGGGCACTAATTCAGCTGCCTCCACCACTGTCTCACACAGAGTTACCTCATTTTCTTCTAGGCCCTTCCCTTCTACAGGTACCAATTGCAGGGGTCCTTTTCCTATTTTCTTCCCTGACATTAACCTACCCTTTCCCGAAACCGCCGTTCTAGCGGGTAGCTTTACATCTTCCTCCACCACTATTGTTATATCTTCTTCCGGTGGGCAACCCAATGGCGTTCTCTCGCCATTCACTATCAACACAGTGGGGTTGAACTCTATCTGGGCCCTCTGGCTCCGGAGCCAGTCTTCTCCCAAGATTGTTTCCGTACACAGGTTGGGGGTTACGTAAAAATTTTGGGTGCTTCTTAATTTTCCAATCCTCACAAGGAGCTTCGCCATCCCTTTTATCTCCAGGGGGGCTCCATCTGCTTGCGTGACCCCTATGTCCGCTTCCCGTGACCCACTCTTCCGTTTCACCCGCCTGTATGCTTCCTCTCTCAGCAATGAAACAGACGCTCCTGTGTCTACCAGGGCTTTCATCGCCCTACCCCCTATCTCTGCTCTACAGGATAGCTCCTCTTGCGTCAGCGAAGAGAACACTTGGGCTTTCTTTTTCCTGGGTTTCCTCCTTTGGGTCATCCCAGCCATAGGCGCCGGTAGCAACAAATTACTTTCATTATTCTCACGATGGGGTGAGGGGGGTGTTATGCGTTTTCCCCACCTGGGAGGCCCCGGCTGGACCTCTCCCAGTCTCCTGCGGCTGTTCCTAAGGATACAACTCCTCTTCAGATGCCCTGGTCTCCTACAAAACCAGCACCTTCTTGCCGGACAGTTTATCGCAAAGTGGCCCACCTGACCACATGTCCAACATTTTGCTCTTCTTCTCTTCAACTGGGATAACCTCTCGTTTATTCCCGGGGGGGGGCCCTCTACCTAAGTGGCCTGCCTGACCACATGTCCAAGTTTTTATTTCCTTTCTTTTTAACTGGGCCACCCTCCCTCTTAATTCCGGGGTGGCCCGCTGGCTTTTCCCTGGTTTTGTCTCTTGGGCTCAGCCTTCTTTGTTAATATCGGTGGGGCACCTTTTCTCAACCCGCACCACTTGGCTAGGTGTCCCTTCTTTCCACACATAGTGCACCTGTCCTGATTGTGACACGTTGTTTTTTTGTTAGGCGAGTTTTAACACTTTAAGTTGTCTGTTCTTCAAGAAATTGGTTCTTGGTGTGTCTTCAGGCGAAAGTCGAAAAACTCTTCAAAATAAATTGTTCTTGGATTGAAGATGAGTTCGGAAGTTGCGCGAATCTTAGTGAGCTGCGAGGCTTGATTCAACTGAGCACTCTGAACTCTTCGGGAAACTCTGCCGGACTCTACTCCACTGAGCTGTACTCTACTCAACTGATTTTTGCTCGCTGCGACTTTGCTTATATGGACGCCGACCAAAACCGGGGTGGATTTGTCGGCGTTGGAGGTTCCTCGACAATTCCAAATACACATCCACTTCTTTCCATTTTTGGGAGTCTTCTCTTACTCCCACCTTCTCATCATACTTCGGAGGGGCGTCAACAGTTCTCCCCACTTCTTCGTAGCAACTTCTCATACCCATCCTCTAAATGGGCGGCGGCGGCTTCCCTCCTTGCGTCACGTGATCACCACTCGGCCAATGATGTCCAGCCGGGGGTGTGCGATCCAGCTGGCTTTGTTTCAGGAAGAAAAAAAAATATATCTTGCTCAAAAAAAAAAATTATCTTTTTCTTTTCCTTTTCTTAATCGCAGCTCTCATCTTCTCTGGCCGCCAACAGAACAATGCGACCAGTAGTGTGATAACCTCTATTCTCATCTGGACTTCGTCAGTCAGATTTTCGTTAATTATCATAATGGGTGGTCGTCCAGCAAAACACAGTCGACCGTCGTCTCAAAAAAACAGTTCCATTCATTCTTGGTGCCAATTTCTGATAACATAGTTTTGTTATCACAACCGAACTCTAACACCTATAGATGTCTTGTCAAAAAACGGTAAGTCGTTACTCAGGGTTGGTTTCGTGTGTGGCTTAGCAGACGACACAGTTAATTTTTCTTCTCTATCCAAAGCCCTGTATTTCACCTGTTCTTTGTCAATTATCAAAATAACATTATCAATTGGAGTTCTCTTAGCTAGTCGGTCTGTGGTTTGCTAACTAGATGTTTATCCCCGATAACACAAGTTCGCCGCCAGAACATAGTCGATTCCCTTATCCACTTAGAATTTTTCTGCAATGATAATGACACCTTTTCGCCATTTGCTACTTATCAAAATAACATTGTCAAGGCCCCTGGTCGTGGGTGGGTTTTTTTTATATCTACGCTTAAGTCTCGCCTCTCTTTTCCTTTCTTTTCTTTTTGTCCTGTTAAATGGTGTCACACTGCCCCTCAGTTGTTTCACGCAAAAAATCGTAAATACATTTACATAGACTATAATTCCTTGAGTCAATTACGATAAAAACATGCGTGTACGTGAAAAATGTTACGTCAGAACTGTAAAAAGTTCAATAAAATTTAACTATCTCCATTACTTTGATATTTTCGCTCTACTGAAAATATCTAGATTTTTTGATATGTAGTATTTCCATACACAAGTCTTCTAAATATTGTTTCTAACTTGTCCTTACCACTACTCTGCACTACGATGGACTTGCAAATATCATGCCGTTACTCATATAGGTATCGCCTTGTCACAGATACAGATTATGAGATTTTGTAAATGTTTCATTGCTTACTAACTAACATATTCGTTAATCAAATATGGAAAAGATTTAACTGGATAAGGTTTTTTTTTTTTTTTTTTACATGAAACCGTATTGTGAATAAATTTTGTGTGGAGAACTGGAGGAAAAATTTTGAATTATTCGAAAAATAAAACATCAAAATATGTATGAAGTTACAAACTTTTTACTACTACTCTCATTTGACATCTCAACAGCCATGCGCATTGTCACATGTACATTTTCTAGTAACAGTCAGGCTATTTTCTTTTTCTGGTTCATTCGAGGTCAGGAGGATTTTTACCGATCTCACAAAGAAACAGATCATGACAAGTGAAATCGTTTATTTTTAATTCAAGGCAAGATTTGGCTTAAAACATCTGCATGTTTAAAAATTTCAATTTCAGTCTGGAAATTTTCTGATAAAATAATCAGATTCCTTGTCAGACTGACAAAAGTAAGAAATGATTTTGGAATTAAATAAAATTAATATTAGGAAGAAATTAAGAATTATGTATTAACGAATTTGTTTTAATAAATTTTGAAATTGGATAATTGAAAAAACACTTCATCATGTGCATGTGACTATTCGATAACATCAAACAGGTAAGAAAGCAAAAATAAAAGCAATGAATGAAACTCAAAAATATCACTTTATTAGGAAGTTGATTCAAATTATACAAATAAGGAATTATCATGAAGATATTAATGGCATTTTATTTTGATTATTACAAATTTTTTGAAACAAAAGATAAAGAATGTATTTTTTATATTAAGAAACTAGAAATTCTAATAAGGAAAGTAACTATTTAATTTAGGAAGATATAATAAATGCCAGAACATGGTTTCAAAAAACATTAATGAAATATAACAATGTCTTCCATATTATTAATGTAATTTCAGCAGTTTTTTTTTTAGAATTACAGCAATAATTTCATGCCTGTCTCTTGTTTTTGGGAATCTTCTTATACCCCCGATTTTGATCGATATATTTTCATTTCTTGAGATAAATCATGCATACAATATCACAAATGCAATTGTAAAATTACTTAATACTAGCCATTCTCCAATTTTAATTTAGTTAATAATTGAATTTTATTAATCTATAGTTAACAGTTTTTATTTTAATTTTAAAATAAAGTTGTAAATTATTTAATTTTAAAATGGAAACTAGAAATAGAAATAAAAATAGTGAATTTTTATAAACCTAACAATACTGAATTTTTATTATAAAAAATTTACAGTGTGCATTAATGGATTATTTAAATATATTTGTCATTTGACGATAGAGGGAAACTGATCTTTAAATAATTATAAATTAATTATATGACACATGTATAAAGAAAGAGTCTGGGATCATAAGATATTTTATAAATCGATAAAATACTATTTTTTTTAATCTTTTTTGCTTCAAAATTCTTTTAAATCTATTAAAGTTTTTGTTTTTGTTATTTCTATCTATTCAATTGAAAAGATCCCAACAAGTATTTGTATTAGGCGGGGGAGTTCAGGGTCATCTGGGTAGGGTAACCCGGTCATTCTATTTAGTTTTAATGAGGCAGAACAAATGTTTTAGAGAAGAGACGTTTGAACTGAAGACCCTTTGTCCATTGAAATTGGAAGTCCGGTGGCTGATAAACTCCGATAAATCAACGAACACTGAAAAATAAAGTTGATTGTCAAAGTAACTTTTTGAAGGCATTTGTTATTTTAAACAGGTTTTTTGTTATAAAATGTTTACATTTGCACATAATATAAAATGTTAACATTATTAATACATCTAAATTAAATTAAAGAATGGAAGTTTTTTTTTCCGATGTGCTATTTTTATTCAGGTAATATTATATCACTTGATGGCCACAAATTAATACAGAATTTTAAAAGTTTATAAATTATTATAATTAAAGTTGTTCTTATAAAAAGTTATTATTAATTGACAAATAATTCCTTTTTTACATTAAAATGTTAATCAGATGAAATATTGTAAGATTAATTTTTATTAATATTAGATTTAGATATCTGAACAACTTAGTTCATATAAAAAAAAAATGTTTTTTTTTTTAATTTTAACCAGTACGAAGATTATGAGAATAAATACGAGCCATAAATTAATAATAATGGTTGACAAAGCTTCACTAAAAATTAATAATAATAATTTCTGTTTTCAAGTGACATTAATCTTTCTTTTTTTTGTTGCAGTTGTTTTTTCAACATTTTTATTTTTTTAACTTTTTTTTTGTCACTGAAAGATGAAGACTGGGAAGAAGTTTTAGGTAGATTTGGAGTTGCACCCAACTCCGAATTTAAACAGAGTTCTTGAGTTGCAGCAGACAGGGTTTGAGTTGCAGCAGACAAGGTTTGAGTTGCAGCAGACAGGGTTTGAGTTGCAGCAGACAGTGATGCAGCAGAAATGGTTGCAGCAGCAGCAGAAATGGTTGCAGCAGCAGCAGAAATGGTTGCAGCTGCAGCAGGAATGTTTGTACAGGAAGAGAGATTTTTACTTGCTACATATAAACTTGAGGTAGCATCAGACAGGGTTGCATCTGAAGCAGATGTAGTTGCGACTGGGGTGGCAGTTGAAGAGGCAGTAGAAGATGGGACAGACTGAGTCACAACTTTTTTACATTTTTGGGGAAATTCAGAAAAGTTTCTCCCTTTATTTCTATTTTTGTAGAATCCCCAAAGTCTTCTAACGGAATTGCATGATATTGGTAGAAAACCATTCATGGTATTCTTCAACGTCGCCCATTCTGCTACTTTCTCGAGTGTTCCATATTTTTCGAAAAACTTTTCAAAAATATGACCGCAGAGAATGGGTTGTCCACGTTGGATGCTGATATAAGGTTTAAGAATCTTTTCTGTCCTCTCCATCTATAATTTAAAAAAATTTAAAAAAACGTAAGTAAGCAAGAAAATAAACGCCTTCATTAGGAATTTATTTTAATAAATAAAATATTATTTCATCAGTAATAGTTAATAAACTTTAAGGACTGTCCATCTCTTAGCTCAAAAAACGCATAGCATGAAGAAAAAAGGCCCCAAACTTAATAAAAACAAAATTTTATCGTGAAAAAGTTTGTTATTATTAAGAGGAAAGACCAAGGTATTTCTCACTTATTTAAAAAAAAATTTTTTTCATTTTCAGCATGTTTTAAATTTAGGTTGAAAATCTTGGTTTTTTTAGGTCAAAAATTAGGTAATATTAGCATTACTTGTTTTTCACTGTTTTCAGTTGAAAAAACACATTGATTGGGAAAGTCTGGCAAAAATCAAGTACTTGTTGTATTTTAATGAAACCTTCAGAACTTATTCACAAATGAATGAAATTATTTTAGAAATGTTTGTCTTTTTGAAAGTCATGGTATAAATATTTTTTTAATATCTGTTACACCCCTCGAACTTAATTTTATGAAAACTTCAAAAATTTATTTTTGCAACCTGAATTTTTATTTTTTAATTAAATGCACAGGACTGTGAAGATTCTAAATCATTGACATTTTTGGTAAAAAAATGCACAAAATTGTCCTAACTTTTACCTCAATTGTAAAAATACAAAACCCAATATTTAATTAAAAAAGGCTTTTAATGACATTTCTGAATAACATATACTAAGGTAATTTTTATCTAAAAGAAAACTATTTTTTTGATGAAAAATGAATTTTTACAATAATTTTTTCTTTTTTTCTATTTCAAATACAAAATATGACAAAATGTTGTTATATATTTTAAAATTAAGTTTCTTTATGAAACCTTATGGAAATGACATATTATGTTCTCTACTTTTTAAAGATCATAAATTTGAAAGCTTATTAAAATCTGACAACCGTTGATATTTTTTAAATAATTTTTTAATATTCCAAAATTGTATTTAAAATCGTCTCCAATGAAAGTATGGATGCACAGCTTTGAAATAATGTCACGTGAGCAGTTTCCCTTGACAGAAGCAAGTTGTTTTCCAGAAATTGCTTTGCATTCGTTCAGTTAGCAACACAACAACGCTTATCAAGTTTTCTGACTGAATATCTGTAAGAAATTCCGCAATTTAAGCGCCTATTGGCTGATTTGTAATGACCAATTTCATTGGTCGAATTTTGACTTGGTTTTTCGTGGGCATTTTAGAACGGCCTGCGCCCTTTTGACTCAGTTGCGGATAAGTATTGGAAGTGTCCGGACTCATTTTGAATCTCTTTGACAGGGCCTTTAGTGCCCAAGCCTAAATAATTAGGCAATGATTGTTCTTCAGCAACCAAAATGGTAATGCTTCAGAGACAGTTGCGGAAAATTGTTGGAAATGTCCGGACTCATTTTTGATTGTCTTTGCATGGCCTTTAGCGCCAAGATCAAGCCTAGATAATTAGGCTAAGATTCCTTTCAACCTGTTGCGGCATATTATTAGAAATGTCCGGACTCATTTTTGAATATCTTTGCAGGGCTATTAGCACCCGAGAACAAGCCTAAATAATTAGGCTATGATTCCTTTCAGCAACCAAATGGTAATGCTTCAGAGACGACTTCATGTCCCAGATTAATTCCTTCAATGCTGTAGAATTCAGTCATAATGACTGTCGTCAAATGTGTACGTTTACACGAAGAACTTTATGAATGATCTCGACAACAGCCGAGTTTCAACTCCAGCAACGACCAGCTTCTCCAACTTCGTAGAGACCAATCGTGTCCTACTGAAGTAAAAAACACTACCTATTCATTGAAGAACTACCCTACCCTGTTCCCATTTGACCTCGTCTCCAGCTTGGATATAACTCCAGAAAATTATGACCTAGCTTTGGCTAGTTTAAAAGATAAATACTTAAATCCGTCGTTGATTAAAAACCGAATATTTGAGGAAATTATTCCTCCTTCTGAACGGATAACTCGTTTTAAGGAATTAAAAGTTTTTCTTGAACGAGCAAAACTCGATTTAACTGAGTTAGATAAGTCTTTCGAGACAGATTTTTTTCGTAGATAATTCTACATCTGGGGCCATTATGGCCCACATCCTATTCAATAAATTCCCTAACAGTGTGAGAAGAGAAGTAATAATAAATCTAATGAGAGATTTCCCTCTCTATCTTCCATTATGTCGTTTACTTTCGACATAATTGATATCATAATGGCGTCTCCTTTGGATGAAAAAAAGCGGGAATACTGCTCATTCAATATGGCGGCTCCTCCTTCTTCGACACAAGGCCAACATGGCGGTAGGGTCTTACTCCAAGTCCGCTTAATGTAAAGAAGGGCATGAATACTTTCTAATCTCCCGCTAATAATGGCGTTTTTAAAACCTGTAAATTATGCAAGGCTACGAATCATTCTGTTAAGGAGTGTACCAAATATCAGGCCTTCAAGATAAATTTCAGAGGGCCAAGGAACTTAATTTGTGTACCAAGTGCCTAGGTGGACACTTGGATTCGCATTACTAAAGGGATTCCCTTTACCCTTATGCTTATTTGTGGGGCTTAAGAATCACTATTCTATTATGTGCCCTAAAAGTCCAAAAAATCCTGTGTTGGAAGGACTATTTTAACGGGACAGGGAAACTGCATTTTCCCTGTTCTCAAAATTTCTAAGAGGGTAAATAAACACCCCGTTTACTTCTACTGCCTTTTAGATACAGGCAGCCAGAGGTCTTTCTTTTCACAGGCTATTTTAACCCAGTTAAATTCCGGGGTAAAATTTAAACTCAGATTGGTTGAGATGCCTGTAAATGCTATGATTGGGAGTAGTTCCTTAAACCTGCAGGAATTTAATGTATCCCTTAAACTAGGGTTTCAAAAACCCTTTTTATTTCCGGCTTTATTTGCTGGGGATCTGAATCTGAGGTTAGGCACTTAAATTGCAGAATTTCTTACACACTGCCAAGGAAGAAAGGAAAAAGTAATGGTTAATCATTACTTTTTTTTTCAATAAAGATAATGTAATTAAAGACTGTCAATAGGTGACAGGTAAACAAGGTTGTCCCTAGGGACTTAACTGTTGACTATTCAGTTATTATTAATATTATTAATTTTCAATATGCTGGCCTTGTCTGCTATTAATTAAATTGCAACAATAATCTAGATATTTAGATCAGCACATCTATATAAAAAAGGGGGTGACTTTTACTTAAGTCTAATAAATATTATTTCCTTTTTTTATTATTTTATATTCAATTTTAGGCACGAAAACAGCGCAATGGCTTTGATTCTCATTAAAATATTTTATCATAACTGATACAGCTGTTTAAAACGCTTGTTTTATTTTTGTCATGTGAAAGACATGCGGCAAAAAAAAAGTATGTTATTTGCTAAGCGTTGCTGTAATCACCCGAGGTCTTAAAAAACAAAACACAACACATCTAGGCACCTCCACTTTTTCGCAGGAAATGGCATTGCGTATCAAAAATGCCACAAACTTAACGTAAATCAAGTTTTATCGTCAAAATGCTTATTAAGATGAAAGACCAAAGTATTTTTTAATTACTTTTTGAAATTTTTTATTATTTTCTAACACGTTCGAAATTTTGGTTAAAATCTTGTTTTGTTTACGTCATCGCAGTGCTGTTAAAATAACATTGTTTTTTATGCGCTTTTTTTCCGTTGAAAACACATTGATTTGGAAATTCTTGTAAAAATCAAGTAATTGTCCGATTTTAATGAAATTTTCAGGACTTATTCACATATGAATGAAATTATTTTTGAAATATTTCTTTCTAGAAAATTTTGGTAAAAAATATTTTTTTTTTAAATATGTTACACCCCACTTATTTTCCTGAAATTTCGTTCAAAACCTTTTTATTTCCTGACAATTTTTTTTTTGTTAAAGTAAGAGTCATTAGAGATGGTAAATCACCTACTCTTTTTTTTCAAATTTGCGCTAATTAACTAAAAATCTGCTCTGAATTGAAAAATAATGAATCCAATAAATCTATGATATTACTTAATTATAAAAGCTTTTAATTGCTTTTGTAAATAAGTAATTTTAAGGTCATTATTGCCTGAAGAAATAAATTTTTTCTGATGAATAATTAAATTTTACAAGAATTTTTTCATTTGTTTTACATTTTAATTATAATAATTTATAATAGTTTAAAAATCGTGCAAAATTCTGTATTAGCCTATTTCCTTGTGATAATTAGTAATTAAGTAAAAAAAAAAATTTACGAGTTCAAAATTGCAAAGTATAATAAACTTAGTGGTGCTAATTTTTTTTCATATAATTTTTTATGTTGTATTTTTTTACTTAATACGTTCCGTATTTCCATGTACAGTAGACTGAAATTGCCATTATTATAAAAAGAGTTTTGTCCCTTTCACTAAATCTAAAAAAAAAAAAAAAGCGTTTATTCAGATTTCTAATAATTTTCATTTATGGTCATCCGTAGTAGCTGTCATCACTCGTCAATCAACACGTAGATCAAGTATTGGATAAAAATAACAGTACCAATCGTTAATAATTGGTTGTATATTACTTTTTTATGCTAGAAGTAAGTAATATTTCTTTTAAATCTGATTAATTTAACATTAAATTTTCTAATTTTACTAAAATAACGTGTCAGAAACTTTTTTAAATATTTTTAAAATCGATAAATTTGTGTTTGTTTACAAATTTCTTAAAATTAAGAAAATGGCGGGAATTACGAAAATTTAAAATTCCAAAATTAAATTTGACATTCCAATGTATATAGTTTCTATCTGAAATACACCAGAATTGTTTACTTAATGGGAATAATAAATTTAATGATTAAACTTTCAATTAAAGCTAAAATGAAATCTTCAAGCATGTTTTTTCATTTTTAACAATTTATTTTAAAGTTAGGCATCGAAAATTTTGCCGAAAAAAGTGGAGGTCCCTACATCAAACCATTATTGTTGATCCCAGTGTTGACCCCCATTTTTTTTCTTTTTCTTTTTTTCACTCTTTGTTCTTATCTGAGAGTGGTGGGTTTTTACAAAACGTTTATATTGCTAGCTCGCTGGCCTTTGACCCAACAAAGTCAATTTTGCTTAATTTTTCCTTATCGCTGCTATTTTTTTGAGAAAAAACAATGACACTCCTGGTTTATGGTGGTTAGGAATTGCAGATAAAACTTTCGTCGTTTTCCGTGGCCGGGTGTCAATTTAATTTTTTAATCCCCCGCGGCCATATAGTTGAAATTACCAATGAACTTTGTTGCATTTTGACCCCCTAGGAAAGTTGTTTCCTTTCAAACTCAATTTTAATGCCTGATATATAGTTTGATTATGATTTAGGCTTTCTGATTTTCCAAAAATAAAAATGGTTAATATCCCTCTCCCTCAAACCGCAAACGTAAGGTTAAAAAAAAAAATTGGAAATGTATTTTATACACTAACCAAGTTCACTTAAAACTAGAACGAAATAAATCACTTCTGCCCTACCGTACGATAAATTCCCCTGACGAAAGTTGTCGATATATTGACATATTTGTTAACTACACCTCTCAAACACGCGCAAAAGCAAGCACGACGGTTGAAAATGTGAGCACAGTTGAAAACAAAAATATTCAAAATGAATAGAAAATAAAAAACCTAATTTCAAATAGACATGAAATAAAGTTTAAAAATAACTTAATTAATTTTTAAAATTTATTTTCAAAAATAAATTAAACGTCTTACTTTATCAAAATTAAAATAACTGTCATTAAAATAAAAAAATACGTTTTTCTATTTCGAGAAAAATTGTGAGCACAGTTGAAAAGAAAACTATTCAAAATTAATAGAAAATGAAAAATCTAATTTCAAATATGCATGAAATAAAGTTTAAAAATAACTTAAATTAATTAAACATTATTTTCAAAATTAAATTAAACGTCTTTCTTTAACAAAATAACTGTCATTAAAAATAAACTGAAGAAAGTGAAAAAATTACGAACAACAAATTTTTTGTTTCTTAAAAAGTTTTTTAAAAATTATTCAGTTTGAGTATAACCCACACTAATGTAAATACATAAAATAAAAATATTTAGTAAAATAGTAAATGAAAAAAGGAAAGCTTACTTTAGATTTTACACTTTTAAAGCTGAACGGAAACTACAACTTTTTGGAACACAGCAAATTAAAACCAAAATTTTATGAAAAGCCCACGTGTTGTCGCTTTATTAGAATAAAGGGACAAAACTCTTAGATCACGTGGCCATTTCATAATAATGGCAATTTGAGTCTACCATACACGAAAATAAGAAACGTATTAAGTAAAAAAAAAATACAAAATAAAAAACTACGTTTATTAATCTTTGCAATTTTGGATTTGTAAATTTTGTATCCACTTAATTACTATATCAAATCCATGAAATAGACCAATACAGAATTTTACACGATATTAAACTATGATAAATTATTATAATAAAATTTAAAAAAAAAATGAAAAAAATTCTTGTAAAAATTCATTATTCATCAAAAAAAAATTATTTCTTCAGATAATAATGTTCTTAATATTACTTATTTACAAAAGCAATTGAAAGCTTTTCTAATTACGTAATGTTATAGTTTTATTGGATTCATTATTTTTCAATTCAGAGCAGATTTTCAGTTAGATAACTCAAATTTGAAAAAAAAAGTAGATGATTTACAATCTCAAAAGACTCCTACTTTTAACAACAAAAAAATTTCAGGATATAGAAAGGTTATGTGCGAAATTTCATGAAATTAAGTAAATGGGGGATAACATATTTTTAAAAAATTATTTTTTACCAAATTTTCTAAAGAAAAACATTTAAAAAATAATTTCATTCATCTGTGACTAAGTCCTGAAAATTTCATTAAAATCGGACAATTACTTGATTTTTACAAGAATTTCCAAATAAATGTTTTCAACGGAAAAAAAGCGCTAAAAAGAAAAAAAACAAAAACAATGTTATTTTCATGTCACCGCGATGGCTTAAGCAAAACAAGAATTTAACCAAAATTTCGAACCTGTTAGAAAAGATTAAAAAATTTCAAAAAATAATTAAAAAATACTTTGGTCTTTCATCTTATTAATAACATCAAAATTTGGACGATAAAACTTTATTCCCGTTAAGGCTGTGGACTTTTTCATTACGCTATCTGTTTTCCCGCGGAAAACCGTAGGAGCCTTATTGACTCTTATTTTAATTCTCGTTCGAAAATAATCTACACATTTGTATAGAAACATTTATGCCTAGTGTATAAATTATATAATATAAATTATAATTCTTAATTTAATTTTATTTTTTTATCCTAAAATCTGATAGTCTGACAGAATATCCAGCCAATGAAAACAGAATTTTAAAATTTAGCTGAATCTGACAAATTTGCGAATTACATTTTTCGCATTCCAAGCCGTTATCCATTTATACCATAACAGTGGGAGTAGCTTCTCTTTAATCATTAAAAATATCGCTAATATTTGAATCGTTGAAACGAAGGGAAAACTGTATACATACAGTGAAAAGAAAAAAGATATTCACGCTGTATTCATGAAGGAATTTATTTCATTTCTGCCATTTCTCAGTTTTTCTCTTTCTCAGTTTGTCATTACGACCAATGCCACAATACCGAATACATACGCAAGTCATCTGATGCGTCTTGTGCTATGTAACTGAAGTGTTATTTATTTAGTTTCATATTCAGAAAGTACTGAAGTGAATATAAACAAGAAATTGTAAGAACTATTTTTTTTTTTTTTGTTATTTCATACATACAATGTAATTTTATGAAAAATCGTCTAACACAATACAAATAAAATATTATCGTCAAAATCTTTTTAAGTGGAAAAATCAATTATTTTTTAAAACCTTTAGTTTAACGAACTCTAAAAATATTGATTACAAAATCGGAAAATTTGAAAAATTTTTTGTTGCGTTGAAAAACATTGATATAGAAATTCTTTCAAAAATCTTATAATTGTCGGATTTTAATGAAACTTATTCAGAAAAGAATGAAATTATTTTTGCAAACATTTTTTTTAAAAACACTTTATAAATATCTGTTGAGTGTTGAATTACAGATTCTGATTTCAGCTAATATAAGTATTTATTAAATAAAAAACAAAACTTGCATCAACCGGGAACCGAATTCGAAGAACTGTATGAAATTATTTATTTATGATTAATAAATATATTTTTAATTTAATAACAATATTAATTGGCCGCTACAATTTATAGGATTTTTTAAGTTTATATAAATTATGCTAATTAAAATGTAAAAATGAATGTAAACAATATTTATAAAATTCAGTATTTGTCGAAAATTATTAATTAGGTACCTCGGCTGATTCGATAAAAACTTAGCAAACTTAATAACAAGAAATTTTATCGTCAATAATTTAAGAGGAAGAAGGAAATAATTTTATGTTCTAAAATTTGGGTAAAAATCTTGTTTTTTTTCCTCACTCGTGGGTAGGGGTGAAGTTTGGAACATTCTTTGCGATGATATGGAAAAATTATTGAAAAATCAAATAATTGTCAGATTTTAATGTAACTATCAGAACTTATTCACAAATAAATGAAGTTATTTGATAAATGTTTTTTTTTTTTTGTTTTTTTTTTTTTTACATTTGCTTCTCCACTAACTTATTTAATTTCATGAGATTTTGAGAAGTTAAATTTTGTAAAGTGTCAATTTCTATTTGTAAAACAGGATCTGTTAACGAAAATCCGCTTTGAATCGTAAAATAAAAATGCCATTAACTGTTATTAAAAATTTCATAACCGAGAATAATGTAAAAATTATAGGTACGCCCTGATGAAATCTTTTTTATTTATGAAAATATTAGCCTACACTAAATTTACTTGTTATCGGAAATTTTTCAAGAAAGCATCAAGCCAATGAACATAAAAATTAATAAAATAATGGATTTCTTAAGATATTTAATTTGTTGAATTTTAAAAATTACTGTTTACTCAAAATTCGTAAGATTTGTCACCTCTGTTATTCCGTCCTATGACATCCGACTTCAGTTGTCAGTACTAATCAACATATTACAAACAAGTTACCGTGGTTGAGAAATGCTATTTTCTATTACGTTTTTCTACTAAAATGTCAAGTAAGGTTTTTGATTTTTGTTATGTCGTGTATCCACTAAGTTCTTATTCCACTTCCGTTCTCGTTGGTGTCCATTTATGAGCTACCTGCTCATATGCAAATTATACTAATTTGCATATCACTACATCTCCCTATAACGGAGGGGCCTTATGCCGCGAGTACTTCTTGTACTCTCCTGAACATCTTCCTTTATCCCTCTCCTTTCCCTTGGAGATCTAGATCTATCACGTCTTTCCCCCCAATCGAATTGTTCCTCTTGCATACTCTGGTCTTCCTCTTCTAACTCATCCCTCTCTACTTCTTCCTGCGCAGTTTCATTCTGCATTAACTCTTCTGATACATCAATAATGGGCATCTCTGAAGGCATTTCCTCATCAGATTCTTCTCCTTGGGATCTTATTTGGTCAGCATGAGCTAGAACACTGTTCCCATTTTCTTTATTTAATATTGCAGTATTATGTCCTTTCTGCATAATAAATTCGGCTGACTCTGGTTGTATATTCCTATTTCTTTTGTACCACATCTTTTGATTTGTGGCATATGACATAGTCAAAGGGACCTTAATTGTCTGCCCATTAAGGCAGATGGACTTTCCGGCCTGCCTGCATGTGGAATTGTTCTGTAACTTAATAGTAATCTTGGTAGGAAAGCATCGATTTCCTCCTTCTGTTGCAAGCATGCTTTTATGCCCTTCTTTACCGTCTGGACCATCCTATCCGCTGCCCCATTACTTTGAGGGTGGTAGGAGGGGTCTTGTAAGGTCTGCATCCTATTTTTTCTTAGCCATTCATGCAAATCAGCATCCACAAATTCTGGTGCGTTATCAGTCACCAATGTTCTCGGTGTCCCATTCCTCGAAAATATTACTCTTTAATATTTGTTTTACGGTGGTACTTTTTTATCAGGTACTCTCACCACTTCAGGCCAACCTGAATATGCGTCTACTAATATTAATAATCGTCCTATCCCATTGACATAGGCATGGTCCATGTGTACTCTGCTCCATGGTTCTACTTCTCGGGGCCATACATGTATTTTCTTTTGCTTAAAATTCCTGAGTTCTGTGCATTTTTTGCATCTTTTTACGTAGTCTTCTACGTCTCTTGAGTACCCCGACCACCAGGCTTCCAATTTTAATCTTCTTTGCGTAGCTGCCACTCCACAATGTACGTCATCGTGTACACTTTTTATAACCTGTCTCCTCTGTGTTTCTGGGGAACTACCAAGTCTCCATTACATATTATCCCGTTTTCTATAGTCATTTTATGTCTGATTTCTTTGAATGGTCTTTCAGCCATTGAACAATTTCCCCAGCGATTCTGTTTTATCCTCGACATTATTCTATTTAACACTGGGTCATTTGTAGTTTCAGTAGCCATTTTATCTACAGATATTACATCGGTTTCTACAAGGTGCAAGAATGTGTCTTCAAATTCCTCGTCGTTTTGTCCTCCTCTCTATAAAACCTCAATCTAGATAAGGCATCAACGTGCGGTATTGTATTCCCTTTAACATATTCAATGTCAAAGTCGAACGCCATCAGTCTAATCGCCCAACGTAATATTCTGGACGTTGTAACTTTCGGTAGCTCTTTTCTTGGGTTGAAAATAAATTCCAGTGGTCTATGATCACTTTTCAACAAGAATTTTTTCCCCATCAAAATTTGTCTTGCTCTATGCGTTGTCCACACTATGGCTAGTGCCTCCCTTTCTATATTCGAATAATTGTGTTCAGTTGTTGTTAATCTCCTTGATAAATACATTATGGGATGCCCATCTTGTGACAAAATACCAGATATGGACTGCTCACTAGCGTCAGTAGTTAGAGTTATGTCCTTAGGGTCAAAAATTTGTACTATTGGCTTTTTTGCCAGAATCTGTTTTAAGTTTTCAAAGGCTTTCTGTTGGTGTTCTAACCAAATGAATTCCACATTTTTTTTTCTTAACTTAGCAAATGGCTCTGTCAACTCATTATATTTTGGTAGATATTTTCTATAAAAATTTACCAAACCTAAGAAGGACTCCAATCTTTTTTTTATTTTTGGTGTAGCAACTTTTAGAATTTTCTCTATTAGTACTTTATCTGAGATCCCTTCCTTTGATATTGAGTAACCCAAAATGATATTTCATTACTGTTGGTTACACACTTTTTTTGTATTTATTGTCATACCAGCGTCTCTCAGCCGGTTCAGTATATTTTCAGTTTTTTCTTTAAATCATCTTCATTTAAATCTCCAACACATATATCGTCTTGATAACAGATGGTATTTTCAACATTTCCTATTACTTTTCAATAGCTTTTTGAAAATTGCACTTGTTGTTTTATGCCATACGGCATTCTTTTTTCCACCTTAACAGGCCTATAGGTGTGTTTATAGTCGTCACTTCTTTAAAATTTTCATTTATCGGTATTTGGTGGTAAGCTGATTTTAGGTCTATCTTCGACAATACTTTTCATTCCAGCAAGCTTATGTAAAGCTACTTCCACATTTGGAATAGGGTACGAGTCAGCACAAACTTTATGGTTCACCCCATTTTATAATCTCCACAAATTCTCAGGTCACCATCTTTTTTTTTTTCAATACCACGATGGTGATGCCCATTTACTTCCTCCTGGGGGCAGGTTCTAATAAGTCTTCCTTTATTAGCTTTCGCAATTTAGCTATTACCAATGGTAATAAATGCATTGGTATTTTCTCGCTTCGTAGTAGGAGGGGGAAACATCTTTTAATTTCAGGCTAGCTTAGTTTTTTAATTTTCCTGTTTTTTCTATTTCTATCTCATTAATCAACTTCGTTGAATTTATTTTTAACCCCAATAGTCCATGCGTTTTTCGGCAATTTGTAACTATAATGGGTACTATTTCATATTTTTCTTTTAATTCTATTGAACCTTCAAAGTAACCCATAATTGCTATAATCGAGCCATCAAACTGACGTAGTTGTACGTTGGTTTTTTTTAAAACGGTTTTCCCATTTTTCCCACAAATTTCTGGGTACTATCGTGACGTCACTACCTGTGTCGATTTGCATTTCGACAATACAGTCGTTGATTTTCACTTTTATTTTTGTATCTCCGTTCTTAGATCCAGTATTTTGTATATTATCCTTTTTACATTAAAAATCTGTCTATTTTCATCCTCTACTCTTTCCACATTTTTCGTTTTACATACTTCTTTGAAGTGATTTTTTTTTAAACACTTTGAACACGTCTTTCCAAAGGCTGGGCATTTTTCTTTTCATGAATTTTTCCACAGTATGCACAATTTTTTCTTTTTGTTTGTACCGTATATGTTTCAGCCATTGTTTCTTCGTAGGATTTATTTTTATTTTGGTTGTAGGTATGTATTAATTCCTGCTGTTATATAAATTCTATACACATTCAAAGGCATGTTTGTAAGTTGTAACTGTTCCATTAACTTATATCTATGTGCCGAATTATGCATACCTTCAATTAATCTTAGTTGGATTAATTCTTCTTCCGTTGTCTGCTCGCCTGTTCCTAGTTTTTCGAATTCACAGTATTTACTCGCACTTCTTAACCGGTGTAAATATTTTACTATCGGTTCATCCACTTCCTGCTTCATTGCCATAAACTTGGTCCTTTCTGCAATCACCAGTCTTTTCTTTGGCCTCATGTTCCCCTTAATAACCTGACTTATTACTTCGAAAGTCATTTCTTCTAGTTCTCGAGGGTAAACCATTGTAGCAACCTTCATAATCGCTTCACAACCAGCGGTAGCCATGAACAAGTCGGTGATTTCATTTTCCCCTCCTCTGTTTTTGTTGTCTTTCAACTTTTTACATCTAGCATTAGCAGCAAAGCAACGAATCCACGTGTCTACGTACTCTGGGTCTTCAAGGACCAAAGAGTATCCTATCGGCGACGCCATTGTTATGTCGTGTATCCACTAAGTTCTTATTCCACTTCCGTTCTCGTTGGTGTCCATTTATGAACTACCTGCTCATATGCAAATTATACTAATTTGCATATCACTACAATTTTCAAAGTAAATTGAGTAAAAAATTAAATTTCTCTCATGACCATCGAAAAAGTACATTTTGCAAGATTTTTAAAACGGATAATTCAACTTCAGGTTACAAATGTCTTCTTAAAAATGGTAGACATCGATTTTACTGTTACTCCAATAAATAAATGTGGTTTTAAATACAAAGTAATTAAAATTTAAACCATATGACAAAAAGAAAACTCTTCCATGTTTAAAATCTTATCGCGAATCTGAACATCCCTAAAAGTGGTACATATCTTGCAATCGTTGAATAAGTTCGTAGAAAGTGGGTGGCCCTAAAAAGGGCCGTTGAGAGCACAGTTTTTCAGATTTAACCTCCGAAACCATAGAGAGTTCTGCCTTGTCTCTTCAGGGCATAGACCACATCCATGGCGGTAACAGTCTTCCTCTTGGCATGCTCAGTGTAGGTGACGGCATCACGGATAACATTCTCAAGGAAAATCTTAAGGACACCACGTGTCTCCTCGTAGATGAGACCAGAGATACGCTTAACACCACCTCTGCGAGCCAAACGGCGAATAGCGGGCTTGGTGATACCCTGGATGTTATCTCTGAGCACCTTGCGATGACGCTTGGCGCCACCTTTTCCCAATCCTTTTCCTCCCTTCCCACGTCCAGACATGTTGCGTTTTCAATCAGTTGAGCCTGAAGAAATGAAACATTTAAATTTATACAGCTGTAATCTGATTCTGCGCGGACGTAGTAGAGAGCATATTACGTGTCGGAAAAGGGCCAATGAAGATACGGTGTCAAAACTTTTTTGTAAACCAGCAGCAGCCACAATGTTCATAAAACCCGTCTCGGAACAGATTTTTGGTAAATGGTGACAAAAATCAATAAATAAAAATTCATGTTATGTCTTTTCATAGAGAAAATGTGGTATTTTGATGATTGTGATGTGACACCTAAGAGTAAATGCGTTGTTATGGTGAAAGGAAAATTGTAAGTACGAATGGGTCCACGAAAGAGACTAGTTAGTTTTGAGGTAGGACTAGAGAAGACCAGTCTTTCCCCACCCCCACTTTTTAGCCCTTGTGGCACATTTTGTACCTATTTATGGTAGATAAATATTAAAATCAATTGATGATTTAATTTCTCCAAGGAGTCCTGCTTTTTAATAATATAAGCGTGAAGAGACTGAAATTTTAATTAGGTAATAGGTGTAAAAAAGAAAAATATTTTTAGCCAGATTTTAAAAAAAATTGATTTGTGAATAAGTCCTTAAAATTTAATTAACACCTTTGATTTATTTGATTTTTACAAATATTTTAAAAACAATGTTTTACCGCAAAAAGGCGCTAAGATTCTTATTGTAATTTTTAGCCCACCGCTGACACATGAAAAAAGATTTTTTAACTAAAATTTCCAACGTGCTAGAAAGGATTAAAATTTAATAAAATAATAAAGAATATTTTAGTTTTTCCTTTTAATAACAAACATTTTGACGGTAATTTTTCATCAATTTTGGGACCTTTTTCATCATGCTAGTATATGTACATTTGCTGCGTAAAAGCGGAGTTATCCAAATACGAGGAAAATGTTTTTCATATTCTAATAAATTCATGTTTCTTTTGGTTTAAGTACATTTATTGTCAAAGAAAAATGTTGAATATGGCACAAAGCCACACGTTAGATGACTCATGAGCACATTGCTTCACCAAAGAATAATGTGTGAGGCTAGCTTATATTTATTGTACATAAAAACACAATTGTGGCACAAGGCCGAAAAAAGGTGGGGTTGAGACTGGTCTTCATTAACTATCCTATATCTAGCTAATTTGATTCACGAGCCATTCACTCATTACAATTTGCACATTCACAAGAACTCGTCCATCGCCAACCAATCCTTCATACACCATAATACCATATCCTCTCAAGGTGGGAACCTACAAAATTCCCCCGATACCATAAAAATTTAATGATCATAAATTATATATGAAATTCTAAAGATGAGTGGGAATGGAGATGGTCCCAATAACAAACTAAACATGAACACAAAGTAAACTTAAACATAACAGATGTTAGTAGGGCCCGTCCGACCCTCAACTTAACCCTTAACTAGGTACACAGGAGCTTGTTTAACCTAACCAAGGGGAGGGCTCCACAGGAAACCACCCCGATGTGACATAGGTTGACTTAAAAGAGAAAATCAAGGCTAGATCCGTTCAAACGAACCAAGCTCGCCTCTTTCACCCACCTTTCGCTGAAGACTGTCAAATGCAAGCGTTTTCTATCAGTTCTAATCTTCATCTTGAGCTCAAAGAATCGGATCAGATCCTGATAAGAAAGACATCTGCCTCGCAAGACCTCTTTCATTCGTGTCGTCCAAATCACTATTCGGGCCGTGGCGTAAGAGACACTATCCATTTCACCCTGGAATACGGGAGTGACACATTATCACACGCGTATGCGCGGTCAACGAGCACGAGCTTTTCGGGAGCGAGACGAGCCGTCAACTCGCACAGACTCGTCTGTCGACCCGATT
This sequence comes from Acanthosepion pharaonis, assembly GCA_903632075.3. NCBI lineage: Eukaryota > Metazoa > Mollusca > Cephalopoda > Sepiida > Sepiidae > Acanthosepion > Acanthosepion pharaonis. The sequence continues at coordinate 419,114 of CAHIKZ030000926.1, read as the reverse complement.
CCCGCGTCCCATCCATAAAATGGAGTTTAGCGATCGCTCAAGCGGCTTCCTATGGTCGTCACAGAGAGGAAGTACGGACAATCGATAAAGGACAATCGGGAAAACGTAAGTGGCACACGCCTCCGCCTTGCTCTTCACAGACAACCTCCGTCGACGCCAAGTCTGACCGGCCGCGTCAACCTTCAGTACTTCAGACCAATTTTTCTCCAGCTGGAGGTCGGGTCCAAACCACATTCCAAGAATGCGGACCGAAATTCCAGGCACCTAACCGCAAGCCGGACGACTTGTCGCGGTTAATCTTGGCCCCTGTCACCTTTTCGTACCGATCAAGCGCCTTTAGTACCACCTCAATGTCGCTGCGGGACGACATGAAAGCAGATACGTCATCGGCGTACGCGGAAACCCTGGCTCCTCCAGGAACGGCGATTCCACGTAGGGCCGGACTATCCTTCAGCCGACGAAGGAGAGTCCTCCAACGCCAAAGCATAAAGTAGTGGCGACAGCGGGCAACCCTGATGGACCGACCTAGGCAGCGCAAAAGCGCCCGACAGCTTCCCGTTCACCTGTATCACAGCACTGGGGGAGCGAAACAGGAGGCTAATCCAGCGGCAGAAGTCGAGTGGAATCCGACGGCCTGCAGGACAGCAGCAAGGTAGCGATGGTCAACCCTATGAAATACCTTGGACTGATCTAAATTGATCAGCGCGGCCTCATCATCGTCTTTTACACCCTCTATGATCGTGCGGATCAGATGCAAGTTGCTCTGAATTGTTCTGCTCAGGACCCAACAGAGACTCGGCAACTAACTGCAAACGCTCCTGCAGGCCAAAACTTTAACCATGTGTTTAGCAGAGTTATGGGCCTGTAATCATCTAGTTTTCCCCCAACATCCTTGCCCTTTTTCAACAGCGTGATCAGACCCCTGGACAACCGATCGGCGAACACCACAGTCCAAATCGGGACAAAGCTGTGAGACAGTCTCAAGTACAATTCATAGGGCAAACCATCCAGACCGGGCGACTTGCCTCGGCCAACCTTCTTCAATACCGCGTAGATTTCGCCCTCTGTGATCTCTCCCTCGCATCTAGCCGCTTCAGTCGGCAAAAGCCGAGGAATGTCAGCCAAATAGCTGCGAAACTCGTCCCCACGATGACCAGGTTCCTTGGTAAAGCGGCTCTCGAAATGCCGCCGAAACGCCTCACACATGTCTTCAGTGGCGAAGAGTATGCCCCTCCGGGGTTTTGACTTCACGAATGTAACGATCGACGAACCTCTTCCTTGCGTAAATCTGCGTCCATGTTCACAGCTTTGGAAGACATCTTGCTTAACCTATGTCTAATTACCTGGCCCAATGTGTGAGACTAGCTTGTATATTACAGAACGTCACGATGAGACGCACCTGTGATGTATGCTAATAAATCATTTTATTTTTATATTTTGCAAATCCTTTTGTTATCCTTAAATATGCCTAATCTTTATGTTAAACAAATGTTAATATTTTATGCATTTTGATGTAATTGATAACTTCTGGCTTTATCTTAGCTTGCAAATTCATGTAAAATTATAATGAACGAATGGTGAGTGGGATGAACTTCCAATTTAACTCCACAGTTGTATTGTTTGATTCTATAATTATTTTCTTATTCTCGGGTTATCTAACCTACCTGACCTTAAGTGAGCACGATTGATCCTGCGTCTAAATAGAGAAAGATGGGTTCTTTTTTATATATATAAAGAAAGCAGAAACCCTTCATACCTACAAGACTAGCCATGACTCGAAAGCATGGCGCCCTTGCATATTCTGTTAATAGGTAAGGTAATTTTCATTTGAGATTATTTTTCTCGGATAGTTTTATCATTAAAATTGCCTGATCTTTATTAAGTTAAATGACATGATTTTGCCGAATTTTTGCAGAATAAGCAATAATAAAAAATAAAATGAAATAACAAATTACAGAAAGAAAAGCCACGCCAAATTTAAAAAGGAAGTTACCTTTATTCTTGAATATCAATCATGCATATTTTCTAATAAATGTATGTGACAAGAGATAAAATCTGAAAATGATACAAACTTTAAGGGAAAATGAGTCGCTTTTCGTTGTGTCATTAGTTGTCTCACAAAACAAGCACTAAAGTGAATTCAATATACCTGGCGAGTCACACACACACACACACACTTGTTACGTTCTTAATGTTCGACGTGATACGAAATACGAGAATGTGTAACCGAATATTATCACATTTTTAAAGGAGGCACGTGTGTGTCACTTTAACGCGGGAATGAATAGAAGAGCATAGATATCTCGCCTATGGCGAGATGAGAAATATTCATGTACTCATTCTCAGTTTGACAGTGATATATGTAAAACTGTCTACCTTTGCCTGCATTATCTCGACGTGTCTATTGTCGAACAAACATGGCCTCAGCTAAAAAAATATTTTTCCAGCTTTCAATGAGAATTACCTTATGGGCTTCGTAATAAGAATTTATTACTCTAGGATCGGATTTCAGCTCTGAAATCCAATTAAATATTTTCCTTATCAGAGAAAGACCACCTTGAAAAATACTAAAATTAATGAATATTCACCAAATTTGTTCGGGGTTCAACTCTTTCTGATTCCGTCATCAACTTCATTTTGTGTTTGATTTAACATTTATTCTCCGTTTCCTTTTTGACTTTCCTCCGAATTACATAAGATATCCCACTTGGAGTTTCGCAATTAATTTCTAAGAAAGTTTTCACAACCAGGACATAAGCTGCGAACCAATGAGATGCAGAACGCACCTTTTCAGCGCACGTTTTCAGCGAATCTATAGGTAGTGGAGGATGGGGTAAGATGAACAGTGGGTTAAGATGAAACAACGCTTGTATACGAGTTAACAGAGACCCCATAAACCTCTGACGTCACACACATTAAGCAACACGTCACCACAGGTCTCTGAGCGATTGGCGCCGATCTATTGCCAGTTTGAGAGTTTGGGTGCGAAAAAAAGTGTTTTGACGATCATCAAGTGAAAAGTTAGAAAGTGGGAATATCATCAAATACTCTGGTAAGTATAATTGTTTTCTTTTCATTGTTAATTACTGGAGGTTGGATTGTTATTTGACTGTTCTTCTGTGCACGTTGTTAATGGTTACAGAGTTGATTGCCTTGCTGCCAGATGAATTTTTCAAGATGGCAGCCGTGGGGTAAGATGAACCCTTGAGCTGGGGGTAAGATGAACCCCAACATTTGTGCCACATTATTCTCTCTCCTCCCCCCACCCCTCTTGTGGGGATGACAGGGACTCATTCAATATAAATAGTATCACTGTCACGGCACATAACACACTTGTCCAACCAATTTCATGGTCTGGTTCCGGCCAACTGGGAAAGGGAAAATAAGGCTGGTAAAGGCTGGATCTACTCATTTAAATGTAGGCACAAATTAGCCGTAAGAACACCAGAACCTACATCTCTTGCTCGGGCGACTGCTTTCAACCGCCACAATGTAGACCAGTTCTACAATAATTTGGCAGCAGTTATGGACAGATTCAAGTTCTCTGCAAGTGATATTTGGAATCTCGATGAAACTGGCTGCACCACTGTGCAAAATCCTGGAAAAGTTGTCACGTAGAAAGGAAAAAAGTAACTTGGATCTCTGACCAGTGCCGAACGTGGTGAATTAGTGACACTGGAATATTGTGTGAATGCTGTAGGGAACGTGATTCCACCATTGTTTGTGTTTCCACGGGTGAAGTTTCGGGAACATTTCTTGAATGGTGCGCCTGCAGGCTCTATTGGAAGAGCATCTCGCACTGGCTGGATGAATGAAGACCTGTTTGTAGATTATATGCTACATTTCATTGAACACACTCGTTGCACGAAAGAAAGACCAGTGCTGCTAATTCTGGATAATGTGGAAACACATATCACGATCAACACAATTGACCTTGCACGTGAGAATGGCGTTGTTCTGCTCACACTTCCTCCCCACACATCCCACCGATTACAACCTCTTGATAGAACCGTCTACGGTCCATTTAAGAAAGCCTACAATGCGGCAATGGACGGGTGGATTCACTCTCATCCTGGGAGAACAGTTACCAACTACGACATTCCCACCATTGTTTCTGAAGCTCAGCTCTGTGCCATGTCACAACGCAGTATCAAGACAGGATTTGCAGCCACTGGCATCTATCCCTACAATAAGGATATATTCGTGGATGCTGATTTTGCTTCAACTGCAGTTACTGACCGTCAAAATCCTGAAGCAAATGCAGATGCTGCAGATCTGGATCCAATTCCTGGTCCAAGCTCAGGTGCTGTGGGTTCACCGCCGATCCCAAGACCTAGTTCTTGTGGCATGGGCCAACAGCCTGTTTCCAGTTCTTGTGAATACGTCTCGCCATCAGCAATCTATCCTTTCCCAAGAGCTGAACCAAGAAAAACAAAAGGGGGAAGAAAGAAAAGGGCAACCAAAATACTGACTGACACAGCAGTCCGAGATGAATTGGCAGCAGAAAAAGCAAAGGTTAAACCCACCAAAGACATAAAAAAGAAACTATTTAGCCAAACATCCCAAAAGACAACAGCCAATGTCACCTCGGATGACGACAGCGATGATGAAGACTGTGAGTCCATGGCCATGAACGATTCTGATGACGACGATGTATCGGATGATGAACTAATAGAAGGTGATTTTGTGGTAGTCAGCGTCAATGGCAAGAAAACCACACGTCGATACATCGCCAGAGTCGATGTAATTGATGGTGATGAACTCGAGGGTGTCTTCTTGAAGAGAATCCAAGGCCGAAAACCCATGGACGGCAGACAGGCCTTCATTATCGACCCCGATTCGTTAGACAAGATATTGTAAAAAAAACTACCCGCACAAAACAACTTGTTGGGGAGTGAACGCGAATCCAACCAGTGGGTCTTCCCCTTTGATCTGGAAAAATTCAATCTTTCATAGACTGGAATGTGACTGTATTGTAACCATGGTGGTTGCTGTTGTTTTTTACAAGTGTACAGCTGGATGCCACAATTGGACAGTAAAGTTGCAGGTCTATGCTTTTTTTCTGAAATTTAAATCATTTTGTCCTTTCTTTTCTGTTATTTTGTAGAAATATCTTTTTTCTCCCCTCAACCTCAAAGGGGGGTTCAACTTACCCCCATAGGGTGGTTCAACTTACCCAATATGTGGGGTAAATTGAACCCATTTTTCAAGTGCTTTAAAAATGTGAAAGGCATATTATGAAAACATTCAAATTATGGATGGTCAAAGGTAAATGGCAAGTGCTCAATTTAGCGCCAGCAAAACTGGATGACATTACCACGGGAGACACCAGGTCAAAAAATCTAAAAAGTGGTTCATCTTACCCCATCCTCCCCTATGAATGATTATATAGACGAATGATGAATGATTATATAGACGAATGAAAAATCAATCAATTTCAATCTGGTTATTGCAAGAAGATAAAATTGAATTCTTTGCTTTGAACTTACGAAGGCTTTGCTGAATAAAAGTCGATTTATTTACGCTTTTAGGAGTTTATGTCAAATGATGTGAAAAATTGCAGTAACATATTAAATGCTTTACTAGCTGTTGAAGGATGTTCTTTTTATAATGGAAATCCCACATTGATCGAAGGATATCTTTATGCGTGATTTTAATCACGATCAGCAAATATAGTGATCAGCTTTTAGCATCCACTTTAAAATATCAAATGACAAGGACTTGATTTAGACATAGAAGCCATGCTCGGTGTCTTTAGCTTTTTTTTTAAATAATGATTTTAAATATAAAAATAATTCATAAATTATCTTTTGTTAACTTGAGGTGCATCTTATCAGTTTCATTTGACTGCTATACATAAGATTAAATAAAGATTTAAAATTTTATAATTTATTCGAATTTAAGTTTTAAAAATAGAAACAATTCAGGTAAAAATTCTTCGAAAACAATTTTTTTCTGAAGACAATAGTGTCCATAAAATAATTAATTCCTTCAAGAAATTAAAAATTTTCTAATAAAATAAAATTTTATTGCATTTTTATGTTACGATTCAATACAGATTTTATGTAACTGTGGGTTCAGTTAGAGCAAAAAAGTTAAATTTATTCTCTGAGGACTTGCCTTTGTTGAATAGCTTAATTTTTATATCTCTAACAAGGGCAAATTGTTTATCGTCGCAGATAAGTGAATCAGGGACGCCGAAGACGATGACGGAGTTTCATTTCCGGAGATGCATGAATATATTTTTCCTCGTCTCGCTATGGATGAATACTAGGGAGAATATACTGGGCCCTTTATTATTAATGCTTCTGAGAGCCCAGAAAGGTGTCAAGATTATATCTGGACACATCATTGTCACCAATTTTTAATTTTCATTTCGCACATGCGTGTTCTTTGCTTTTTATTTTGTCGACTACACAGGGTTAGTTGGACACTGTGAGAAAAAGTGCGCTATGACGTAATTCACTCCACCAGAAATTCTTAAACGGCATGCTGTACTGTTTGGCATTCTCGCCGGAAGCTCCACTATGAACATTTCAGAGTGTTTGGGTGTTAATCTGAGAACAATGCAGAGGATTCGGAGTTGCATGAGTCTAATGGTGATTACGACGATACGGCAGCTTGTAAACTCACTCTGATCGTTCTTATAAGAAAAGAATTCCTGAATCTCTTACTGATGGCCTCACATTCAACACGAAGGCCTACACCAAGTGCTTTGAGGAGAGAGTGCTGCCGTGGATCAAGAGGGTGTCTGCGGAAAGATCATATGTCTGACAACAGGAATCTTCACCATGTTACACAAGCAGCAGAACCCAGTCATGGCTGTCAGACAATTTCCACGACCACATCACCCCTTACATTTGGCCATCTAACTCCGCAGACTGCAACCCCACTGATTATTATGTGTGAGGCACAGTTGAGCGAGAGATCAACAAAACTCTTTGTAACACCAAAGATGAACTGAAGGCAAGTATTATGGCTGTATTCACCATCTTAAACAAGGAGACCGTCCAGAAGAGATGCAGGAGATTCTGAAGCTGTCTAGAGGCTGTAGTTGAAGTCAATGGCGATTTTATTGAATAAATTTACTCTTTAGTATTTCAAGATATTTTTTGTAATTTTGGGAAATATATTTCTTAAGATGAGATGTCAATGTTATTTTCATTTTAGCGTAATTTATACGACAATTTATTTATCGCACCCTATATATATTTACTTTGCTTTCATTTTGATTACTTCCAAGATCATTCATTTTGAAAAGTCACGTGCATACTCTTTTTTTTATCCTAATAGAGAATTTGATTAAAATCATAGAAAATTTTCAGATTTTAGCCAACGGAAGCAGGATTTTTAAAATGAGTTGATTTTGACAGTCTTTTGCGAATTATCCCTTTCAACTGATTTGAACTTGGTTATAAAAACGTCTTTATTATAACAGCATTAAATCTTTTTAAATCCATTTTTTGCCTTTTATTTACTTTTCTCACTGACTTTATTCAAGGCGTTAACTTTTTATGACACGAACTATTCCATAAATTGTCCAACAATTTTTTAATTATTAAAACATTATAAAGCTTTAATCGAGTGAGAAAAAATACCGCAAAAACAACATTATAGACTACACAATCATAACTCTCGCTCAGGGCAAGAATATGTCAGAAGATTTCCATAGTTATTCTATTATTATTATTATTGCTTTTAGCGCAAAAGATCTTTTCCAAAGTGCAACTTAAGAAAATTGAAGCTGTTCGTTTGTCAAAGTATTTCAAAGGGAATTTTCAGTAATTATTCATTAATGAATGAATTGTAGACTGAATAGGTTATTTTTTGGTGGTGGTGATCTATAATTTCACCCGCACGCACTTTTTGATATCTCGTGTGCATTTATTAATTTGAACCTAAACATTCTGAAGAAGGTATTTCATTAAAAACAAAAATCGAGTGGGAACATACCAAACATTCGTCCTGAATCTTACCAGAAATAATTCAATAAAGCTTCAATAATAAATTTTTCGACAGATGGTGCTTGCATAAATTTACGTTTAATATTTATTTATAAAAAAAAATGTGTAATTTTTCAGTACAATTATGAAAGTCATCTCGTTGCTGTTCATAAATAGTCTTATTAATATTATTAAAATTAAGAATCAAAAAACGTAAAGTTTAATGCCATTTTCGAAAGTGAAACTTCATTAAAAGATTTTTTTTTTCAAATAAAACTGAAATTTAAGTTCAAAGAAGGCATTTAAATTATTTAAAATGCTTTTTTCGGAAGTCCGTAGCTGTACCTACAAAAGTTGTTTATTTATTCAAAGAGTTTCCTTTTCGTGAATACTTTTCATCTTTATGTAGCGTGTGCATGAGAAAGAAGTAAATAATTTTCTTATTGAAGAAAGGATTGCAAGAGATATTTTGAAAAAGAATCGTTAATCATAAAAATGCATTGAATGAATCAAGTGTCACTGGGAGGAGCTTGTTGCAGACCCGGCAGCGTGCAGTGCTGGTTTATTACTAAGTGGCCTTGTGCCAGACACCACACTAAACTACCGAGTCTACAAGCAAAGTAAAAAGATAAATGTGTGCGTGAATGAACAGTGAGAGGAAAGGGGTCAATCAACAAGTGCATAAAATAAAATATATTAAGATAGCCGACACAGAATGATAGGAAAAGGACTGGATTCCAACGAGAGTAATTTTTATTAAATGCAGGAAAAATAAGTAAATTATCCTTTTAGTCGGGATCAATGAAAAAGTTCCGCGCCAAAAGTAAAAAACAAGATGTCCAAAGGCGGGAATGGTTCTTGAAGAAAGGTTCCAGTAAGTCAATGTACATGGTAATATTCATACAAGGAAAAATACTCACTGCGAGTTCTTAGGTAATGTGAGTGAATGTTATGTACATATTTTTTTTTCCTTTTTTTTTGTACTGGTTCAAAACAGATTTCTGACGAGACCCAAAGTGGACGACGGATTATTTTGTATGTTCTGCATCGTCTCGGAAAAGGACTTTGAATGACGAGTCACAAAGGGCCGAAAAGTTAATTCTTTGGTATATGCATCATCTCGTAGAAGGACTTTGAATGACGAGTAACAAAGGGCCGAGGAATTAATATTTTGGATGTTTTGCATCATCTCGGAGAAGGATTTTTGAATGACGAGCCAAAAGGGACGCAGAATTAATATTTTGTGTTTTTATTGGTTACCTGTTGAATACGAAGTTTCTGCCGACGACTGTGTCGTGTCTCTGACGTCTTCGGGTCGAAAACGGAGAAGGTCTGATCTGCGATTAGCAAGTTGTTCGTCAGTAGGATATCCCTGTCTGCATTTATTGGTTCGCTGACGAGGGATAAAAATAAGCCATTATTAGTTGAATACGAAGTTTTGCTCACGACCGTGTCGTGTGTCTCTAAAACGTCTTCTGGTAGAAAACGGAGATGGTCTGACCTGTGATTAGCTTCAAGACGAGAAGAAGTCTTGGTAGAGTGTGAAGTCGCCATTGTCGAAATAAGATATTCCGGCCCGCATATGGGTTAAGGGCACGGAATAAAATGAGTTGCCCATCTAGTCGGGTCGAAAGTCGAGAGGCAACTGGCTTGCAAACGCTGGCCGTTTTAGACGCCGCGAAACGCGCGGGAAAAAATTCAAAATCTATCATGAGTTCATCAGCAGGAGCCAACGAGTTTACTGCTACATTTAGCTGTGAGTGAAAGGTAGGGGTGAAAACAAGCGCGCACACACGCACGAGTGTGAAAGGAAGGGAGGAAACTCGCGCGCGCGTAAAATATAAATGGAATTAATGTGTTAATTCCATAAGCTTCCCTTTAATCATTAAAAATAAGATGTACATTGTGAAATCGCGAAAATTATTAAATTTCAACAAGGATATCTAAGAAATGTAGTTCTGTCGCACATACAAATCAACATGTTCTGTTCATAAAATGTAATTTTTTTCACATAAAGAAAATAAATTAAATTTTGTTTATTAATAAGGATATTTATAAAATGTTTTTTATTCGCTTTTATGAATAAAAAATATATTATAGGCACTATTGTGACATTGTCTTACGAAAACAAAATTCGATAAATAATGACTTTTTACATGAATTGTTTTCCATTTCCAAGAAGACGTTCATGGTACCACTTACGTCCGATTGCGGGGAAGGAGAAGCCAGGGATGCCCATACCATTGTTCCCTTGATTATGCAACACATCCGACCAGGATCAATCATTTACAGTGATTGCTGGTCGGCGTATGTGCGGATAACAGAACACGGGTACACACACAAACAAATCAACCATTCTGAACACTTTGTACATCCAACAGATCAAACTATCCACACGCAGACGGTTGAAAGACTATGGAGAACGACTAAGGATGTAATTAAAAGATCAGGACACAGAACTTTGTATTTAAAACAATACATTGCTCGTTTTTTATTCTTAAAAGCAGGACCCACTTCAACATTATAGACATCTTTATTGCATTTGTTTTTAAATTGTCAATGTCATTTTTTCCATTCTTTTAACTTCCTCTTACAATTGATTTAATTATTGTTTTTTTTTTATTTTCAATGTATAATATTAAAAAAATGCTTTACTGTCCTACTTATTTTGTTCTTTTTGTTATTTATAATTTATAAGTATTTTCATCGATATTTTCATATATTTGAAAGTACTTTGTTATTCTTTTAATTGTCGATATTTTCATATATTTGAAAGTTAACTTCTTTTAATTGTCGATATTTTCATACATTTGAAAGTTAACTTTCTTCTTAAAAAAATAAGTAAAATCTACACTTGAAAGTTAAAAATGTTAACTTTTTACTTGAATTAAAAAAAAAAAAAAAAAAGTGTATTAATTTCGTTGAGGGAGTAATTAGGCCAAAATTGTATAAGTGCGCGAAATGGTTCAGCAGTGAATGTCTCTCAATAAGGCCGTAAAAAGTATGACAAGAAGAGCGAGAATAAGTCCAATTATTTCTGGTCGTTAACATCCAAAAAAAGTAGGTTTCTTCAATATCTAATTGTTGATTTGAGTTAAGCATATACATTTGCACGGAATTAAGACTTTTTTGGAAAAATTTAAAGGGATATTAGCGCTCGGGTGTTACAATATACATTTACCGTGAATTTTTATAAACTTAACAATACTGAATTTTTATTTTAAAAAATTACGGTAGGCATTAATTAATAGATTATATATTTGTCATTTGACGATATAGGGGAACTGATCTTTAAATAATTATAAATTAATTATATGACACATGTATAAAGAGTCTGGGACCATAGGATATTTTATAAATCGATAAAATACTGTTTTTTAAAATTTTGCTTCAAAACTCTAGATGACCCAACAGAAATACTTTTTCGGATCTTTTTAATTGAATACATAGAAATAAAAAATAAAGAAAAATGACTTCAATAGATTTAAAAATCTATTGAAGTCATTTTTTTTAATTTCTATGTATTCAATTAAAAAGATCCGAAAAAGTATTTCTGTTGGGTCATCTGAGTAGGGTAACCCGGTCAATCTATTTAGTTTTAATGAGGCAGCGCAAATGTTTCAGAGAAGAGACATTTGAACTTGAGACTTTTGTCCGTGGAGGCAGAAACCCAGTTTAAAAATGGAAGTCCGGTGGCCGATAAAATCCAATTAATCAACAAACACTTAAAAATAAAGTTGATTGTCAAATCAACTTTTTGAAGCTATTTTGTTTCGACAAACAATTTGTTATTTTAAACAGGTTTTTCGTTATAAAATGTTTACATTTGCACATAATATAAAATGTTAACATTTAATGCATCTAAATTAAATTAAAGAATGGAAGTTTTTTTTCCGATGTGCTATTTTTATTCAGGTAATATTATATCACTTGATGGCCACAAATTAATACGGAATTTTAAAAGTTTATAAATTACTAGTAGTAGAGCCCGGCGTAAGAGATAGATCAAGTATCGACCATCATAAAGACTGAAAAATAAAATTGACAAAGTTTAAGGTTGACGGACACGCATGTCTTAATTAGTTTTTTTTTTTTTTTTTTTACGAATTGGTCAAACTCAAACAAAAACATTGTTTTCAATCGTTATGAGTCTATCGATTGAATAGAATTTTATTATAAATACTTGCCTTGTAAATGGAATTTTTAAAGCATTCTGAATGTAAAAATAAAGAAAAAAGTGTGCAAGACAGTAAGAAACACTACCTGCCAAAAAAAGTGAAGTTTTGTTGAAATCAGTTGAAAAATGTAGGAAATCCGATCCCATATATAAACGAACACACACACACAAATAACGTGGGTTTTATAATAAGTATAACGACATGAGTTGTCCCCCTTTCATTCTCGTGATGCCTCTTAATCGTGTTTTCACATTGATTTCGTGCAAAACAATTGTTTTTCCAATTTTTTGGCGCTGTCAGAACCACCGCAAGGTAATTTTACGTAGTCCTGTGAGGTTTTGTTGAAATCGGTTGAAAAATGTAGGAAATCCGATCCAATATATAAACGTACAGACACACACACACACACAACCTGGGTTTTATAATAAGTATGATTATAATTAAAGTTATTCTTGCAAAAAGTCATTATTAATTGACAAATAATTCCTTTTTATATATTAAAATGTGAATTAGATGAAATATTGTAAGTTTAATTTTTATTAATATTACATTTAGATATCGGAACAATTTTGTTCATATAAAAGAAAATAATGTTTTTTTTTTGTTTTTTTTTAACCAGTATGAAGATTAAGATAAGAATAAATACGAGTCATTAATTAATAATAATGGTTGACAAAGCTTCACTAAAAATTAATAATAATAATTTATGTTGCAAAATACATTCCAAATAAAATAATAAATCAATAAATGCGATAAAACAAAAAATCTGTCAACACAACATAATTCGCTTTATTAAATCTTTCAAAAATAAAAATAAAATATACTTGTGAAAGGATTAGCTGATTTAAAGTTTAATTAGTCAGAATTAAAACAAACATACATTGTTGCATTTCAAACCGAATTTAAATTGATTAGAATTATTTTTTTTAAATCATTAAAATTACTAAAAATCAGCAATATTAGTAAATCTATCAACGTACCATGATTCTCTTTATTTATTACATTAAAATGTGAATTAGATGAAATATTATAAATTTAATATTTATGAATAGATATCGGAACAACTTTGTTCAGATAAAAACAAAATAATGTTTTTTAAAGTTTAACTAGTCTGAAGATTAAGATGAGAGTAAATAAATATGTGTCATAAATTAATAATAATGGTTGACAAAGCTTCCCTAAATAATAAATTCTGTTGCAAAATACATTCCAAATAAAATAAGTCAATAAATGGGATAAAACAAAACACAAAAAAGCGATATTGAGTCCACATCAGAATTAGAGCCAAACTTGAGAAAGGTCCGAATTCATTTATCCAAATATTTCCGCTCACGATTACTCTCTGCTGCTGGTATATTGTAATGTAATCCTTCTTGTATGTTAATGGAAAGGAAATGGGCGCTGAACGGTATAATAGTTAATCAGTTATCGACCCGAATTGACGTTTCTTAACGCATTTTTAATTATTTTTCCAGGTGTATACACAATCTGTTTTTTTTTTTAGATGAGTCTTTAAAGATCTGCTGTCTCTAATATGACAAAATGCGGTTATTTCCGATCAAATTTACGCAGAGAATAGAAATATATTGGCACAGCTCCCGCGTCCTTAGAAATATGATATCGTTCTCCTGACTTACAAAAGCTGAATTGACATTGTGAATTGGTATATTTTTCTGACTATTGTAAAGATTTTGTCTTCAAAATATGATTATGTCGAAAAAAGTAAAAAATGTTTCTTGAAGTTTTTATTTTAGTTTAATTTCAATCTAATAGATTAAATTTCATAATTATTTCAAAATGAATTTAAATTGAAAGTTTTTCAGATTATCAGTAAAATCGTTTATATCAAAAATCTGTCAACACAACATAATTCTCTTTGTTAGATCTCTGAAAAATAAAATAAAATTATGATGATTTAAATCCTCCAATGACATGTGCTTATAACTAATATAAACATTGAGCGCTACAAAAATTAATTTCCCGAAATTTCATAAAATTAAATTGTGACGAGGGTGGGGAGGCAACAGATGAAAAACGTTTTTACCAATAATTTCTAAGAAAATCAATGTTTCTAAAATAATTTCAATGATTTGTGAATAAGTCCTGAAAGTTTTATTCAATCCAATTATTTGCTTTTCGCAAGAATTTCAAAATCAATGTTTTTCATCGCAAAATGCCACTAAAATTACACTTAATAATTTATGGCTGACGCAAGAAAAGCGAAATTTTAAGGTACTAAAAACCATTAAAATAGATAATCTGATAATAAAAACATCATTTCTTCTCTTTTCTTAATAATAACAAAGACTTTGACGATAAAGCATTGTATTTATTAAGTTTGAGCATTTAATCATCATGCCTGCTAATATCGAATCTTTGGAGGTACCTACATAAATTGTTCTGCTATTAAGATTTTTTTCAAAATTTCATTTGTTCACAATAACAAATTATCTGTAGACCAACCATTGTCATTTTTGCCGATTCAAGAGATAATTCTAACTGTTTAAGTCCCACTTTACTAAAAATGTTGTTTTTTCAGTTTTTAAATTTTGAATAAATATTTTTCGAAAAGATATAAGATTTTTATTAGAGATACCTATGACCAACATTTCTCAATAGGTGCGTTCTTACGCCCCAAGTTAACAGAAAAACAATTACGAAATTTTTTTATATTTAAAAATCATTATTTAAAAAAAAAACGAGACATCAAGCTCATGTCTTCCATGTCTAAATGAAATCTTTGTCATTTGATATTTTAAACTGAATGTTAAAAGCTGTTCACTATTTGCTGATCGTCGCTTAAAATCAAGCATAAAGGTGTCCATTAATCAATTTGGGATTTCGATTAAATTCACACTAACGTAAATATTCAATGTAATGTCATAAATGTAAATACTTCTTTATTATTCAAAAGACTTCTTTATTATTTTTCCTATTTTCAAATTTCTTAACATATTTGTTCGTATTAAAATCTACTATGCGCCCTGATGTTATATAGAGGAATACGAAAAATACTAAATGTTAATATCTTTCCGTTCTACCAATGTGACTACAAGACCATTGAACAAAAGCGTATTAACAAAGAAAAATTGTTCATCAGCAGATTTAAACCAAGACTCAACTTACTACACAAACCAGAGTTACGTCCCTCAAAATAGATTAGATTAGATTTTCCTCACCATAAATGATACATAAAACAAGCCCCTTGTTTTTTTTCTTTTATTCAGAACTGAAGCAACAATCTAACATTTACAAACATTTGAAAAGTTACACAGCGAAACCGGTTAAATAAAACGATTTTCTCTGAAAACCCACATGTAAATAAAACAATTTTAATAATTTTATGTGAAACTAAACATTAAAAACATTAGGTGTATTTCCACTCATTAACATTTACCTCTCTCTCTCTCTCTATCTATCTATCTATCTATCTATCTATCTATCTATCTATCTCACTCTCAATTTTCTAAAATTACTTTATCAATAAGGACATTTTTAAGGTACCTGATCACTCAGTTTCATTTGATGTGAGCTTGCGTTTCATCAAATTTACAAAAACTCTCTCTCTCCCACACACACACACACACAATATAAATAAAATAGTTGCTTTTAATTGAAAAAAATACGCAAAAACATTAGTTTCATTTATCTGATTAGGGTGTCGCGCACCATTTTCTGAATAAATTCATATTTCTAAAAATATTATGTTCAAAGCGGCACATAAACAAATCAATTTTTCATGTATAAATTAGCTACCAGTATGGCCTTCCTAAGGAATAAGGAAAATGCGCAATTTAAATGTATTCTTTGAATTTACATTTTGTTTTATTTGATAAAAATAATGTGACGCATTGAAATAATGATTTTAGACATTGGAATCCTATTTGTCCAAGAGATTTGTATCGAAGAAAATGAGTAAATTTAGGGAGTAATTAATTGAATTTTGTAAAAAAAGTAATGCTTACTTTTTTACTTATTATTATGATTATTTGCGCACCGTAGTTCATGTTGTAATGAAGGTCATAGATCAACTAAACTTAAAGCGCTCATAAGCTTTTTAAAAGTACGAACGATCAAAATATCTGTAATCTAGTGTATGCTTAGAAATAAATTAGAAGTAAAAGATATGTCTAGTTATGTGATACTTTGATTTTAATTCATTGCTTTTATTTTTTATTATTTTCTTATAGCTGTAAAAATGAAAAAATTAAACGGTTACACTCGAAAATCGCTTTAAACCTTACATTACATTCTTCAAACAAGATTTATGGTATTTAAAAAAAACTGTGGTGACACATCCATATTATTTTTGAAAGTAAGGAAATAATCCGTCACTAGAAAAATTAAATGAACAAGCAAAACAAGATATATTAATTAGAATCTTGAAAACAAATAAATGAAAGAAAAAGAGTGAAAAATACTTTTTATTCAGGTTCTTTTGATAATTTCTGATCAACAACATTTTTTACACAAACAAAAATAATTACGAGTAAAATATTTTATTAATTTCAGATTTGGAAAGAGAAATGAAAATATATGATTGAAAGTATAGAGAAAATAAAATAAATTCTAATTTTTTTTGATACAGGAAAAAGACATGGAACAAAAGGAGATGAAAATAATTGATCGTTGTAATTCAAATAGACAATATTTATTTATTGCGATTAATTAAATAAGAACAAACGTCCATAAAGAAATCTACGAAAAGAAAAGTGACATTTTGAAACCGATTTTAATCAGAAAAAATACGAGATAAGAAATATTCAATAACATTTTAAAATAAAAAAATGGATTGCTTAAGAAATCTGTAAAAAACGCAAATTTGAAAAATCGAATTCATATGGGAAATGTGGCTGCTGCTGTCTTTACAAAAAGACATTTATATATTCACTGTAATTTCATTGGTCAGTAAATCCCCCTAATGTCCCACTTTTTCGCTAAAAAAGTGGCACACCCTGATGAAAAAGGCCCCAAAGTTAATAAAAACAACGTTTTATCACGAAAAACTTTATGTTATTAATAAGAGTAGAGACCAAAAGTATTTTTAATTATTTTTTTAAATTTTTTTTTTCCTTTTAGCATGTTTTAATTTGTAGCTGAAAAATCACCTTTTTTTAGTCTAAGATCACCAGATATTTTGCAATAGCGTTTTTTCATTAAAAGACACATAAACTTGGAAATTCTTTTAAAAATCAAATAATTGTCGCAATTTAGTGAAATTTTCAAGACTTATTTCGAAATGACTGAATTTATTGTAGAAAAGTTTGTCTTTTAGAAAACCACAGTAAAACTATATTTTTTTTGCGCTTACTTAAGTTTATGAAAACTCTAAAACTATATTGGGCGTAACTAATTTTATTTTTTTATTAAATAAAGAAGACTTTGAGGAATATAAATCATAAATTTCGTATAAAAATTTTCATTACAATATAAAAATGCAAGAAAACTTAAGAGATTATTCTATGAAAACAGCTTTTAATGGATTTTATCAGTAACACATATTAAGGACTTTTTTGTCTGAAGTCAAAATTTTTTTACGTTGAAAAATAAATTTTTACGAGAATTGTTTTCTTTTTTTTTTCATTTCTAAATAGTAAATAATAACATTGATAAATATTTCATAAATAAATTAGATCGCCTGTACCTCGTTTTTTTTGCTCATTAAAACGATCTATATTTATAGATTATAAATTACAAAGTTTGTAACAATCTGTGATACGCGCAATATTTTAAAATAATTTTTTATGATTTCAAAAAATGTATTAAAATCACCTCCGACAAAACTACGGATGTCCACTTAAGATAAATGAAAATTATGCTAGAGTTATACCCCCTGATTGATTGAACCTATCAGTCTTTTTTTGGCATAGCTTTCGTTCTGAGCGCACGTGTCAAATTTTCTGAGTGACTATTATCGTTGTATTGTCAACAAACTTTTTCTAATTTTGTTAACAAAACTTTTCTTCTAATTTTGTTTTTATATATAATCAATTTCTTCTTTTTCAGTGAGAGACATATTGCAAATATTAATTTTTTTATTATTTCAAATTTAGGGACGGATTCTTTGGGTAGAGAAACGGTTTAGGAATGTCCGTTTTTTCGCTAAAAAAGTGGCACACCCTGATGAAAAAGGCCCCAAACTTAATAAAAACAACGTCTTATCGCGAAAAACTTTATGTTATTAATAAGAGTAGAGACCAAAGTATTTTTTAATTATTTCTTGAATTTTGTTTTCCTTTTTAGCACGTTTTAATTTGTAGCTGAAAAATCTCCTTTTTTTAGGTCTAAGATCACCTGATATTTTGCAATAGCGTTTTTTCACTTAAAAGACACATGAACTTGGAAATTATTGTAAAAATCAAATAATTGTCGCAATTTAGTGAAATTTTCAGAACTTATTCCGAAATGACTGAATTTATTGTAGAAAAGTTTGTCTTTTAGAAAATCACAGTAAAACTATATTTTTTACGCTTAATACCCACCTTACTTAAGTTTATGAAAACTTTAAAACTAGAATGGCTGTAACTAATTTTATTTTTTTAATTAAATAAAGAAGACTTTGAGGAATATAAATCATAATTTTCAAAATTTTCATACGCGTGAACCCCAATTTTAGCTCTGAAACAACACAAAAGGAATTCATAGATGAGATGAACGCTGAGACATTTGAAAGTCACTTGAATAAAAAAAAAAGCAATGATATTCAGTAGGAAACTGGTTGACCAACGCAAGCAAAATCAAGACATCTTAGAGGCATAAATTGCTGACAGGAAGAATAAAAAGCAACAGCAACATCAAAAGTCAGAAAGAAACAGCAACCAGAAAAATTGAAGAAGATTCAGAGCTATAGCATTTTGGCTATCATGGAAAAATTTCCACAAATTTCAATTGATTTTGCTGAAAATATTCAAAAAATATTGGGTGGTGATGTAGTCAACAAACTGATAGAGCATACTTGGACAGTTGATTTGGTTGATAAGACATTTCAAGGTTTTGTGATGAGTTTTTCAGACCCTAATTTATTATACGAATGAAATCCATGAAGATGAAGAGTATTTGTTAGATAAATATGAATTTGGATCTGACTATATTATGCGGGACTTGAAATTTTAAATAAAAAAACAAAACAAAAAAGACAATGATAACCAGTCCTGGGTATGACAATAAACTACAACCGGCAGCAATGACTCCAAGCGTTAGGTTACAGGTCTTGAGGAGTGTGGAACCACCTCTTAGTTGCTGTGGTTCCCAGGTCCACTCTTACCCGGAGTGATAGCACCTGTTAGGGTCCCAACTATGGGCAAATAGATGAAAAGAAACAAAATACCAATCCTTTTTTAAAATTTAAATTAAACAAAAAGTCTTATCAAGTGCCACGAAATTTTCATAAAGTCTTATCAAGTGCCACGAAATTTTCGCAAAAAGTCTTATCAAGGGCCACCAAATTTTCGCAAAAGTCTCAAATTCGATTGCATAGCAATTCATTCGTCGCTTGTATTAAAAAAAAAAAAAAAAAAACGTGTATAAAATTTTCAAATTATAAATGTTGTTTTTTATTTCAAAATTATTTTTTCAAACGTGGGGTTTTTAAATGTATATTTTTTTTTTTTTTTTTTTTTTTTTTTTTTTTTAAATAACCAGGAAAAGTAAATCTCTTCAAAATGAGTTACGGGTTTCATTTTGAAATGTAATAGTATTGTTAGTTAATTTGTATCTACGGAAGATCAGAAGTTGAAAACTTGTGTTACGTAACTGAAAAAAAAAATATGACGTAACGGCTAGGTTTCTAAGTAGAAAAAAAAAAAAAAAAAAAAAATAAAGTAACTGTTACTTTATTTCTTTTTTTTTTTATTATTCCAGAACTTATCAATTGTAGGGTTTAAAAGAAAAAAATTAATTTTTTAATTTCAGACAATGAAAATTTTTAAAGTGTAATAATATCAATTAACACTATCCCGGCGCGCTAAAAATTGGCGCGAATTTTGTTACTTCCGTTCTTCCGTACGATAAATTAGTCTGACGTAAGCTGTCGATACATTGACATACATCAATTCACACTCGTCAAAACCGGTTACCACGGTTGGAGATATCTCTCATAAAAATTTTTCTGCGAGAAATGTAAGTAACTGTTCTTTCAAATTACATTAAGTAAGCATTAAATTTTCTAATTATCCTAAAAAACGTCTGAAAAATTAATACTTAATTTTTTTAAAATATTTTTACAATAATTGGTTTTGAATTTTTTTAATTTCTGAAAAAATGGCTGATCGGGCCGATTTTCTAAATTTAATTGACTAAAAAAACAAGATATTTGAATCAATTTTTTTAACAGGCTATGAAGGATTAAAAAATCTGAAAAAATATTCAAAAAATACTTCCTCTTAACAATAACTTAAACATTTAGACATTAAAAAATTGTTTTATCAATTTTCTGAACTTTTTGTCTCAGGGTATACGTTTTTAACGTGCTAAAATGGACATTTTTCTTCTACATTACAGCACTATAAATTTAAATGTTTCATCTCTACAGATTATTCAGTCGATTTATTCTTTTGGACTATAATTGATAATGTCTGAACGTGGAAAAGGAGGAAAGGGATTCGAAAAAGGACATTACAAGCGTCTTCATAAGGTGCTCAGAGATAATATGCAGGTTTTCCTTGAGAATGTAATGCGTGACGCCGTTACCTACACTGAGCACGCCAACAGAAAGACTGTTACCGCCATGGATGTGGTCTATGCCCTTAGGAGACAAGGCAAAACTCTCTACCGATTTGGTGGATAAATATGAGAATGTTCCCTCTCGACGGCCCTTTTTAGGGCTACACATTTTGTACGACCAACTTATTCAACCATTACAAGATATGTACATAAATATATACGTTATGACTCTTCTTATGTATTTTAAATTTTTAATTCTCGTTAAAAAATAATATTTGTATAGTAACATTTAATGCCCTGTAAATTCATTATGTATAATATAAATTATAATTCTTAATTTAATTTAATATTAATTTCATTTAAATTCTAAAATCTGATAGACTGACAGAATATCCAGCCAATGAAAACAGAACTTTTAAAATTAGCTGAATCTAACAAATTTGCGAAATATTTTTCTCATTCCAAGCCGTTATCCATTTATACCATAACATTGGGAGTAGCTTCCCTTTAATCATTAAAAATATCGCTAATATTTGAACCGTTGAAACGAAGGGAAAACTCTATACAGTGAAAAGGGGGAATCTAGCTAAGAGAAATTAATTTTATCGCCTTAAATCAACACCACTATTTCGGTGGTGTTGCTTAAATCGCCCAAGCAAGTCAAAAGATATTTTATTATTTTATGTTCTTAATAATTGAAAAAAGTTATTTGTATTTCAAGCAAAGAAAATAAATTTGTTTACTAATAAGAAAAGTTAGTCATGACAAGTTATTTATTAAAAATTACTTTTGTTTTGCGCAAAATACTGTTTTCGCTATGAGTGAGAACGAGGAAGAGAAAGTTAGTAGGGAATTACTAAATCAGTAAAATGTATTTTAGATTTGTTACTGATCAAAT
The DNA here is from genome assembly GCA_903632075.3 of Acanthosepion pharaonis. NCBI lineage: Eukaryota > Metazoa > Mollusca > Cephalopoda > Sepiida > Sepiidae > Acanthosepion > Acanthosepion pharaonis. The sequence goes on along the minus strand of CAHIKZ030000926.1, from coordinate 397,434 downwards.
TCAGAAATGTAAATGAAAATGTTTTCTCCATAAATATAAATAGTATATAATTTTCTGAGAATGTGATAAATGTGTCGATTTTTGTGAATACGGACGCACATACATGACATTATCAGAAAATAAGAGGTACCCATCAAATTAATTTTATATATTTATTCTTAATTTTCTAACATTTACCGAAAAAGCGTATTCTTTAGTAAGGCAATAAAGCCAAACTATATAGCATTCAATAATAATTCTATTTATTTTCTTAAATTTAAAGATTACTGGGTAGTTAAAAACAGAAACTATACAAAAGACATTCCCATTCTAGTCACCAAGGAATTTATTTCAGTTCTGCCATTATTTTTTTCTTTCTCGCTTTGTCATTACAGCCAATGCCACAATACCGAATATAAGCAAGTCATCTGATGCGTTTTTTTGTGCTATGTAACTGAAGTGTTATTTATTTAGTTTCATACTTAGAAAGTACTGAACACAAAGAAACTGTAACAAAAGTTTTTTGATATTTCATACGTACAATGTAATTTTATGAAAAATCGTCTAACACAACAAATAAAATATTATCGTCAAAATCTTTTTAAGTGGAAAAATCAATTATTTTTTAAAACCTTTTACGAACTCTAAAAATATTGATTACAAAATCGGAAAATTTGAATGAAATTATTTTTGCAAACATTTTTTTAAAAAACACTTTATAAATATCTGTTAAATTACAGATTCTGATTTCAGCTAATATAAGTATTTATTAAATGAAAAACAAAATTTGCATCGACCGTGAAACGAATTCGAAGAACTGTATGAAATTATTTATTATTTATGATTAGTAAATATATTTTTAATTTAATAACAATATTAATTGACCGCTACAATTTATAGGATTTTTTAAGTTTATATAAATTATTCGAATTAAAATGTAAAAATGAATGTAAACAATATTTATAAAATTCAGTATTTGTCGAAAATTATGATTATAATTAGGTACCTCGGCTGATTCGATAAAAACTTAGCAAACTTAATAACAACAAATTTTATCGTCAATATTTTAAGAGGAAGAACAAAAGGATTTTTTGTTCTGGAATTTGGGTAATTTTTTTTTTCCTCACCCGTGGGTGGGGGTGAAGATTAGAACATTTTAGCATTTTCTTTGCGATGATATGGAAATTCTTGCAAAAATCAAATAATTGTCGGATTTTAATGTAACTATCAGAACTTATTCACAAATAAATGAAGTTATTTGATAAATGTTTTGTTTTGTTTTTTTATAGAAAATCTTGGTAAAAATATTTTTTTTACATTTGCTACTCCACTAACTTATTTAATTTCATGAAATTTTGTAAAGCGTTAATTTCCATTTGGAAAACAAGATCTGTTACCGAAAATCGGCTCTGAATCGTAAAATAAAAATGCCATAAAACTAAGGCATAATTTAATTAGGAAAGCTTTTATGAATAATATACATTATAGCCACTATTGTTTTGAGAAAAAAATCTCGATGAATAATGTATATGTACAATAATTGATTTTATTTTTTTTTTAATTTTTAATTATATCAATTTACAATTTTAGATCTCTTAAAGTTCTGTCTTACTCTGTAGAGATTTGGATTGATGAATTTTAATAACTTCATAACTTATTCATGAATGAATGAATTTTATTTCGAAAGTAATAGTAAAAATATTTTTTACATCTCCTAAACCCACCTGTTATTTAATTTTATGAATTTTTTCGGAATTCAAAATTTGTAAGTGTTATTGCTTAAAAGCAGAAGTCTTTGAAAAATTTCAATTTATTTTTTGCAAAAACGAACGACAAACTATCGAAAATCAGCTCTGATTTGTAAAATACGAAACCCAATAAAATTAAGACATTATGTAATTAGAAATAAATTTAATTGCTTATAATTTTTTTTATGTTAAGGACAAAACTGTTTAAGTGAAACTATTTTCATTAACCATAAAAGCTTATTAGTTTGTAATCCAGCAGTATTTAGAAAAAGAATTTTAAATTGTTTCCTTGACTAAAAACGTCCCTTTTTTATACGGAAGTTCATACATGACATCACCATTAAAATTCTCGTGTTTTAACTATTATTAAAAATTTCATAACCGAGAATAATGTAAAAATTATAGGTACGCCCTGATGAAATCTTTGTTATATGAACTTTTATATTAGCCTACACTAAATTTACTGTTATCGGAAATTTTTCAAGAAAGCATCAAGCCAATGAACATGAAAATTAATAAAATTATGGATTCCTTAAGATATTTAATTTGTTAAATTTTAAAAATTACTGTTTAGTTATAAGTTCACTCAAAATTCGTAAGATGTGTCACCTCTGTTAATCCGTCCTATAACATCCGACTTCAGCTGTCGATACTAATCAACATATTACAAACAAGTTACCGTGGTTGAGAAATGCTATTTTCTATTACGTTTTTCTGCTAAAATGTCAAGTAAGGTTCTTGATTTTCAAAGTAAATTGAGTAAAAAATTAAATTTCCCTCATAACCATCGAAAAAGTACATTTTGCAAGATTTTTAAAACGGATAATTCAACTTCAGGTTACAAATGTCTTCTTAAAAATGGTAGACATCGATTTTACTGTTACTCCAATAAATAAATGTGGTTTTAAATACAAAGTAATTAAAATTTAAACCAAATGGCAAAAAGAAAACTCTTCCATGTTTAAAATCTTATCGCGAATCTGAACATCCCTAAAAGTGGTACATATCTTGCAATCGTTGAATAAGTTCGTAGAAAGTGGGTGGCCCTGAAAAGGGCCGTTGAGAGTAACAGTTTTTCAGATTTAACCTCCGAAACCATAGAGAGTTCTGCCTTGTCTCTTCAGGGCATAGACCACATCCATGGCGGTAACAGTCTTCCTCTTGGCATGCTCAGTGTAGGTGACGGCATCACGGATAACATTCTCAAGGAAAATCTTAAGGACACCACGAGTCTCCTCATAGATGAGACCAGAGATACGCTTGACACCACCTCTGCGAGCCAGACGGCGAATAGCAGGCTTGGTGATACCCTGGATGTTATCTCTGAGCACCTTGCGATGACGCTTGGCGCCTCCCTTTTCCTCCTTTTCCACGACCAGACATGATCTCACAGAATAGCGAGCAAAGATGACATTACAATTTATACATCTTTAAGCTGATTCTGCGCGGACGTAGTAGAGAGCATATCACGTGATAGAAAAGTACCAATGAAGATATGGTGGCTATCAAAATGTTTTTTGTTTTCATTTTTTGGAAACCCGCAGCAGCCACACACACAGGCAATGTAGATAAAACCCGTATTCATTGTAGTCGTTCGCACTTTGACTAAGCACTATAAACTTATTTTTCATTGTAAACATTGGGTTTTTGATTTTTTCACCATCCCTCGATAATTGTGTAAATAAAAATTCATATTAGGGCTTTTCATAGAGAAAATGTGGTATTTTTTGTTGATTGTGGTGTGACAGCTAAGAGTAAATGCGTTGTTGGTGAAAGTTAATAAGTACAAATGGGTCAACGATTGAGACTAGTTAGTTTTGAGGTAGGACTAGGAGAAGACCAGTCTTTCCCCACCCCCCACTTTTTATCCCTTGCGGCACATGTTGTACCTATTATGGTAAATAAGCACTATGACTCGTACAAAGCAAACCGCTCGTAAATCCACAGGAGGAAAAGCTCCTCGTAAACAACTGGCCACAAAGGCCGCTCGTAAGAGCGCTCCTGCCACTGGCGGAGTGAAGAAGCCCCATCGTTACCGGCCCGGTACCGTTGCCCTGCGTGAGATCAGACGTTATCAAAAATCCACTGAACTTCTGATTAGAAAGCTTCCATTCCAGCGCCTGGTACGTGAAATTGCTCAAGACTTCAAGACCGATCTCCGTTTCCAGAGTTCTGCCCAAGGATATCCAGCTTGCCCGCCGTATCCGTGGCGAGAGAGCTTAAATTCGCCTTTTTTATCTACAGATGCAACACTAAAGAAAACGGCTCTTTTTAGGGCCAATAAATAATTTGAAATGTTTTTCTTCTGATTTATGATAGGCTTTCTTTTTCGACAATTTTTTTTTTCTAAAATGGTTAACGGCAGGTCGATGAGTGTTTTCGCGCGTGTTTTTATTGACTTTGTTGCGGACCCGGCATTCCATAACTTCATTAAAGGTGAGTAAATTGCAAAGTTTTTAAGCACGTTCTTATAAATGTGAACTTATTGAAATATATATTTTTTAGGTTTTTCAAATATGTTTTGGGCTTTGACCCTAGGTAATTATTCGCAATAAATATTGTCTACGAACAATTTAACGATGAAACTTGTTTATATTCAATGTTAAACTTTCATTTTTCTGTCCATTGTTTTGATTCAAGAATCTGAATAACAAGGGAAATTAATTTTCATTTCTTTGTCCTAAAGTTCCTATAATATCCCCCCTAAATCATTCCTGGTGTAAAATCGGGCTGATTATACCAAAAGTAGCATTAAAATTTCGCCTGATTACAGATAATTCCCCAGTGACAAATTACCGTGACCAATAAACTTTCGCGCATTAATCGAGGGTAACTGGGACTCAACTAAAAGTGTTACTCCTAAACGGCAGATTTCCGACAATTTTTAATCCTATTTTTAGAATAATCAGGCGATTTTATACCAGGAATTATTTTACCACTTTATCTGTAAGTTTACCATTTTATTTACTAACTTAATTGTTCAGGGTAGTTTTACTTTTTTTGAAATATGGATGTGTAACACCTGTCAAAATTTTACCAAAAATAATCCTAATTAAGCAGATCTTCTGTAATTTATTAATGAATACGTTCTTTTATTTACAAATAGTTTCTTCATAGCAAGATCTTTCTTTTTTTAATTAAAGACGTTTTAAAGTGCAATGTTTAATGCCTTTTTCGTGTAGACATTATTGAATGATTTTTTTAATTTTTGCAGTTGTTAGATGATTTTTTGTGCGGAACTTCAAAAAATTCTGTGACAGTAAGTAATCAATTAATGATATCAGTTTTCACTTTTTTTTTTTAGCTCTTTTATTTTAGTAAATTTTAAAATCGGGATAACGAAAAAAGACTTCATTGGGTGTAATCGAATATTTTATGAAACAGGTAAGGATAAAGAAAATGAGTGAAACTCAACAAAGTAAAATAAAATAACTATTTTTAATACAAGGAAAAATATAACCAATAACTGAATAACATAACATGACTTCAAGTAATATTGTTAATGACTTATAACAATATCTTCCAGATTATTAATGTACTTCCAGCGAATTACTGTTTTTAGAAATCCAACAATAATTTTATTTTTATATCTGCCTTTATTTTGGGGGAGCGACTCGATGGGGTTTCGATTTACAACCTACGGATAAAACTAGACTCGTTTCAATGCAGCAATTGGTGACCATTCACTTCGCGTGTATGCGCCGGTTTCGATCCATAATCCTGGATTAGTCTTGGGATTTTTATACATGTCTGTGGAACTCCGCATACGACAGAAATAAGGCTTTTCTGAATAAATGTCGATTTTCTAACGGTAATGAGACATTACGTTGAATACAACGATTCTAAATCCAGTCTCCGAAGAATTAAGTAACATCAGCCCTGATTTCTATTTTGATGGCTGACCAAGGGGGAATACGAGTCATAAAAAAATCAATTCATAGCAAAAATTTTCATCGTCATTTAATTGTAACACCTTTCGCCACCACCTACACCCGGTGGTGTAACCACGTTTAGTGGTCCCGTCCTCATGGACCAACTCTGCGCTGATGCTGGTCCAAGCTGGTTGTTGGTCGATGCCCGCTTCGATCCACACCGTTTCTGCCCACGTTGTGTTCTTGATCCCAGAGTAGGAGTAGATCGAATGTTGTCGCAATGACAGTGCTTGTTCAAGCCGTGGCGGGTGCTATATTAAGGAAGAAAAATATCTTCACAACGAAAAAAAAATAAAACGTGGGATTCGTGAGGTTAATCTTCACTTGTTTTATATAGCTCTTGGTACAACAAAACTTGACCCTACCGCATCAGTCTCTATAGTGACACTGGGTCATGTCCAAACTTCTGGGAGGCCGTATTCAAAGTCTTAGAATCAGTAATTCTGGTGGCAGCTGAAGTGGATTCCATTGGTGTTTGAGGCGGCTTATCAGCCTAAAGTCTATGAGCTCCCCAAAAGTCATCTGCTTATATGCACTTCGGTCCAAAACTGGCGTGGGCCCGAAGGTTTCTGGGGATCCGATGATTCCCCAATTTTCATTAATTCAAATAAATGCTTCCTTATTTCTGCTTTCCAAATCTGGAAAATTATCCACCTGAGATGGATTAAAAGATGCTCCTGCGCAAGCGTCTTTTTGGATATTAGTAACTTTTGAAAATTTTTTTACAATTTTTGAATTTCATGTAACTACACAGCATTTCGCTTTTTTATCATCATTTGCCTTAATAAAGTAAAATGACAAAGGCATTGGGAAGGACTAAGTACTATTTTCCAATATATACGCGTGTGTGTGTGTGTGTAAAGGGCGTTCACGTATACAACATGAACGCGCGCCCTTTATATATATGTAAGCAGGTTGGAGTTAAGAGAAGAAAATCCATCTCACTACTTCCAAGGGAAGGTGGATAATTATCAGATATTGCACTGCTTAGAATATTTTTTAAATGTTTAAGATTACCGGTAGTTTATATCTGTGTGTGTATGTTCTCAGAATACAGACATAAACTACCCAGTAATCTTAAACATTTAAGAAAATATTCTAAGCAGTGCAATATTTTATTGAATGTTAGTTACTTTGACTTTCTTACTTACGAAGACGCTTTTTGATGTAATACTAGAAAATTACCAATACATTTCGAATGTACGATACTTACTGCTCTTAATTTCTGATACTTGCAAAAATCGACACGTTTATACATAAGTAAAATAAATTCTAAATACCTTTTTAAAATACTGGGGTTTGTTGAATTATAATGAGCTTTTCCATTTATGATTAATAAACATAGTTTTAATTTAATTACAATACCAGTTGGTCGCTATAAATTATTTCAGAATTTAAAAGTTTATAAATAATTCTAAATTAAAATTTAACTAAAAGAAAACATTTTTTTGTATAAATTTATTATTTATTGAATTTTATCTTAAGACATTAAGAAATGAAAGACTTTTCTAATTAAATAATATTTTAGTTTTATTGCATTTTTTATTTTACGATTCAGGGCAGGATTTCTATAGTTAATGTCCTATTTGAACAAAAAATTTCAGAATTGAAATTCTCAAAGGATTTGTTCATATATAACAATGCAAAAAAGAACTTTCCGAAATTTCATGAAATGAGTGGGGATTAGATGTCAAACAATTTTACAACGATTTTCTAAAAAAAGAAACATTTCAAAAATAATTTTCATTCATATATGAATAAGCCTTGAAAGTTTCATTATCCAACAATTATCTGATTTTTGCAAAAATTTTCAAATCGATGTGTTTTTCACCGCAAAACGAATTTATGACCCCGTTATTGACTACAGAAAACAAAATTTGTAAGCAAAATTTTCAAGGTTGTAAGAAGGATGAAAATATAATTTTTACTTAAAATATCCTTTGTTCTTTCATCTTAATAAATAATATTATGGTTTTGACGATATGATTTTGTTTTCATCATGTATCCTCATTTTTAGCGAATTTTTAAAGGTACCTAACTTTAATGAATCTTCCAAAAAAGAAAAAAATACATACACGAACACATAATAATTAGTGATTTAAAATCGTTGAATTAAAAAAAAAATAACCAGGGATATTAATTAACAGTAGATTACCTTTTGTTCAAAAAATATCAATGTGTTGACAGGTCTAGAGACTGAATTGATTCCATTTACGGTGACCCGTAATAAAAATCAATATTTTATTTTTTTGTAAGCTAACTGTTTTCTTTTTATATAATAGTCATTACTTTTAAAACGTTAATTTTGTCATGTGAAGTGCTGATGTGTGAGTGAGTGCGTGCTTCCTTGCCATGAAATAAAATAAAATATTTCTCCTTGTCACGTGACTGCGATCTTTATCTGTTTCTATCTGAAAGCGGGAAATATACTACCTGATCTCGAATGACCCGGTCAGAAGAAAATACATGAATTGGTTAATAAAGAAAGGAGTGTTTTTAAGGTGCGAAAAAAAAAAATCTTTCTTTACCTTTACACACACACACACACACACACACATATGAAAACTCAGAATTATCCGATTTAATTTAAGTAATATTCAGAACTTATTCATGATTTTTACATGGAATAGTTTATTTCTGTCTATATTTTCTTTGTGCGTCTATCTGTGCTTATGTATATAGGTGCCGCCCATAAAGTGATACCTAAGCTTTAAAAAATGCATTTTAAAAATAATAATTTTTTAAAGCTTCATTTTAGTTTCAATTCCATGCTAATAGATTAAATTTAGTAATCCCAATAAGCAAAATACTTTGCTGTATGTCAAACTGAATTTAAATTGATTGGAAAATTTTTCAGATTATCAATGAAATCGTCTATATCGAAAAATCTGTCAACACAACATAACAATCTTTCAAAAATAAAATATACATTTCTGAAACGTTAATTAAGAAGGATTAGCTGATTTAAAGTTCAACTACTAATCAGAATTAAAACAAACATTACTTGTGAACTGGATCAATTTATTTTCTATCCGTATAAATTTATCCCAGTAAATATTCTGGAGTATTTCAATAAAAAACAAAATCAAGGTATTCTCGACATTCAGATAGATCCTTGTGTCGTACCTTTGATTTCTCTGATATCATTCAGATATTGCATTTCTTGTTGCAGTGTTTTTTTTTTTTTTTTTAATTCATCGCTCTTGCTCTATTTTGTTTGAGGTTTAATTCATCATTTCTGAATAAGCCTTGAAGGTTTATGGTCCCGTTATTGACTAAAGAAAAACAAAATTTTTAAGCAAAATCTTCAAGGTTGTAAGAAGGATGACCCGGTCAGAAGAAAATACATCAATTGGTTAATAAAGAAAGGAGTGTTTTTAAGGTGCGAAAAAGAAAACACACACACACACACACACACATATATATATATATATGAAAACTCAGGGAATTATCCGATAAATTAATATTCAGAACGTATTCATTGTCTAAGGCTAATAGCATCTACATTAAAATACTATCTCGTCCTGTTGCTTTGTTCTTTTTCATCTTGTCCATTGCAGATTTCACCCCAGACTTTAAGAAAAAGATGTTTCCACATTTATATTCATACTTTCGTTCATACTGTTTGTTGTTCTTTGCAGACCGTGAGCGCTTCTACAGCTCGTATCTCCGTAACACTTCTCATTTAGCAATTAATATTGTCAGACTTTCTGTTTTTCGTAGTCACGAACTGATATGTTGCATTGTGCACGTGTTCATGACGTCATGTGACATCTGAATTTTAACCTCATCAGAAAAAGTTTACCTTTACAGCTACAGCGCGAAAATGCATGAATTTTTTTAACCTGTTAAAAAAAAGTACATATGTATCACACAACCACCTATATTTGGGGTAAAAAAAACAAAACAAAAAATGATCATAAAAACAATACAGTATTTGAAGAACAATAAGTCTCTAGTCTAGCGCGAACCTCCTACGACCATTTTGGTTAAAAAAAAGGAAACTGTTTTCCACGTTCTGATAAATTCATGTTTGTTTTGTTTTAAGTTCATTGTATTGACACAGAAATTATTTGATATGGCACATATGAGACTCCTAATGAGAATCTCACTTCATTTAAATTCGTGTATGAGTGTAGCTTGTTAACCATTACTCCACATCACAACGAGATGTCCCTGTGAGGTAGTATACTAATAAATAATTTTGTTTTTTTATATTTTGCAAATCGTTTTTTATCCTTAAAAATGCCTAATCTTTAGGCTAAACAAATTTTAATATCTTATGCATTTGATGTAATTGATAATTTGTAAATTTCTGGCTCATTCTTCGCTTGCAAATTCATTTAAAATTATAATGAACAAATGGTGAGTGGAATGAACTTCCAAGTTAACTCCACGACTGTAATGTGTGATTCTATAATTATTTTCTTATTCTCGACCTATCTGATTCTTTGTGAAAACTTACCTGGCCACGATTTGTCATTTTTTAAATAGAAAGAAGTGTTCTTTTTTATAAAGTAGTTTTAGGAAGGGAATCATAAAAGTAAAACCTATATACCTGCGAGACTAACCTGTTAGCCATGACTAAACCATGGCGCCCTAGGAGATTCTGCTAAAGTAATTTTCATTCGAGATTATTTTTCTGAAATAGTTTTATCATTAAAACTGCCTGATCGTTATTAAGTTAAATGACGTGATTTTGCCGAATTACACAGAATTTGGCAATAATAAAAATAAAATAAAAAAATTACAGAAAGAAAAGCCACGCCAAATTTAAAATGAGGTTACTTTAATTCTTGACTATATCAATCATACAAAGACAAATAATTTCTCTAGCGATTGGAAGGAGAGCAACTTCTTTACGGTCAGTAAGATGACATTCGTGATAAAAGAATTTTCAAAACAATGATGTTGTTAAATTTAATGTTAAATTTATTCAACTATTTATTTGTATTTCGATAAAAGTTCATTGCATATTTACAAATAAATATATGTGACAAGAAATAAAATCTGAAAATCACACAAACTTTAAGGGAAAATGAGTCGCTTTTCGTTGTGCAATTATTACTTGTCTCACAATAAAACAAACACTAAAGTGAATTCAATATACCTGGCGAGTCACACACTTGTTTTTCGACATTTTTTCTTAAACCATTTCGACAATGGTTTAAGTTATGTTCTTAATGTTCAACGTGATATGAAACGCGATAAAGTGCTTCCGACGACTATCACATTAAAAAGACGTGCGTTTAACTTTAACGCGGGATTCTAAGATGTCGAGATGAGAAATATTCACTTTTTAAATAAATATAAACGCGATAGATATCATGTGCTACATTCTGACAGATTATTCAAATTTATCTTCTTGTCACTCCTATTGTGTGAATTTGGAAAAACTTTTCCACAGAGCGAAAATTATAGGAAAAAATAAGGAAATGGTTATTTATCTTAGTGTAGAAATTTTCGATTTCATAGATATTTTCCGTTGTTTGTACTGAATAATACTCGATGAATATGAATATTCGATATGAATTAAGTAATTACTGTATGTGTGTTTGACAGATTGCTAAGTAAAAGCTTATTTACGATGAACGGTGGTTTGTTTATGGCCATATCACGTTGAACACATCTGTTCTAGTCCGATCAACGAAGTTAAGCAACGTCAAACCTAGTCGTACTGACTAAGCTTGACGTTGCTTAACTTATATATATATATATATATATATATATATATATATATATATATATTGACCACTAATATTAATGCTGATGATTTAAAAACTTATAAATTCAGAATAATTAAAAAAGGCCTTATTTTGTGCAATTAAATATTTTATGACATCAAACAGGAAAAAAGTAAACTAAAAGAATAGAAACAATGAATTAAACTCTAATGTATAATTTCATTATTTTTTAATTAATGTGATATAAAAAAAAATAAAATTATTCATTTTTACACGCTTAGGCGATCATGTATCGAAAGATACATGACTGACAACGCAGATTTTTCCCGCAGTAGGTTGCCATTTCTTTCTGCAGTAGACCAGTTGCCATCCAAGGCTATAGAAACCGGTCTGTCCTGCTATTTACCAATAGCTGGAGGGAGAAGATTCATACCTTTCCCAAAGGTATTAGCACCTTAAGTGAATAATGGATTTGACTGGATAAGTTTAATAAAAGCGTAGACTAACAAAATTATATTCTGAAACTATTTCCAACTTTTATATAGACTCTCGATTTATTTTCGCCTTCGGAAATATTTAGTAATAGATTACAGATTTATTCGCAAAAAGTTAATTATAGTCTAAAGGTTAGAAGTAATTCATTGAATGTTTTGGGATGTTATTTCAAAGCGGCGAATTCTATGTCCACTACGAGAAGTCCAAATGCTGGGTACGCTACTACCCCGGTCTCTCCAGAGATACATTAGAGTTCTGATGTTGGGATTTACGTTCAAAATAAAAAATAGAAGCATTAGATCCAGGAACGCATTTCTCTTTATACTGAAATGAAGAAATAGAACTTATATCTTATTTCAATAAAGATGGGTTCTTTTTTTTCTTTTCTTTTTTTTTTTACACTGCTCTGGGGCAAATGGTCCCGTGCAAATACTCAGTATAGATTTGCATTGTATTAAAAATGAAGAAAAATGTGAAAGATTTCGTCAAGATAACAAGGTAAGAGAAAGACAGTGCAAGACGCAAGAGACGTTGGGATGTCATAGCAGACTACGGCTGATTGATTCATGAGAACTGTGGCGATAGAGAAATAACTAAATAAAAATAAACAACAAGACGAGCAAAATTTCACCATTTCTAAAAATCGACAGACAATCAGAGCCGTAGTTCGACCAACAAATCGTAAAGCTTTCACAATCAGGATATAAGAAAAGAAATAATAAAAAGGAGAACAACATTTCACTATTTCTAAAAGTAGATATTTCGACCAACCGATAAGAAAGTTTTCACAACCAGGATATAGTCTGCGAGACAATGAAAAGCAAAGCGCACAATTTCAAAGAGGATCTATAGATGTGATTATATAGACAGATATAAAATCACTCAAAACCAGAGACGCTAAATCAATTTTATCCATTTTCCGATGCTGCTATCATCGTAACATACCCAGAGATGAAATACGTTATTTGCATAATTGCTGACGACTCTAGACAGCTAAACAGTCCTCACCAACACTGAAAACAAACATACTTTCCTTCAAATTGTCAAAGTTCAACAATAGAGAAACAATTATAACTCGCTCTCAGGAAATAAATATGAAAATCTTAATTGTTTTTAAAACTATGCTATTATTTGTTATAAAACATAACATTTGTGATATCATAATGGCAATCTAACGCAACAGCCGATTCTGCCCTATGAAGTATATCCAATACAAACTTTTTCTCTGAGAGTCAGAACTTTTTTGAATTCTTGGTATCACTGACAGTTGCCAGAATTAGGGTCAATACGCTTTTTTACAAATACTTATTCTATTATTATTATTATTTTTCAAACCGAGAATTAATAAGATTGAAATTGCATTTATTTTATGATTGTTAATTTGTTAAAATTACTTTAAAATGTCAGGTGTGTAAAAATGTTTCCGTGGTGAAGTTTACGAGATAATTTGCTGATGCTGATTTGTTCCTAAAAATGAATTTTTCCTTGTACAAAAAAAAAAAAAAAAAATACAATTATGAATTAAAAATCATATAGAAAGCACAATTTAAAAGATCAATTCTGCGAAAAGCAAAATAATTTAGGTACCACCGAAATGGATGAATTTTTCTCAAATGAAAGTCAAAAAGCGCATTGTATTAAGCTTAATAAAAGCAATGTATTAAATCTCATTAAAAGAATGCATTAAACTCAAAAGTATCAATCATTTTTTTAAAAATTAAAATATTCATCATATAATTTTTACAAAAAGTATTCATTGTATAATTCGTATAAAATGACTTTATCTAGAGAGTCAAGTTTAATAAAATTGTATAAAATAAAAAATAAATATTCTTAAACTATTGGTGATATAAGATTAAAGACAAATAGCAATGTCTTGTTTATTCACAACCGGTATTCTGTATTTCTTAAATTTTTATTCTAATTATTCTCGCGATTTTAGAGTAAGGGGTGTTGCAGAATTTATGCTAAGTAAGATGTGTCAGAAGGTGAAATTGTGTGAAGGCCTAAAATGTGCGCGTACATTATGCATTTATCCATAACAAATAAATTAAACAAACATATGAAGACAATTCAATTTGAGGAAATCAAGGAAAAACAACATAGTTATAGATTTCAACAATAACATGAATTTATATATATATATTTGACATACACAAAGGGATGATAGGTTGCTTGTTAAATGTGGCAAGTGAGATAAGATTGCAAAGAGTGTCCATGCAGAGATTTGGTGAATGAATGTTGATGGTTTAAGTTTGTTTATGAAATTAAAAATTTGATTTCTGCAAGGTAAAACGTCAATTGTGTGAGTTCAAATAATAGTGTGTATGTGTGTGACAATTATAAGTGTTGATTCAAGTTAAGAAGAGTTGTGTGCCTTTGACTGATATGCTAAAGTTGATTAAATGTACAATTACTATTTCGTAGTGATAATGTCACTTTTTTAGTAAGTTGTAAGTTAAGTTTCCTCACGCGGCAATAGTAGTACGAGTTGTGTTGAGTTGATGAGAGGCTGGTAGTGGCACGCGTGGAGTCTGCTGGCATCTCTCGTGACTGATTTGAATTAAGTCGAGCGATTCTTTTTTTATTTTAGCTGCGCGGGAAAAAGGGATTTATCTCAACTTGCTACATTTTTGTGTCCTTTTAACCAATGAGAAGTTGAGTTTGGGAAAGTGAAGTGAGGATTGGTTAAAGGTTAATTTGGGGAAGAATGCATCTTCCCGTAGGGGGTGACAGGCAAGTATGTAGGATTCCATAGGGGCATGATTATATATTTTTATTTCTAACCTCTGATAACACAGACTACCGTGAGTAAATGCTATTTTAATTAAGCTTTAAGTAAAAATTAATTTACCTTTTACAAAATTCAGTCTACAGAATTTAATGTGCGGTCAATCACCGACATAAATCATTTAAAAATCAAAATCTTTGACGCGTTTTAAAAATTATCTTTCATATTTTCAACAGGCTTTCATATTTCTTCTCAACGTAACTATTCAACTTGACACGCGAAATATTTTTATAACTGTAGCTAAAGGTAGAATTACTGAAAATTAGTTTCTTGGGAAAATGAAAAGGTATGCTTAAATAGTTCCGATTATCTTTTACACACAATGTAGCCGTCAGGCCAAAAAGGAGCCGCTGGAACAGGGCAGCCGTCTCTCGTATAATGCAGTCGTCTCTCGGCGTCCTCGTCGGCTCCCTCGGCCCCTGCTGTCAAATCTTTCAGATACAC
Source organism: Acanthosepion pharaonis (assembly GCA_903632075.3). Taxonomy (NCBI): domain Eukaryota; kingdom Metazoa; phylum Mollusca; class Cephalopoda; order Sepiida; family Sepiidae; genus Acanthosepion; species Acanthosepion pharaonis. Next base: position 382,361 of record CAHIKZ030000926.1, on the reverse strand, counting down.
TCATTTTATAGACTATGATGAAGCAGCCGATTGGTTGAGTGGGAGAGTTTTACATATGCGTAGGCGCACTCCGCCAATTCTCCGTTCCTCCAACTGCTCTGCGACACCATACGCATGCGTTTTCGGACTTGATGTTGCGTATCTTGCTCACGACAATCACACTCCTCCCTGATCTGAGAATCACACAAATGGCAGCGCGGTGCGAGTCGTTTTATCCTGTTACTTCGTCTCAGTGGAGCGAGCTCGGCTATTTCCTCAGTTATACTTTCCTCTGACGTATCGCCGAGTTGATCTCGTTCGAAGATGCCGCTTGCACTTTCCGTTGAAGTTGTGTCTTCCTGCATCTGACCCTCATACACCATAGAGGTTTCTTCATCTGAGGTAGTATCATGGCCGCTGATAGCCTCCACACATCTTTTACATGGCGTGGTACTCCGTCTACAAGGACTGAATGAGGGTCATAGTCTTTCGTCACTTTCCCCTTCTCGAACGTTGTTGTACACCGACCATGCGGTCTCTTCACCCAAACAACATCTCTTGTAGTGTATGTTCCAGAACCTGCGACGTCAGACGGTGGTGGTGTGGTATCAATGCCCTTCACGCGAGTGCGGTAGGTATAGATTAAGTTGGCTGGTGTTTCGATCGCACAGGGTGGTGTTCTCCCCAACATCCAGGCTATCCTCCTACCCAAGAAATCCCAGAAGTCAGTCTAAAAATGCATTTTGTCTCGCTACAGACTCATGAAAACGGCCCTTTTCAGGGCCATTAAGATTTTAACGATTGTCTTTTAACTGACTGCAATTCTTTCGTTATATTATAGTTGCTTTTGTCTTAAGAAAAATTTTCGATGAATGTTTACAAGAATTGTTTTTATTTTTTTTTAATTTTAATAAGAATAATTTATAAAATTTTAAAATATTGCATTAATTTTTAGCGGCCAAGTAATGTTAGATTAAAACTATATTTATTAATCATAAATGGAACGCTCACTATAATTCAAGGAATCCCGTTATTTTAAAAATAATTTAAAATTTATTTTGTGTATGTGAACGTGTCGATTTCTGTTAATATCAGAAAATAACAACGGATTCTATAGTTGTACGAACAACTTATTGAACGATTATAAGATATGTACATAGATATAGATATGTACGTTTGTATTATGACTCTTATGTATTTTAAGTCTCCTAGGAAAACAAATCTATAAATTTGTATATATACATTTATAACCTGTAATTTACGTTTAATTAGGAACATCCATGAAATCGCTAAAAATCGGCATACCGTGAAGAAAAAAATTATCTAAACGTAATGAAAACATAGTTTTATCGTCCAACCTTTGTTGTTATTAAGAGGAGCGATCAAGCATTTTTTGAATATTTAATTAAATTTTTTACTCCTTTTTAGAACATTCGAAATTTTTATTAAAATCTTGTTTTTCTTTGCGTCAGCGGATGGACTAATTTTTAGCATAACAAAGTTTAGCCTCTTTGCGGTGACAGACACATTAATTTGGAAATTCTTGCAAAAAAAATAATTTTCGGATTTTGATCAAATTTTAAGGAGTTATTCACAAAAGAATGAGATTATTTTCGGAACTTTCAAAATTTCTCATTTCAAGATGTTAACATTAGTTTCGATTCAAGGGACACTACTCTCACCGTTTTGGCGCGAGTAGCTTCCCTTTAATCATTAACAACATCAAGTTTGTGAAATGCGGAATTGGAAAAATACAATGTAAAAGGGAATCTATCTAGAGAAAGTAACCCTATCGCCTTGAATTGCATAGGCAAAAGATATTTTATTATTTTCTGTTCATAATAATTGACAATTATTTTATTTCAAATAAAGAAAAGAAATAAATTATATTCTTTCCTAATAAAAAACAAAAAGGGAGTAATTTGCTTTTTAATCCCCATGCTAAGTATCTAATAAAATTTCTGGAATCGTATTTAGATGTAAATTTACAATACATGCTTAATTCGAAAATAACAAAGAAATTTTGATAAAATCTATCGCTTTGGAGTTATCTAAAAAATAAAAAAAAAATGACAGAAAGGAATAATAATTAATGCGCAAACTTTGTAAAGAGCATGATTATTTACAAAATAAAAAACAGGTAGAAGGGAACAATTTTTTTTTTCGCATTAAATATTATTTCGTTTCTAGCATTTTTATGTACATAAAATTATAGGTACCTCTCTTATGAAATGTTATGTTATATTAATTTTTATATTGACTTAGTTAATTTTAAATTTATTCTATTGTATTATATAGTATATATATATATATATATAGTATTTTAAATTTTATTATTTTCCGAGAAAGCATCTTAAAATCTAATTTTCCTCAAATAACCTTTGAAAAAGATATATTTTATTTTGGCGAATTTAACTAATATAATTTATGTCACATCTGTTCATCCGTCTGATGACTTCTCCTGGCCTTAGCTATCACTAATATCAATCTAAAAAAGTAAGTAATGTTTGTTTCAAATTTGATTAAGTAAACTTTAAAATTTTCTAATTTTCCTCAAATAACTTTGGAAAAAAGTATATTTTATTTTTGCAATATTTTCAAACGCAGAACTTTAGTTTATAAATGTCTCGAAAATGGCAGACATTCTCGATTTTAAGCAAAAAAAAAAAAAAAAGGTAAGTCTTTTCCAATTAATATAAATTCGGTTTTAAATACAAAGGCTCTTTCATTTTATTTTTTTTTAAAATACGTTTTCATCTGTAGGTATCGTGAATGTGTGAACATCACTATATCAATGGTACATGTCTTGCAATCGTTTGAATAAGTTCGTAGAAAGTGGGTGGCCCTAAAAAGGGCCGTTGAGAGCCAAGTTTTCAGATTTAACCCCCGAATCCATAGAGAGTTCTGCCTTGTCTCTTCAGGGCATAGACCACATCCATGGCGGTAACAGTCTTCCTCTTGGCGTGCTCAGTATAGGTGACGGCATCACGGATAACATTCTCAAGGAAAACCTTAAGGATACCACGTGTCTCCTCGTAGATGAGACCAGAGATACGATTGACACCACCTCTGCAAGCCAGACGGCGAACAGCGGGCTTTGTGATACCCTGGGTGTTAAGCGGTATTCAATGTAGAAGCTCGTCCTTTCTTGACCAAACAGTATGGCTCGTACAAAGCAAACCGCTAGTAAATCCACGGAAGGTAAAGCGCCTCGTAAGCAGCTGGCTACAAAGAGCGCTTAGGTAGAATGAAGAAGGCCCAATACCGTTGCCCTGCGTGAGATCAGACGTTATCAAAAATCCGCCGAACTTCTCAGCAGAAAGCTTCCATTACAGCACCTGGTGCGTGAAATTGCTCAAGACTTCATGATCGATTTCTGTTTTCAGAGCTCTGCCGTAATGGAGACCAGCGAGGCTTTCTGGTAGCTCTTTTCGAAGATACCAACTCATGTGCCATCCACGAAAAGCGTGTTACCATCATGCACAAGGATATCTATATATGTATTGCCCGCCGTATCTGTGTCAGGAGAGCCTAAATTCACATTTTTTTTTCTACAGATGCAACACTAAAGAAAACGGCCATTTTTAGAGCCAATACGTCATTTGAAATATCTTTCTTCTGATTCTTGACATGCAATGCTATTTTTGTGTGACTATTTTTATAGGATTTTTTTTTCATTTTTGCAACTGCAAGACACATAATTTTTAAAATGAAATAATTCTGTTGGCAGTATTCAATTAACGTTATCAATTCGATGTCTATCAAGATTCCATTTTTAGCACTTCCTTTATTTTAAAAAAATTTGGAATCGGAATAATTTAAAAAAAGACTTCATTGGGTGCAATTGAGTATTCAATGACATCAAACATCGACGAAAACAAAAAATAAAAGCGATGAATGAAACTCAAAAATATCGGGGAAGTTGATTCAAGTTATACAAATAATGAATTATTACGAAGACATTAATGGCATTTTATAAATTTATTATTGAATATTTTAATTAAGATTTAATTTTGATTATTAGAAATGTTCTGAAACAAGAATTTTTTTGTTCATATTAAGAAACTAGAAATTCTGATAAGGACTATAAGTAACTATTTAATTTAGGAAAAAATAAATTCCAGAACATGGTTTCAATAAACATTAAGGAAATATAACAATGTCTTCAGATTATTAATGTACCTTCAGTGAACTACTGCTTTTAGAATTCAAACAATTACTTCAAGTTTGTCTATTGATTTCGAGATCTTCATAAGCCACTGTTATTCTCTCGAACATATTTATTTCTTGGAGGTAAAACATGCATAAAAATGTCACCGATGCAATTGCAAAATTACTTAATACTCATTCTCGCATTATTAGGGTGGTGGATATACACCGATCTTTAAATACATACTTAAATATACGACACATGTATAAGGAGGCTGGGTAACTTTTTACTCGATAAAATACTATTTTTAATCTTTTTGCTTCAAAATTCTTTCAATTAGGTATGTTCAATACTTCGCTAAAAAAGAGCATACCCTGATGAAAAAAGGCCTCAAACTTGATTAAACAGTTTTTATCGTCTAAATGTTTATGTTATTAACAGGAAAGACCATTTTTTTAAAATAATTTAATCGTTTCTAGCACGTCCGAAATTTTATCTAAAAATCTTTTATTTTGAGTCATCAAAATTGACCTAAAATCAATTACGTACGCTACTATTGATAGTTCTATAAACAAAATATCTCCGTTTAAAAATCTTGTAAAATTCAATTACACTTTTTTCAAAAGTTATTTTAGGAAAATTAGAAAATTTAAAGTATACTTAATGTAATTTGAAACAAACATTAGTTAATTTTTTAGTAGAAAAAATTTAGTTGGAAATAAGAGAAGCATCTCACCGTGGTGATTGTTTTTTTTGGAGGTGTGAATTGACGTTTCGGTTTACCTCAATGTATCGACAACTGACGTTAGGGCAATTTATCGGGCAGAACTAGCAGTATTTTTAATTTTTAAATGAATTAACTCATTTAACTATAAAGTAATTCTTAAATATTTCAAAGGTCTATTATTATATTCTTAAATACTTCAAAGCTCTATTATTTATTGATTTCATTTAGGTACTTTTTAATTTTAACGAAGATATGTCCAATCCAAAGCTTGCACTGTTTTCGTCCATAAAATAAAATTGAATCTAAAAAAGAAAAATCAATAATTGCAGTATATCTTTCCCTGAAAAAGAAAAAAATTATATTTAAAAACTGAAAAGAAAATATTTAATGAAATATGTGAAAAAAAAATAAATAAATAAATAAATAAAAATAAATAAATAATGAAAATTTTGAAAAAGCGACGACGGTGATCAGTCAGTCAGAGAAATTGATACGCTTTCAAGAGAAACAACTCAATTACACGTGGCATTATTTCAGAATTAGTTTCGCCACGAGTATTTTTAATACATTTTTTCGTATATTAAAAAATTATTGTAAAAATAGACACTTTCGCAGATTGTAATAAGCTTTCAAATATAAGATCTGTAAAAAGTAGACCTTTTAAGAAGAGCATTTCCTGAGATACACAGCTCCAAATTTAATTTTAAAATATTTTACAACTTTATCACATTTTGCATTAAAAAAAAAAAAAAAAAAAAAATTCTTGTAAAAATTCATTTTTCATCGAAAAACTATTTTGGCTTAAGATAAAAATATCCTTCATATATTATTCAGAAAAGCCCTTAAAAGCTTTTAAATAACGTCTTAGATTTATTGGGTTTTTTTGTATTTTACAATTCAGAGCTAAAGTTTGAGTAGAACAGCTAATCGATTTCCAAAAAAATGATTTATTTTATATTCTTCAAAGTCTTCTGCATTTAATAAAAACAACAAAAAAAGAGAATTGCAGTTTAGGATTTTCAAGTTTTCATAAAAATAAAATTAAGTTAGTGGAGTGGGGGTAACTAACAGATGTAAAAAAAAAAAAAAAAAAAAAAAAATTACCATGAATTTCTAAAAAAGAAACATTTCTAAACAATTTCATTCATTTTTTAATAACTTCTGAAAGTTTCATTAATATCCGACAATTATTTGATTTTTGCCAGTATTTCTAAATTAATGTGACCTAAAAAAATTTCAAACGCGCGAGAAAAGAATAAAAACTTTGTAAAGAGCATGAATACACTTGAATACGGGTTTTATGTACATGGTCGCTGTCGCTGGTTTACAAAAATAAAAACAAAAAGTTTTTTTGAAACCATCGAATCTTCATTTGCGTTTTTCTATCACGTGATGCGCTCTCTACTACGTCCGCGTAGAATCACGGATGTAGGGAGGAGTCGCTGTCTAGGTCTACGAGGGTGGTGTCCTTAAGGTTTTCTTGTCTAAAAAACGTGACTCTTAACGGCCTTTTTTAAGGTCACCCACATTTTACGAATTTATTCAAACGTTTGCAAGATGTCACGTAATAATGTGCAGATTCGCGATAAAATTTCAAATGTACTTTTAAAAATGAAAAAAATCTTTTTTGGTTTTAAAAGGTAGAGGAATAAATTTATACTCAAAAAAGCAAATTATTTAAAACCGAATTTATAGTACTGATTGGAACAGACTTTTTGTTTTCAGTTAAATCGAGAATGTCTGCCGTTTTTCAGAAAATTTGTAAAAAAGAAATAAAATCTGTTTTAAAAAAATTGCAAAAATAAATTATAACTTGTTAGGTGTTGATTGGTATTGACAGCCGAGGTCAAATAATCGGACAGATGAACAGGAGTTAATGTAATTTGTATGAACATCTATAAAAAAAAGTGCATGTTGAAACACTAACAATAAAAGTTACAACTTCGCATTTCAGTTTTCATAAAATTATGGGTAACCTGTAAAAAAAGAATTTCATTCATTCGTGAATAAATTCGGAAAGTTTCATTAAAATCCAACAAATATTCGAGTTTTGCCAAAATTTCTAAATCTTAATTAAGTTCACTGCTAAAGATTCTCTAAAAATAAAATTTCCTGTTATAGTTCATCCGCTGACGCAAGAAAAACATTTTTCATCAAAATGTCCCGATGCTCTAAAAAGGACGAAAAAAATTACTAAAATCAAAACATTTTGGTCCTTTCTCTTAATAACGTAAAGATTTTAACGATAAAACTTAATTTACATCAAGTTTAGAACATTTTTTTCATCATAGTATGCTATTTTTCGACCCGATTCAATTAATGTCATATAGTAAGAAACACTTTGTTTAATAATGACCAATAATGTAAATACTTTAGCAAAATTTGTTTAAAAAGCCAAAGCAAATTCTTAAGTAACTCATTAGTTTTATGTTTTTTTTAAAACATTAACATATCAATGTGAAATAAATTTTGTAAAAATATTTTCATGCTTTTATGAAAAATGAAGGGAGTCAATTCAAATAAATGCCTAGAATAGATTTATATCGCATGTAATCAATTGAAAAAGAACATCATGAATGTTTGAATGGCCCTGAAAAGGGCCTTTTAGTTTTATGTTTTTCTTTTAAATTTACTTGGCAGCTTTCTGCGTCTTTTTGGGCAGAAGAACAGCTTGGATGTTGGGCAGGACACCACCCTGGGCAATGGTGACTCCAGACAACAGCTTGTTCAATTCTTCGTCATTACGGATGGCCAGTTGCAAGTGACGGGGGATGATTCTGGATTTCTTGTTGTCTCTGGCAGCATTTCCTGCCAACTCAAGAACCTCGGCTGCCAAATATTCCATAACGGCTGCCAGGTAGACGGGTGCACCGGCACCGACTCTCTGGGCATAGTTTCCTTTGCGCAGAAGACGATGGATACGACCAACGGGGAACTGAAGTCCGGCACGGGATGAGCGTGTCTTGCTCTTTCCCTTAACTTTACCTCCCTTACCACGTCCAGACATATTGCGAATGAATAGAATAGAGTAAATGTAGCGACAAAAAGACTGCAACTAGCTTTAAATAGGCTTACAATAGGCTCCTGTCAGCTGCTGATATTTTACCGCTCACATTTAAAAAAAAACAAAATACTCCCTTCCTTTTTCGACCAATCAGAGAACCAGAAACTGTTCAGTCTCGTTTGACTGCCGCTGGAGCCTGCTGCTATAGTATATAATGAATACGAACTAGCATGCTAACACATTCGCAATGCCTCCCAAAGCGAGTTCCAAGGGTGCTAAGAAAGCCGTGAAGGCTAAGCCAGTCCGTGCCGATGGCAAGAAAATGAAACGTAAGAAGAGGAAAGAAAGCTACTCTATCTACATCTACAAAGTGATGAAACAGGTTCATCCCGATACCGGCATTTCCAGTAAAGCCATGTCAATCATGAACAGTTTTGTCAACGATCTGTTCGAGAGAATCGCCGCTGAATCTAGTCGTCTGGCCCATTACAATAAACGTTCAACCATCACCAGCCGTGAAGTTCAGACCGCTGTCCGTCTTCTTTTGCCCGGAGAATTGGCTAAACACGCCGTTTCTGAAGGCACCAAGGCTGTTACCAAATACACCAGCACCAAGTAAATCTGATGGTTTTTATCATACAAACGGCCCTTTTCAGGGCCACTCATATTTTCACGAGAGTCATATGTCGCCTGCATATTATGCGATTTTGTTTTTCTAAATATATTTTCATGATTTTCTTGTGTATTGCGTGTAAAAGGAGAACCATCCTAAACGATTTAAACGTACTTTTTCATTTTTAATTTGAAGTCTTTTTGCATGATAATACCATGATGCAGCATTGTTATGCCTTTTTAAGACATTGTATATTTCTGTTTCTTAGTGTAAAACCTGTGCTTAAAGTCCTTTCCTCATCAAGAAGTTTTTTGTTTTCGATCGCATCTGGCCACATTTCAGGATGCATAAGAACGGACCGATTGTGAAACACTGATCTAGTGTTAGGTACGCTTATTGCTGAAATTGTGTGGAGAAAGTTTAAGACCAAAAACAAGATTTAATTCCTGATTGTTAACTTCGGAGTTTATCCACATTCAAAAAGTTGCGATGAACATAAAAGCCATTGAACATACTTCAAGAACTAACGAAATTGTACAGATTGTTGAACTGGATTAAATAATTAATATTTCTGTTTATAGTGCATCTATTCCCCCCCCCAAAAAAAAGAAACCGCTACATAAGAATTTCCCAAAAATCAGGGAATTATCCGATTTAAGTGAAATTTCAGGACTTAATTCATTAGTGAATACTTTGTAGAGAAAGTTGGTTTTTTTTGTCTGTGTGAGTGTGTGCAATCTTCATGTTTCTATGTGATAACGGGAAACCCACCACCGATCTTGAATGACTGTCAAAAGAAAATCTATAAATCAGTTAATAAAGAAAGGAGTGTTTTATTTAAATTTTGTAAGAAAAGATAAAATCTTTCTTTCTTTATACGATTTCCTGACCTAATCTATTAGTTAACACACTCGCACAGGTAGTTAGACAGTTGGTAAGTTTCCTGGAACCATTGAGTGTTGTGACGTTTGTTTTATATAAATTAATATTCTTAGACATTGAAAATTTGTTTACTAATGTTCCAGGTCCACGAAACAATTGACGTTATTTTAACTGACATTTATCACCATTTTTCTCTGCCGCCTCAAAATCAACCCCGCATTACTAAAAACATAAACACGCAAGTCCCTTTCCAAAATAGTACTTATGCATTAATGAATGAACAGTATACTGAATAAGTTATTTAATTAGAAAACGTTGTGAAATTATATTTTTGGAGTCTGTTTCACCCTCCCTGTATTATAGAATAAATATAATTACTTAAACTATTGCTTGAGGTTAAATATAATTTCAGGCATAATACAATTTCAAATATAAAAATGATGGAAGAAAATTGCTAAAATAAACTAAAAAAACACTATTCGTTAGATAAAATTCATAATTCTTTCTTTCATCAATATTATTTCGTAAATCATTCATTTTAAAGGTAGCGTGATTATTTTTTTAGTTTGAGAATAAAATAAATATTTTGATTATGATGATTTCCAGTTGACTGAATTAAAGTGTATGCGCTTGCTATGAACTTTACTAAAAAAATCTTTCCTTCATTATCTGTTTTTGCCTGAAATCTCATCTGACCTCGAATGACCCGGTCTGAAAGTGTCAATGTTTTTTGTCTGTCCATAAATGTGTGAGAAAATCCTTATAATAAATTAGTTGAAAGATGAAAACATCAAAAAATAAAAATTTTTTACACAATTTGTCGAAAAAAATTTAAACGTCATTGATAATGGATTGTCATGGAGTAAAAAAAAAAACACTAACGGAGAAAAATACAGATTAACTGGATTAGAATTATTCTTCGCACGTAATACTGACCAACAATATTGTAATTATAGTTCTATTTTTACATATATTTTTTTACAGAATTATTTTAAGACTTAGACTGTAACGAATGTATTAAAATTCAATTTAAAAATACAGTTTAGTAAAATTTGCTTAAAAAATTAATATAGTTTTAATTTAAACATGAGAAATAAATTTCGTAAATATCTTGGGTTTTGGAGTCAATTCAAAGACGAGAAATTTGATTGGAAGTAACACCCAATCAAGCGAATATTTCGTTAGAACCAAGTTTTCATTGATTTCTAAAAGTCTACAGTTGAATTCTATATATTGTCAAAATTTTTAGAAGTAAAACTAAATAAAACCCATTCGTCGGTCGTAATACAATCTTCGTAATCATCTATTTGGCATAAGTCTATAAAGAGAAAAATAAATGTCTAGAATAGATTTGTATCGCATGTAATCAATTGAAAAAGAACAACATGAAAGTTTGAGTGGCCCTGAAAAGGGCCTTTTGTCTTTGTTCTGTGTTTTTTTCCTTAGTTTACTTGGCGGCTTTCTGGGTCTTCTTGGGTAGAAGAACAGCTTGGATGTTGGGAAGGACACCACCCTGGGCAATGGTGACTCCAGACAACAACTTGTTCAATTCTTCGTCATTACGGATGGCCAGTTGCAAGTGACGGGGAATGATTCTGGATTTCTTGTTGTCTCTAGCAGCATTTCCTGCCAACTCAAGAACCTCGGCTGCCAAATATTCCATAACGGCTGCCAGGTAGACGGGAGCACCAGCACCGACTCTCTGGGCATAGTTTCCTTTACGCAGGAGACGATGGATACGACCAACGGGGAACTGAAGTCCGGCACGAGATGAGCGTGTCTTGCTCTTTCCCTTAACTTTACCTCCCTTACCACGTCCAGACATATTGTTGAGAAGAGTAAAGAGTACAAACAGCGACAAAGATTTAGTGCTAGCTAAAGCCTGCAACTAGCTTTAAAAAGGCTTACAGGAGGCTCCAGTCAGCTGCTGATATTTTACCGCTCACATTTAAAAACGAAACTGCCTCCGTATTATTTTTGGACCAATGAAAAGTCAGTAAATCAAATCTGCTGTGGGAGCCGATTTGGGTGATATATATTCAGTTACTGGCAACATTCGGTTAAACATTGACAACGATTTTTGAGATGGCTCCTGAAGTTAGTTCAAAGGGTGCTAAAAAGGCCGGTAAAGCTAAGGCTTCACGCGGTGGTGATGGTAAGAAAAAAAGGAAGAAGAGGAAGGAAAGTTACTCCATCTACATTTACAAAGTATTGAAGCAGGTCCACCCTGATACTGGTGTCTCTAGCAAAGCTATGTCCATCATGAACAGCTTTGTTAACGACCTTTTTGAGAGGATCGCTGTCGAAGCCAGCCGTCTAGCCCACTACAACAAACGTTCAACCCTCTCTAGCCGTGAAGTACAAACTGCTGTTCGTCTTCTTTTGCCTGGAGAATTGGCCAAACATGCTGTGTCTGAGGGAACCAAGGCTGTTACCAAATACACCAGCACAAAGTAAATTTTCATATTTCATGAAAAAAAAAAAAAAAACGGCCCTTTTTAGGGCCATTCATATTTTCACGATTGTCACAACTGCTTACATAGATTTTTTTTTTTTTTTTTGTAGTTAATTTGCATTATAATCCCCAAAAACATTTTTGTTCTTCAGGTAATCCTATATTTTCAACAATGCGAAACTTTAAATTATTTTTTTTTTATTATTTAGAAAAAACATTTGAAAGCTTTTATAATAGTCATGGGTAAATCCTTTTTCAAAAAGGAATAAAGATAGTGTTTTAATGTTAATTCTTTTCTTTTTGGTTAACTTTTTAAGACATTTAAAAATTATTTAGAAAAGCAACGGGAAAGTATTCTTAAAATAACGGAACTGATAAAAAAACATTGTTTAGGAAATTCTTGCATTGTTCAAAAGAAAAAAAAACTTTTTATCCTTTCAAACACGTATTTTTATTTTTCATTTTTTACTTGGATACCTCCATGAGATCTAAAAATGATTTAAGAGGAAAGTACAGTAATATATATATATATTTTTTTTTACATTTTCTTTTTAGAACCTTTTAACTTAAAAACCTTGTTTCACTTTGTATCAGCGGAACTACTGAAAGTTTTAGCGCGTTTTTTTTTGTATGACATTAATTTGAAAAATCTTGCAAAAATAAAAAATAATCGGATGTTAATGAAACTTTCAGAAACTATTCAGATAATGGAAATTGTTTTTTTTTTTTTTTTTAATGACAAAAATATTTTTTATATTTATTAAAAAAAAACTAATTTTATGAAAACTAGAAATTCAATACTGCTCAATTTAGTGATTTCAAGATTTTAGGAAAGAAAATCTTGTTTCGATTTTTTTTTTAATCTGACCCCCCCCCACACACACACACCTGAAAATCAAGTCTGAATTTTAACAACTCAAAACAGGTATAATTTTAAATTTCAAATGCTTTTAGTTTTTATGAATCAATAGATTTTGTTAGCTTCATTTCATTTTTTTCTTTTCTTAATTATCCCACTTCTAAAAGAATTTTTTTATTTGAAAAGTGTTTTTATTTTGGCAGATATGTCTTGTAAAATTGCTCATTCTTAATCGTAAATATATACATCACCGAGAGAAATTGAAAAATAATTAATTGCCAGAAATCGATTTCAAACAGTATACATGTTTTTAAAGGGTATAGTTATTTATTCGTACTACTGTACAAAATGTGGCACAAGGCCAAAAAGGGGGTTGGGGAAGGACGGTCTTCTGTCTTAATTCTAACTTAACTAGTCACAGACACGGACCCAAACATACCAACAATAGTCCAATCACCAAAACAACACATTCACTCCTATCTTTCTTACTGCGATGTACATTTCAAAGTCTGTGGGGGGAGGGGGAAAAACAACAATTTAAAAAACCCAATGATTATTTACAATATGAATTAATTTACATAAAGCAAAACAAAGATAGGGTTAGTAATAACCCACCACCTACCCAACCCCATAATCTCTAAATGTGACAGAAACATCAGTTAACTGGACGAAATAATTGCGGGATTATAACATTATGAAAAAACAAACACGCACTCATTTAGACACAATAACAAATACGAAAACACACACGAAACTAAAGTCATCCTGCAACAACCAGAGAACTGACATCACTGACCACCTAACGAAGGAGGGGATGGGGGAATTAAACAAAAGAAAAATACGGACAGAAATAAAAGGGGCCAATGAGCATGCATACCCTAGCTAAGTTAAGCGGAAACGGGAAACTAAAGATTCAAACTAAAAACCTAAACTAGCATAATATCGGGGCGGGTTGCCTCTGTTCAACCCTGGTAAGACACAATCCTGTACTTAACCGACATCCAAGTGCCACTCCAGGTCATCCCCTTTCATTCTACACAGTCGCGCAAGATTTACACACCTTTTGCTGAATTCTGATGAAGAGAGTCGCCGCCTTTCCGTCCTAATCTTGACTTTAAGTAGATGTTAAAAGGGTATAGCTAGCAATTTTGAAGTATTCCCTGACTTATCTCCTTTTTTTTTTTTTAAAGTGTTGATATATCCATATTATTTCGGGAAAGAATAAAATAATCTTTCGCTATAAAATTGAAATGAACAAGCAAAACAAGACATAATTATTTTACATCTGCTAGACAAAGTAGCAATTTTTATTATTTTATGGAAAGGTTCTATTATAAAATTTCTTCATTACAAAAAAAAATTCAACATATTAAAAAAAAAACAGATGAAAGAGCATTTTGTTAGCCGTAGTTGAACTTTTTAAGAGCTACGAAATGCAAGAAATTGTGTGATTTTTAATTAGTTTTCAAGATACAGTTTCAGATTCATACAGGAAAAAATCTTTGGTACGGACAACGTTTAAATTTTGGGTATGTATTATCTAACTTAGAATCAAAGCACAAGAAAGATGACATTTAAAATTTTATTCACCAAAACTACTCAGGAATAGTCGGAAAAAGCGATTGAGATGACCTGACAGTTTGAAGAAACCCTCAAGCAGCAACCAGAAGGGAATAAAACCCTACTGAGACATGTTTTGTAGACAGTATTATGCACAAAGAAACAGAAAACATGCAGATAAATAAAAATCAGAGCAAATGTTATAGATGTGAAAACAGCCTATACCATCCCTGGACACAATGGCCCTTCCTCGTCTCGCCAACAATATGATATATCATCCATACGGAAGGAAATGGCATTACAAGCGAAAATGTGCATCAACAGCTGTCAACGAGATAAAGGTAGACATTTTCTTGTGGTCTATATCAATGAATGGATGACAGAAAAGAAACAAATTATGATCGACCCTGGCACTGACGTGACAGTTATCGCCTATGATCTTACAAATATTCTCAAATGGATTGAAATGAAATCTGATCTTTTAGAAGACCATGACATAACCTCGATGCTTTCAGCTTCGGACAATTGATTCATCATTTTTGCAGTATCACAAGCATAATTATCTTGCATAAAGATTAATCTTGAGGCAGAAGATGCACAAAAAGAAAAATTGTAGAATATACTTTGCCGTATGTTGTTCAACACCTGTGCCAAAAGTGTCTTCGCGTTGAGCTATTAAAATGAAAGTTATTTCCCCTCAGTCAATTAAGTGACATACGTGATACACGGTTGGGTGATCATGTCTCGTTTGATTCATGACTAAGCAGAAGATTTTTCAGCAGTTGTTTCCATTTCTTTCTTAGGTAGACTGGTTCCCAAACAAGGCTATAGGACTCAGTATATCCTACTATTCAACCCACATTCTGATTAAAGTTCTGTTTTTGTTTTGTTTTTTGTTTTTATCAGCGTTAGATATTATCATAAACCCTTTGGTAATCTTTGGTATATAATTTATTACAAATCTTCTGATGTTTCAAAGCTCTCACAAGTAGCAACTCTTGAAGAAAAAAAAAAAACTTGAGATCTAAAATCTGACCAGTTCATTCATTTATTTCCAACACTGGAATATTTCATTTTTAATTTTTGAAAAAAAAAAAAAAAAAATCAGTATTTACTAAATATGCAGGAAGACGGAGATGAGAAAAATACAATCGTATAAATGGTTGAGAAAATATAAAAACTGACTTATTAGAAACGAGGGATATTAAAATATTATTATATTAATATTATTATACTTCTGAGGGGAAGAGTAGTCAAAGGAGGTAATCCAGATTTTTTTTTTGAACCTCCGTATAAAAAACATGAATTGTAAAAATAGTAAATAAAATTCTCTTAAAAATATTTCTAATATGAAACCACCATCAAATCCTTACATTTTCCGACTCTTCAAATATATCATATTTATTGAAGTTATTTTTTCATCAGCAACTGGAATACAGAAAATAGAATAAACTGGAATGAAATACAATACACTAAAAATACATTTTTTTCAAAAAAAAAAATATATATTGTAGAATCTTTTTCCTGAGAAGCCAGAAAGAAAATGTGTTTTATTAATTATTATGCAAGCAACAACTCACCATAAAAGTACCTTTCGTAAGGTTTCAGTACATTGTAACAGAGGTATACACACATACATTCACATGAACAGACACACGCAAATATAACTTTTATTGACTGGAAATGGAAACGGTGTACAATTTGGGTTAAGATGCGTGTTTACCGATGAGAAACACGATCTCAGGGCAGGAGGCGATGTTTTAAACATGGGTCACTAGTAAACAATGGGGATGGGCAAAAAATATTCATAGAAATATGAGGTTAATTTTTCAGGTTCAGTTTAATTTTTTTTTTTTTTAAAACGGAAAATAACTGAGTTGAAAATAATTCACTAAGAATGTACTAGACGATCCTAAGGAAAAAGAAAGGAAAAAAAAGAAAAGAAAGAAAGAGAAATGTATGACGCATGACCCAGTTGATGGTAGAGATAGGAAAGAGAGTGTGGTCGAAAAAAAGGAAGAATATCTCAGATGTCGGTCAGAGACCGACTCTTGCGAAAACCCTTATCAATTTGGAGTGAAGAATTTTATTTTTTCTTTTGAACAATAGGAATTTTACTTTAGTCAGAGAGAAAGTGTCTTTGGGTTGGGGAAGTGACTGGTGAAAAAATATACGGAATTGACCTGGTTAAGAAAGTGAGATATTTCGACCTAGATAATTAAGATTTTCGACTTTTGTTTTTGGACCACAGAGGGCGCCAAGAAGGCGGAAAGAACCTTTTCTAAAGTCAAGACTAATTAGCAGCGGGCTGTTTGACAAAGTCCAGGTGAAAGAAAGCTAAAGATTGTCATTTTGCGTACGTGCAAAAGGTGCGAAATCGGATTTTGTTTTTTTTTTTTTAAACCAGCACGAGGTAACCACACCCGCCAACAAAAGGGAGAGGGTGTTCGGTCAATAACAATTGGTCGAATACAATCACGTGACCGCGGAAGAAGAAGGAAAGAAAACCTCGATCAATAACTGTTGGACGAGGCGGTCACGTGGGCTGCGGAAAAGAAGAGAAAGAAAGGTTCGATCAAACGATTGGTTGAGAGCGATCACCTGACATGAGAGAGACTAAGAGAAATAGATATGCGCCGCCCCCCAAACTTGAAAAGGGGGTCAATAACGATTTAAAGTCAAAATTAATACGGCTTTTGAAATTATCGAGAAACCCCTGACGCCGACCGACCCACCCCGGTTTTTGCGGCGCGTAATATTAAGCAGGACCCCAGTCGGCAGAAATCAGTTGGAGCTGCGCCTCGGAAAGAAGGAGTTTGAGCGCGGGGCGGGCCCGCTCATTCGCCCCTTGCGGGCAGAGGTTTGGCGGAGAAGTTGCGCGCGCAGAGATGAGTGAACAATAATTCAGAGAAAAAAAGTTTGAGTTGGAGATGCAGCCGGAGTTGGGCTGGTTGCATATTACCGCGGGCAGGAAGATCCTGAACGCGGACATAAGACCTGATTCACTCGTTCCCTCAGACAGAAGGACTTCCAGCCCAAGCCCAAGTCAACTGATCGATAGAAATTAGCCCCCATGTCGAACTGAACCACACTCCGACATACATACATGATTCTAGAAAGTAGGTAATTCGACATTTTCCTATTGAGATAGAAGCTTGGTGCCATATTTTGTTTTTATGTAACGGACTTTAAGATATAAAAAGGTTGTTAAATTGGTGTCGTGAGTTTTTTATTTTATTTGTGTTTTTGCCACCCCGTCGGACTCAACTTGTATCGGCCCCGATCCCTGCTGGTCCCGTCTGTCTAAATCTAAACACAGCGAGACAGACCGAGATCGGTATAGTTGAAACCAGGTATTGGAAGCGAGTCGGGAAGGCGAGGCTGGTGATCATCTGACCAAAGGGGTTGGAGCGGCACGCTTGGACCCAGGAGGAGCGACCAGGAGGAGCGACGTCACCGTTGGCGCCGTAACCAAGGGATCCGACACTGGGCCAGGTGTGTAACCGTCACACTTGGTTTTGTTTAACAGTATTTGTTTTGATTAAAAAGTTGAATCAATGTTTAGATATCCCAGAGTATAATTTTGGTGAAAAAAGGTAAATAATTGGAGAATAGGTTTATTGTCAAGGATAAAAGTGCCGGGCCGAGGGTCAATTGTGATCAAATAAACTCGAGATTAAAGCAGAGTCAAGAACTGTCGTCGCAAAAGATTTTGGAGGGGAGAAAGATGACTGCTCCCTGTTCTGAGAAGTCTTAAGTATTGGTTATTCTGGTATATTCTATAAATAAATGTAAGACAGAAAAAAAAAACCGTACCGATGATTCGGAAAACTGCTTTCAAGACACAAAAAACTGACAAACTCTTCCAATATTGAGAAATCAGTTAAAGTGAGATATCAGAATTGTTGTTTTTCTACATATTCCATACAAAAAATTGCTAAGTAAAACTTAAAAGGATAAAAAAATTTTGACGTTCACCAGAAAATCTCATTAAACTTTAGTTGACGTTTTGGAACTTCAAACATTTGGCGGAGAGGGGACAGCAACGACATGAATTTGCAAAATCGCATTAAAAAGCAAGTAAGCGTAGACATTTGCATTAATCACCAAAAACCAATTGTAATGAAAATTTTCCATAATAGCGTGAAATTGCCTGATTATTTCGAAAATAAAAATTGGGGATCGAATATCGTTTTAGGAGTTATCGACAATGTAAGTTAGGCCTCATTCGCTTCGCGGCCACCATTAGTGGCTTTGTTTTTACGTTTGCTCCGAGGAGTAATGCGCGGAAGCTTCACTTGTCTTGATTACTGCGCAATGCGCGAAGTTTAAAATGAATGCACGAAGAACAAACAAAGGAAAAAAATTTCCAGCAACTGGTATTGCGAAGCGATCACACATCTAAGAACTGACCTGGTTCAATGTTGCTTAACACTAACAGACTTTCTGTAACTGAGGTCTTATTTGACCAAAATAAATCCGATGATAATAGATAAAAGATTAACATCCTATAATTAGTGAATTTTTATAAACCTATAATTATTACTGAATTTTTATTATAAAATCGCAATGGAATTTACGATGGTCATTAAATGGATTAAATATCTGTCATTTGAAGACTTAGGGAAACTGATCGCTAAATCTATCTTAAATATACGACACATCTATCAGGAGTCTGAAAACAACTCGATAGCTTAAAAATGTTTTCAATTTCGGTGACTTTTTTTCCTTTTTCTATTTATCTATTCAATTGAAAAGGTCTGAACATATGTTTTTGTCGGAAATTCTTGCAAAAATCAAATAATTGTCAGACTTTAAAAAAATTTACGCAATTTCGGTGTGTTACCGCAACACACACACACACACACATTTCCTGCCAAATCGAGAATCTCAGCGGTAACATATTCCATGAGAGCAGCCAATTATACGTGGTCAGCGGCACCGACACTTTGCGAAAAATTGCCTTTACGCAGGATATTTATTGTATATAATACAATTGTAGCACAAGGCCAAAATGGGGAGGAGTTGAGGCTGGTCATCACTAACTATCTTATACCTAGCTAATCCGATTCACAACCCATTCACACATTACAGTTTCTACATTCACCATAAGAATTCGTCTGTCACCACTCAATCCTCCATACACCATAATACCGCATTCTCTCAAGGGAAAACCTACAAAACGCGCCCCATGCCATAACAATTTAATGATTATATATATATATATATATATATATATATATATATATATATATATATAATAATGAAGAATGAGAGGAGAGGGATAATAAAACTAAAACTCAACACAAAGTAAACTAAACATAACTGATGTTAGTATGGCCCGTCCAACCCTCAAAACGGAGAGGCCGCTGCATTCTGCCCATTGGACAAAATCAAGAGGCTCTCTCGCTAAGGGAGTGGGAAGGTGAAAATATAGATAGACATCGGGAAAATATAAAGCTGACCCAGTCGAGATAAAAAGGGGGCCAAAACAAACTGGGGAGGTCGGAAATCTCGACTTGAATCATAACCAAAGAGGCGGCCAGGAACAACACTTACTCACATTAACTAGGTACACTGAAGCTTGTCTAACCTAACCAAGAGGAGGGCTCCGCAGGAAACCACCCCGATGTGAAGAAGGTTGACCTAAAAGAGAAAATCAAGGCTAGCCTCGTTCAAACGAACCAAGCTCGCTTCTGTCACCCACCTTTCGCTGAAGACTGTCGAATGCAAGCGTTTTCTATCAGTTCTAATCTTCATCTTGAGCTGATGCTCAAAGAGTCGGATTAGATCCTGATAAGAAAGACGATTGCCTCGCAAGACTTCCTCCGTTTGCGTCATCCAAATCACCATTCGTGGCCAGCAGCGTCAGAAACACCATCCGTTTCACCCCAGAATACACATTTAGGCATGCGCGTATGCGCAATCAATGAGCACAAGCTTTTCGGGAGCGAGACGAGCCGTCAACTCGCTGACATGGTTCTATACGGGACCGACAATGGTAGAAGGCGTGCGAAGCCGTTTCTTCCAGACCAAGGCCACACCGTTCACAGTCTGGCAAATCCGCCAAGCCCCATATGAAGACCTTGTCATTGAGAGGCAGCCGATTCCGAAACAATCACCAGGTAAGCGAAAACTCAGGGTTACTGAGATAATCCGCCGCTGGCGCCCAAGACCAGAAAGAGCGAAACTCCTCCTTCGAAAAGCCGAGCTGCTCACGTAGGGAATCCTTCGCGACATAGCCCGACACAAGATGAACGGCTCTTAATCTTTCCCTTTATTTTACTGCCTTGTCTCGTCCTGGCATTTTGACTTAATATTCTCAATAGCTATTCCTGATGTGATGGGCGTTCCTGATTAACAAAAACTAGTGTTTTGTTGTGGTATTTTCTGACCAATCAGAAACTATTGAGCCTCGTTGACGATCGCTATAAGCCTGCTGCTATAGTAACTTATTCATTTAATGCTTTGCAAAAAAGTAGTTTATTTCTGTCTATATTTTGTATGTGCTTGTCATGAAATATTTCCTCATGTCATTGTAATTTTTATATTTCTTTTTCATTTAGCAACGATTACATTATTTCTTGTATGATGTCCTAAAGAAAATAATTCTGAATTACTACCTTTGACTACTTTTTCCTATCGGAATATTAATATGATAATCCAGTAACTATTAAATTCAAAATAATTAAAAGAAAAAGACCACGTTGGATACAATTAAATCTTTCATAATATATTGAACTCAAAAGTATCATTTTATTACTTTTTACTTCATTTTTTTAATACAATATAAAAAATAAAAATAGTAATTAAATAAAAACTAGAGAAATGATGGTTTTCATATAATAAAATTATTCCTAAGTTTAATAAAAGTATATATAATTAAAAAAATTATATTAAATTATTGGTTATATGAGGTTAAATATAATTTATTTTCAGACAAATACAAATTTATAATTATTGCACTGTTGGTGTTCCATATTTCATAATTTTTTTATTTTTCGCATGTTATCTTGTTTTTTTTTTATTTATTGTTTTTTCTCTTCTAAGTCAGTGGTGAAATGATTCAGTTTTTGTTTTTGATCTATGCCATCACAGTGCTTAAATCAACGTTATTTTTATGTTTTTAAGTAAAAGGTAAGCATTATTACTTTTACAAATTCCAGTTAATACATACATTTACTGACTTTGAAATACATCTCCAGGACATCTTGAGTTTTTAAGAGAATTTTTTTTGTTTTCATTTTTCGTCTATAATGGCTGTTTAATGAGTGAACGTTCCAATTTAATAACTCCCACCCTAAAACATTATTTACATACGGAAATTACTTTTTCTTATAGTACAGATTATCTTTAGTCTATTATCTCTCAAATAAAACCAAAATTTAACTACAAATAAGACATTCAAGTAAGCACCACCAAAGAAAGCTGTTAGTATCTTCGAAAAAAACAAAACAAAACAAAAAAGCCACACTTGCCTCTTGTAAAGCCATCACAGCAGAACAATTAAACTAGTCATTATCTTTGTTTTTGCGTGAAATCGAGGGAAATATCATCTGAACTCGAGTGACACGGTTTTAAAAATGTATCAGTCAGTTAATCTTTTTTTTTTTTTCATAAATGTGTGTGAGAAAAGAAAAAAACCCTGATTGTAGGTGCAAGTGACCAAATAAGAAAAGCATCAACAAAAGTAAAACAAAAAAACAAATTGGAAGAAAAACATTTGAATTGTTTTAATGGGCCTTAAATTTGTTGCATTTATAGATAAAAAAAAATGACGGGCGAATTTAAGCTCACTCGTTACGTATACGGTGGGCGAGCTGGATATCCTTGGGCATGATAGTAACACACTTGGCGTGAATAAGACAAGTTTGTACCTTCGAAAAGACCGACCAAGTAAAAAGCCTCACTGGCCTTCTGTAAAGCCATCACGGAAGGACTATTTGACTAATCTTTGTTTTTTTAATTTAAAAAATCATCCAATCTTCATATTAACTGCACATGTCAAAATGTAGATGAATGGTGATGTTCAGAAACAGACAAAATTTGAACTAAAAGCCTTTAAAAATGCATTTAACATCATTTAAAAAATTATATTTTTAATAAGATTTTGGTTCTATTTGAAATATAATTGCTTAAAGATAATCTATAAAATAGAAAAATCATTTAATGCCTTTCAGTATGGCTTTTAGACATTTTTAACGTTCTTACGGTTATTTTATCATTGAATCACGATTTTAATGGAAAATGATTAAAATTTTAAAATATTAAAAATTTCTTTAAAATCAAATATTTTAGATATTTGTTTAAAATAATATTAGTAAAATTGAGGATTAATAGAATTTGGGGAAAAATATTACTCTATGCCTAAAATATCGCCAAAAACACGTTTGATTACAGGAAGGTATATTCCAACGGTCAACAAATTCATAAATACAAGTTAACTGCCACAAACCTCAATTTTAGAAATAATCAGGCTAATTTTATGAACAGCAACGTGGTGTTTCAAAATCGCACTGAAAAATTACAAGTTTTTTTTTTTTTTTTTTTTTTTTTAAATATTAAGTATAGTTGCGTTGTTTTCTTGTCCAATCTGAGAAAAAGTAATGTTTTATTAAATTATGCTGTCACTTACAGTCGGAAAAATTTATTTTTAAAGTTTTATTGAATTATATTTGGTAAGATTTGGAACGACTTTTCCGTATGTTCACATCTGACATTGCATGAGTTTTGTTTTTTTTTTCTGAAATAACATCTTCAGGTATATTTCTTTATATAATTGAAAAAAAAAAATTAAAAAGTACACACAATATATATAGAAAAGGGAGTGGGTGAAACAGACCCCTAAAAATATTTTTATAAAGTTTTCTATTCAAATAATTTATTCGGTATACAATTCATTAATAAGTACCGAAAATTTTTTGAATCTGATAATTCTGATATGCAAATATTTTTAACGATTTTTTGCTTTTCATTTCGAGAAAAAAAGCATCCATATAAAATTATAGCTTTGTATCTCAAAATGTTTTTTTAAATTAAAAAAAAGGTTTTCTAATCCAAGATGTAATTTTACGAGAAATTAAAATGCATGATACAAATTGTAATACATAAGATATCCTTAACGTGTTATAATTATATGTTTGTAATTATACGATTAAATTCAATATACTTATTAAACAATGAAGATGTACTTTAAACAGAAATATTAATTACATATAAACCCAGTTCAACAATCTGCTGCAGTTTCCTTGAATGATTACTAATTTGGATCGTTCATTGTACCAATTTACATGGCGTTCATCAATTCATCACAATTTTCTTAATGCGGCGATTAATAATCAAGGATAAATTGTGTTTTTGCTTCTTAAATATCCTTTCTCCACACAATTTCGATAATAATAAAAATTCAATTGGATGGTAATAAATGATTATTTGACAACTAAATTCATTTGAAATTAATTTGGGAAACATGCAATTTTTATCGAAAGAGACATTAAAGAGACATGTTTTTCTTTGCTCTTCCGTCTTACTGTTTATGAATTTTTATTATCATTAATGTTTTTTTTGACTAATTTAATTTTATTTCTTTAAATAATAATTTATCAAAACCTGTTTACTACTTAAGAACAAATAGTAAATGTAGGTACCTCCAAAAATTCGCTAAAGAAGGATGCATGATGAAAAAAATGTCTCAAACCTAATAAAAGCAAAATTTTATTGTCGAAATGTTTGTGTTATTCATAAGAGGGAAGGTGATCAAAGGATTTTTTTATGTAAAAATTGTTTTTTCATCTTTTGTAGAAACTTGAAAAATTGAGATAAAAATCTTATTTTTCTGGCACCATTTCACAAAATTTCATAGAATTAAAAAAGAAATTTACAAAGATATAAGAAACATTTTATTTTATACATTTTTTTTGTTTTATTTCTTTTTTATCTAGTTTTGGGTTTTAACTAGCCAGTAAACTTAAAATGTAAAAACACATGTTATACAATCTAATATTTTATTGAATTCTTTGGTTTTATAGCCTTACTTAAGATGTATGTTCAGAAAATTACCAATAAATTTTAAGTTTATTATTATAGATACCTTTCTTATGTTCTGATAATGTCGTATATGTACCTCCGTATTTACAAGAATCGACGTTTATACACACAAGAAATTATATATATTTAACATTTACAATACTTTTATTCTGTGGAGAAAATATACATTTTTATTTACCTTTCTGAAATATGATCAGTAATAACAAATCTAAAATTCATTTTACTGATTTAGTAATTCCTTCTTACTAACTTTATCTTCCTCGTTCTCACTCACACCGAGAACAATCTTGCGCAAGTAACAAGAGTAAATTAACTTTATCGTGTCATTGCTATAACTTATTTGTAAGCAAAATATTCATTTTCTTTACTTGAAATAAAATAATTTTGTCAATTATGAACAGAAAATAAAATGTCTTTTCGTTTGCCTGTGCGATTTAGGCAATAAAATAACTTTCCCTAAATAGATTCCGCTTTTCAATTTATATAGTTTTACCTCCATTTCAGCGATTCTCATGTTTGCGAGGTTTTTAATGATTAAAGGGAAGCTACTTCCACCAAAAATTGTGAGAGTAGCTTCCCTTTAAGTAAAACAGCGTAATAGACAAGTTTTGAAATGAAAAATCGGTGAGCTGAGTGAATTCTAATTTTAAAATAACCATTCTTTCTCAAAATGTCACTTGCAAACATTTCTTTAATGAGAAAAGTTCAATTTCATTTACTTTCTCTTGCACACAATACTACAGAAAAATATTCACAAGATGGAGATTCTTTGAATAAATAAGTCGCAGCACTGACTTTTTAATTCATAATTTGTTTACTTTTTTTTAAACATGTCTATCGCGCTCATATTTATTTTTTTTTCTGTGTTAAAAACCAATTTGATCGAAAAGTTTAACTTAAAAGATCAGGCAATTTTGATAAAACTACGAGATAAATAAAAATTACTCATTAACACCAATGGAGCCAGGCTTTCAAAGTCATGGCTAAAAACTAGTCTCGGATAAGGCTATAAATTGGAAGTTCATCCCACTCACTATTCGTTCATTATAAATTTTACATGAATTTGCAAATGAAGAATGAGCCATAAATTTACAAATTATCAATTACATCAAAATGCATAAAATATTAATATTTGTTTAACATAAAGATTAGGCATTTTTGATGATAAAACGATTTGCAAAATATAAAAATCTTAAAACACAAAATTACTTATTACAGTGGTGTCTCATCGTGACATACAGCAACGGTTAAAAAGCTAGTCTCACACACTATTCTTAGAAGTGAAATTCTCATTTGGCGCCTCATATGTGGCTTTGTGCCATATTCAAATAATTTCTGTGCTAAAAATACAATGCACTTAAAAACATGAATTTATTAGAACGTCGAAAACTCCTTTTATTTATACCTCCACTTTTTCGCTAAAAAGGGCCCCAAATATGATGAATATAAAGTTTTATCGTCATTATTATTGACTAAAAAAGACTAAAATATTTATTTTATGTTTTTTAATCCTTTCTAGCATGTTCGAAATTTTGATTCAAGGTCTCTAGTTTTTCATGCGTCAGCGGTGGGCTAAAATGGGCCAAATATTACTATGGGAATATTAGATTTTTTTTATTTTTTGGTAAAAAATACATTGTTTTGGAAATCTTTGCAATCAAACTAATGAGGACCAAACTAATGAGTTTTTTGGTCTTCAAAATATTAGATATGCTGAAAATAGCATGTCATTTTTATTCTTATTGAAATACAGTAGATCCTCATTTAACTCAGAACGTTGAAGAGAAAAATAAAGTTTAAAATAAATTATATGATTTTTAAAGTAAACATAATCGCCCATTACTGGGAGAAATCCACCTGCATACAGATAGAAAATAAATTCTAACCCAGTCCTCAAGTGAGGTTTGTTTTAATTCTGATTAAGTGAACCAGCTAAAAATCCTTAACGTTCCAGAAAAGCATAAAACGTTCTTTCTAAAATGCATTTATTTTTCAAACCTATCCCTTTTTAGGAGGTACCTGCACATATGTAAGCACAGACACACAAATAAAATAGAATAGTCTTAATATATTTTAATTCAGAATTGAATTTTGATAGTGTGTGTCTTCTGATATTAAAATTAGAAAGTAAAGATTGTTTTTTTCGCACCTTAAAACCCGCCTTTCTTTGATATTTCCTGACCGGGTCATTCGAGATCGAAAAGTGTGTTTTCCCGCTTTAACTTAAAAACAAAGATCTCAGTCACGCGACAAGGATAATACTTTATTTCATGGCAAACACACAAGATATGGACAGAAATCTATTCCGTGTAAAAATCACTCACTAACAAATAAGTTCTGAATATTTCATTAAACCGGATCCCTGATTTTGTATGTCAAATAATACTCGAATGTAAAAGTAAACATTGCATTTTTTTTTCGTTTTTCGCGCCTTAAACACTCCTCTTCTTCCTTTATTAACCAATTGATGTATTTTCTTCTGACCGGTCATTCGAAATCAGGTAGTGTATTTCCTCGCTTTCATAGAAACACAAAATCGCAGTGTAAAAATATTTAAACAAGTTCTGAATATTTTTTATTTTCATTTCACTAGTGAAAATTTTATTTCTTTAAATTATTTTTTCGCAATAAATTACTTGAGATCAATAAATGTATTTTAATTTCATGCATTCTGTGTAATCAGCATTTCATGTGACAAAAAAATTAAAGCTTTAAAACTAAAAGTAATATGAAAAAAATTAGTTTACAAAAATAAAAACTGATTTTTATTACGGGCCACCATACTTACAAGCAAAATCAATTACTGTCAACATTTTTTAAAAAAGGAAATCTAATTAACGTGTTTGTGCATGTATTAATTAAATCGACTCATTCAGAAAAGCCCTAATTGTAATATACTTCCAGATGTTTAAAAAATCAGCACTATTCTAGGATTATGTTAGGTACCTTCACATTCATTAAATTTTTGAAGATCTGCCTTAAATGATTATTTTGGTAAATTTCAAAGGAGAAATTTGCACTGAACTAGAAAAAAATAATGCATAAATTAGCAACTTTCGGACAAAGAAATGAAAAATACAATGTTAATCAGACTGAAATAAAAGAATGAAGAGAAATTAAAATTTAATATTGAATTGAAGGTAAACAAGATTCATTATTGGTCGTTGAAAATTTTTACTGCGAATCAAAGCCTAAAAGAAAACCAAATCAAGAAAACATACTTGAAAAACAATAAGTTCAATTTTATAACAACGTACAGCACACGCGAAAAATTGTATATTTGCAATTTACTCACCTCCAATGAATTATTTAATACACGCGGGAAAACTCATTGACGTTCCGTTACACTTTTTACAAAAAAATTAACGAAACAGAAAGCATATCATGATTCAGAAGAAAACATTTCAAATCATTTACTGGCCCTAAAAAGGGCCGTTTTCTTTAGTGTTGCATCTGTAGATAAAAAAGGCGAATTTAAGCTCTTTCGCCACGGATACGGCGGGCAAGTTGGATATCTTTGGGCATGATGGTAACACGCTTGGCGTGGATGGCGCACAAGTTGGTATCTTCGAAAAGACCAACCAAGTAAGCCTCGCTAGCCTCCTGTAAAGCCATCACGGCAGAACTCTGGAAACGGAGATCGGTCTTGAAGTCTTGAGCAATTTCACGTACCAGGCGCTGGAATGGAAGCTTTCTAATCAAAAGTTCGGTGGATTTTTGATAACGTCTGATCTCACGCAGGGCAACGGTACCGGGCCTGTAACGATGGGGCTTCTTCACTCCGCCAGTGGCGGGAGCGCTCTTACGAGCTGCCTTTGTGGCCAGCTGCTTACGAGGAGCTTTTCCTCCAGTGGATTTACGAGCGGTTTGCTTTGTACGAGCCATAGTGCTTGGTCAAGATTAAAAAATCGAGTAAAGGGCGACTGCAATGAATACGGCTTTTATCTACATTGCCAGTGCGGCTGCTGCTGCAGGTTTACAAAAATAACAAAAAGAAAAAAAACAAACCGTTTTGAAAGCCGCTGTAATTTCATTGGCCCTTTTCTATCACGTGATATGCTCTCTACTACGTCCGCGCAGAAGCTGATTACAGCCGTATAAATTTAAATGTTTTTCATTTTGTTCGTCAGCCGATTGAAGTATCATGTCTGGACGTGGAAAGGGAGGAAAAGGATTGGGAAAGGGAGGCGCCAAGCGTCATCGCAAGGTGCTCAGAGATAACATCCAGGGTATCACCAAGCCCGCTATTCGCCGTTTGGCTCGCAGAGGTGGTGTCAAGCGTATCTCTGGTCTCATCTACGAGGAGACACGTGGTGTCCTTAAGGTTTTCCTTGAGAATGTTATCCGTGATGCCGTCACCTACACTGAGCATGCCAAGAGGAAGACTGTTACCGCCATGGATGTGGTCTATGCCCTGAAGAGACAAGGCAGAACTCTCTATGGATTCGGAGGTTAAATCTGAAAACATTTACTCTCAACGGCCCTTTTTAGGGCCACCCACTTTCTACGAATTTGAATCAACGATTGCAAGATATGTACTTAACTACCCAGTAATTTTTATAAATGAAATATTTTAAAACATGTTTCTTGAATTGCTATAACAATTTCATAAAACATGCCTATACGTAAATCTCCGAATTTTTGTTTTATAATCTGTTATGAAGTTTTTCAAGGCACGTAACTTTGGTAATCTCCTGAACATAGAAGCTATACAATTCTTTTTAAATACTACTATATTAAGAGGCTAAAATTGTTATAATCATAATGTAAACTGAAATGTTCCAAATAGTTAAAAAAAAAAATACTAAAATAAGTCTTTATTGGCCTTTTACTCTTTTGTTATAACGGATGTTTTTGTAGAGTAATTCATAAGTTAGGTAACATGATTTTCGTTTGAGAATAAAGTAAATATTTTGATATGAAGAATTCCAGACCGAGGCTGAATTTAATTACAGAATGTGCGCGCGCTATGTACTAAAAATGTTTCTTTCGTTCTCTTCATATGAAATGGAGGGAAATCTCGTGTGACCTGGGTTGAAAAATGTATCAGTCAGCTAATCTTTTTTCCATAAATGTATGACAAAGCAAAATTCTTGCTTGTTCGTACAATTGACCAAATAAATTAGTTAACACGCACAAATGAAAATTAAAAATAGATCTTTTATTAATTGACTAAAAAGCAGGATTTCAAATTACAATATTTTTCCGATATGAATTGCAAGTAAATTCAGCACGTTTAATAATGTATTATCTGTTAAGCCGTGTCATGTAATTTAAAAAGCATTTTACCGTCACTGATAACATTCAATGCTAATTCAATAAAACACGAAAAACTAAATAAAAAGAATTTAGACATCTCATTTACAATTTAGAATGATCTATATTTGGTAAAATTTATTTTACCGTTTTTATGTAGTCCACTTTTATAAACATATAAAAAGATATCAATGTAAAATAATCTTTTAGCTTTTGTTTTTGCTTTCATCTATGACAAAAAAGCGAAGGAGTCAATTGAACAAAAAATGTTAAGTATCACCTCATCAAATCAATATTTCATTTGAAACAAGTTATTTTAAAAAGCTTTTTAGTAGACCTAGTAATCCTATGTTGTCGAAATATGAAAAGTTAAACTAAGTTAAAACTCATTCGTCTGGCGTAATTCGATATAAATTTTCGATACCTAAGATTTAAAATGAATTTTTAAAAATAAAAATGCAGATTTTTTTTAGCTTTAATTCAATGTTAAATAATTAAATTTACTATTTAGTACAGTATTTAAAATACTCTATTTCAAATGAAAATTATATTGATTGGAATGCTTTTTAATAGCGACCACTTTCTCACTTTTTTTTAAAGAAATTTGTAAACAAAAAATTATCGGTTTTAAAAATTTTCCAAAAACATGACTAGAATTGTCAAATTTACGAACTCATTTTTTCCTTTGGTTTTTAACTACCTAGTAATTCTTACAAATTAAGGTATTTTCAGCCATTATTTAATATTTTATTGACTACTACTAAAAGTCAACGTTTGAAGATGCTTTCTCAAAAAAAAAAAATTTTAAATACTGTAAAATTTTAAACTAATTTTTAATAACTCAGATGAAATACTTTGATAGTAACTCGATATGAAATGTTACGTATTTATACTTCCCTAATTTTTTAAACACATTATTTTAACTCAGTGCAACACAAAGTAGTGGTCGTGCCTCGACGCGAACTATCAGCTCCCGATACGCAGCTATGCTAAGGAATTATTTGTAAAGAAAGATTAAGGTTATATTTTTTTTGTGTTAATAAACTGCTTATTCTTTATTTTTTGTAAAATAAATGGAAGATAAATAGTCAACTGTTATTCATTATATCGTTTCCAGTATAAAGCAATTACCACGAAATATTACAGGTGCGTCACACATTGAGGAAAAAAATGTCGGGCCACCCTAAATAATATTTTTAAAAATTGCTATGTGTAACAGTGGAAAACAAGACTTTCGGGTATATTTTGTTTTTTCTTCTGTCTCTTCAATCGTCATTATTGCTGGCTGATTTTCGAAATACAAGTCCTGAATAACAGCGTCTACTTCGTATTTGTTCAATTGATAGTGGTCAACTACATCATTGAGATATGAAATCGTAATAAAATGGATTTACAAAAGTTCAGACATCTACAACGAGTTCTGCTGATATTTTACCGCTCAAATTTAAACAAAAAAAAAAAATCTCACTCCATATTATTTTTTGACCAATGAAAACTCAGTAAAACAAAGACGCTCTTGAAGCCGATGTGGCTAAGTTACTGGCTACATTCTGTTCACATTAACGATGTCTCCTACTAAAGTTAGTTCAAAGGGTGCTAAAAAGGCCGGTAAATCTAAGGTCTCCCGTGAAGGTAAGTTTTGTGAAGTACGGTGGCTGTTAATAATTCAATGTTAGAATAAAACAATTTAGGTACCTCCACTTATTCGCGGAAAACAGCGCAGCGTAATGAAAAGGGCCACAAACTTAATAATTGTTTTATCGTTAAAATGTTTATTAAGAAGAAAGATCAAAGTACTTTTTTAATTATTTTTTGAAATTTTTTAATCCTTTCTAACACGTTCGAAATTTTGGTTAAAATAAAACCATTTGTTTACGTCATCGCTAACTAATAACATGGTTTTGCGCTTTTTTCCGTTGAAAGCGCATTGATTTAGAAATTCTTGTAAAAATCAAATAATTGTCCGATTTTAATGAAATTTTCAGGACTTATTCACAAATGAATGAAATTATTTCTGAATTTATTTATTTTTTTTTTTTTTTCAGAAAATTTTGGTAAAAATTTTTTTTTTAAATATGTTACTCCCCACTCCCCTCATTTATTTAATTTCATGAAATTTCGCAAAAAACTTTCCATTTCCTGATTTTTTTTTCTTAAAAATAGGAGTCCTTGGAGATTGTAAATCACCTACTTTTTTTTTTTTTTTTTTTTTTCAAATTTGAGTTATCTAACTGAAAATCTGATCTGAATTGAAAAATAATGAATCCAATAAATAAAATTCATTAATTAGAAAAGTTTTTAATTGCTTTTGTAAATAATATTAAGGACATTATTGTCTGAAGAAATAAAATTTTTCTGATGAATAATGAATTTTTACAATAATTTTTCCATTTTTTTTTTTTTTAATTTTAATTATAATAATTTATAATAGTTTAAAATTGTGTAATATTCTGTATTGGACTATTTCCTGGATGTGATATAGTAATTAAGTGGAAACAAAATTTATAAATCCAAAATTGAAAAGATTAATACTTAAAAGACTTAGTTGAGCTATTCTGTTTTTAAAATAATTTTTTATTTTGTTTTTGTTTTTTTTTTACTTAATACGTTCCTTATTTTCATGTATGGTAGACTGAAATTGCCATTATTATGATCTAGAAGTTTTGCCCCTTCATTAGGTCGCTTCAATTACGTTTCAACAGGTTTTCAAAATTTCCATTCAGCTTCAAAAGTTTAATGATTAACTTTTTTCAATTACTATTACGCTAAATATTTTTATTTTATGTATTTACATTAGTGTGGGTCATACTTCAAATGAGTAATCATGGTATTTCATTTGTTATTAAATTAATTGAAGAAAATTTTATAGTATTTTAATTTTTGCATCTTAAATATCTCTAAACAAGTTAGTAAATAAAAGTGAGAAGAAAGGACTAACCATGAATTGTAAGAAGACAGAATGTACAGTCATTAGCAAGAAATACAGCTGAATACATGAGCTACAAATTGTAGACATCAAAATAAATCAAGTGTAGAAATTTAACTATCTGGGAAATGTTATAACGTTATTAAACGTGGTTGTTTTATGGATGTAGGAGGGGGTAGTAAGTGCAGATTATGATGATATATAGGATAGGTAATGGTTAACTGTAGACTTGAAAAGGTTAACATTGTAGTGTTCGGGTAAATATCCTTTCTAGAATCTATTCTTTAAAGTAGTGGCTGTTGGGAAGAAACTGTCTGAATTGAAATTCCTTCTTACATAAGGAATATGAAAACAATGAGGATAGGTCCCCCCCCCCCCACACACACACACATTATATTAATTATCTAATTCATTTGTGGAGCAAGTGGCAGAAAAAAATATCAGTTGGAGTTAACTGACTTACAATGTGACAAATTTTTTTAAAATGAAAACTTAATTCCAAATCCACTGCTGACTTCTACAATAAATGTTTTACCCAGTAGAAAATTTAAAAGCCTATTGAATAATGCTAAAATGATGTCATATTTATTTGGAAGTATATATGCTTGTGAACAACATTTTTCGAAAATGAAATATATGCCATTTATAAAGAAAATTGGGTAATAACCACCTGTATGATGTTTTGCTCGTGGCATCAACAAATATTTCACCTGATGTGGAGAAGTTATCGAACCAGAAACAAGTATCTCATTATAAATAATTTGCCATTTCTAATTGTATTTCATTTAAAATAAGGAATTTGCATTTTTGTTGTTAGTTATCCTGTTATTCCTGCAGTAAAATAAATGACTTTTTTTAAATAATATAATATTAACATCATTTTTTTTTTTTTCTTTAAACCTCCAGACCAAGCCAGACATCTGGACAGAGCAGTCTGTGATTGAGGCAATAAAATATTTGATAACTTCTGAGAGCTGGTTTTGGCTTGGACTCTCCTCAAAATGTGTGAAAGTAATTTATATATATATTTTTTTTTAAGTTTCTTTTAGCTTCTGTTACTGAATTTATATAAATTATGAGTACTTAAGAGACCTTGTCAATGATTGAAAAAGTTGTGGGGATTATCCCACTTGTCTGCTAATGGCCACTAGATGGCATTGCCAAAGCAGTATATAACAAAAGGGCACAAAAGTATTGCACTTATTAATCACAGGATGCCTTAGTGATAAAACGTATTTCAATCCCTTCTGGAGAAGACTGTTTAAATGTAAGCCTCTCAGAATCTTTCTTAGGAACTTCAGACAGATATATATATATATATATATATAATAAATTAAGAAAACACCTTAAAAATCCATATCGGTTATAATTTATTTCATGAATATTTTCAAGAAATGGAATCAATCCATCCAGACAGATAAAGAAAGAAATCAAGCAAGCCAACAGCAAAAATAA
The DNA here is from genome assembly GCA_903632075.3 of Acanthosepion pharaonis. Taxonomy (NCBI): domain Eukaryota; kingdom Metazoa; phylum Mollusca; class Cephalopoda; order Sepiida; family Sepiidae; genus Acanthosepion; species Acanthosepion pharaonis. The sequence continues at coordinate 348,448 of CAHIKZ030000926.1, read as the reverse complement.
ATAGATTGACCTCGAAAAAAATTCCATGAAAGGGCTGAAAAAGTTAATATACTGAGTAAGAGAAGGCAGAGAAAAAGGGGTTAAAACAGCTACAATATGTCTAATAAAGTCATATCAGTTTAGACAGCAATCATCACATAATACAATCATCATTTTAAACTAATAATAATAATATCCAATAATTAAATCAATGAATAAAACTAATATATTTAGATAATTATAATAAACAAATTAGCTTTCTAGTTTTGTATACTAGTGGTTTTGGGTGTTGTCAGTGTCAAATATAAGAGGCCTGGCTCAAGAAAAAAAATTATATTTCTTTTGTGATTCAATAATTATAAATATATGTATTTTATTACTTAAATGTTATTTTTAGTGGATACCCATCTTTGAGTTGATGCTCCTGCTTATTTATTAAATAGTATATTTGTCTATTTTAGTCTACTGGCCTGAATATTCAAGAAAACTTATTTAAAAAAATATGCTCTCTGGCACAATTTGAACTCCCAAAAAGAGAATTTATAAAAGCATTTTCCAGTTATTAATTCTTACCAGTTTTTGGCAACTATAACACATTTCACGTTATGTTTTTAGAGGACCTCATGTCAATTTTTAAAGGTTATTGATAGTGAGTAACACTTGTATTAGCAAGGAGTCCTTTGACCAAATATTCTTTTCCTTAATAATGGCAAAAATTTGCCACCACTGAGTATACAGTCATTTAGAGTTCATTACTTTGTGTGTTAGTATTTAAAATACAGAGTTTTAGCTGAGCTGAGTTTGTATAGTATTGAGTTAAATGTAATAAATATCAAATCAAATGGTCTCTCCTTGAACTGGCATTAATTTATTTTAACATGTGGGCACAAAGAAAAACATGATGTAAGTCACATACAAAGCTAGGATATCAGATTGACTGAATGTACTTTTTTCTTTTTTTTTAAGCTTAACCTCATGTAACACTGGGCCACAAGAATGGAATGTAAGGACACAAGATACCTTTATGGCAGATGCTTCAAATGGATTGACTGGCAATGAGGAAATAAAATAAAAAAATCAATCAATAGAACAAATTATTAAACTGAACAGATCAAATTCTAAAGCCATACTGTGTACTCAAACTGCCACAATGTCCAAGATCTAATAAGTGTTGGAAATAAATTATGAAGAACTCAAAACAAAACAAAAATAACGCATTGAATTTTATTAGCAATATAAGTTTTCAAATATTTATCTCCTCTTGAAAGATTTCTTAAGATCTGTCTTTGATTTTCCAGCAGTTTCCTTCTGGGAAAGAACTTTGTCTTTCGTGCTGATAAAGTTCCACAATGTTTCAGCATTGCGGGCATTGCCCAATATTTCTGTAAGTTGCTCTAAAGACAGAGAACTCAATTCATGCAAATCTGTTACCATGTTCATGATCAGACGATAATTCTTTGAATTAATTCCTGGCATTTTCAGTAGAAAGTCCTAGAATGAATAAAAACAAAAATTTCTTTTCTCATCAATAATACAAACTTTAGGTTTAGTTCATAGAAAAAAAAATGCATTGTTTTTTTTTAAATAAAAAATCATTCAACTTCAAGAAATTTCTTACATTTTTCTGTGTCATAAGAAACATAATAGTTTCCATTTCCCTTATAAAAACTCTGAGAGTCATTTAAGCTAATAAAATTCAGCTGTCAACATTTCCCTGAAAAGTCGCATATTAAATTAAATAATAAATCAGAAAAACACATTTTTACAGATTAAAATCAGAAGTCTACAAAAGATATTATATAAGGTGTTAAATTTTTCTACTCCACCAACTTGCCAGAAAATAAACAAAAAAATTTTTTTTTTTTTTGTAAATCCCTTCTACATAGGATCAACAACTTTTCAGCACTCCCTTCATATCCATGTCACTAAGGGAAGACAAAATCCTTATTACAAATTTGCTTTTGGGGAAAAAATAAAATTGACAAAATTAACGAATAAATTATATTATAAATTATTATATAATTATATACTTAATATATATATTATATATACCTAATTATATACCTAAATTATTATATAATTATATACTTAATCTCTTCACTTTAAGAAAATCAATTTCTGATTCTGAAAGTTGTCATTAGCAAATTTTCCAAGAGAAGATTTACCTGAGGCCCTGGGTTATAACGTTCATTCCATTCAATATTCTCTTCAGTGGCTGTTACAGACAACGCTGATGATACATTTGGTTGTTCTCTTCCCATCTGTAAAGATAAAAAGAAAATACCGTTAGTTCATCCATTCAAAACGTAAGTAAAATATAAATCCTAACATTTATTTATTATTTTAGGATTCAACATAAATCTTCAGAACATTTCGAGCAGTTGTGTCCCTTAAAACATTTTTCTCTTTATGTTGATGTTAGTTAACAAATACGAATTTTGTTTCCATTATGTTGAGTCACTCAATAATTCTTTCATTTTTACATTTAACAGCATCCAGTTTTTAGTCTGCTGTTGTTTTCGTTTTTTTTGGGGGGGAGGGGCAATTCAATAAGAGTCAAATTATTCATGTTTTAATTTTTTTAAACGTTCTTTAAAGTTTACGTTTTTACGTTGCAGTTATCTCCCTTTGAGTAGCTTCGACTGGTAAATCACGTGACTTTCAATGGGTTACATCCTGGTTGCTGATGTAATTTCATAACATTGGTTTTTATTGGTGCGGAGGAGGGGATATATTGAATGTGTTTAATTTTATAATATAACTTCATAATACTTAAAAAGACTTATTTCTTATACACATGAAAGAAAAAAAATTATGTCTAGATATATTTTAAAAGGAACACACTTTAAGTTCTTCAAATAATTCTGCTGTTGCATAGGGACTCTGGCACCAAAGAATCCTCAGCGTTGGGAAATGTATTGTTAGAAGTGTCAGTCGTGATGTGACATCATTCATGGAAACTTCACTGGATAGCTTGTATTTGCCCTGGAGAAAAAAAAAACAAAAAACACAGACCTGAAGAATTTTATAATACAACTTTATCAATTTATGTCTGAAGTAACAGATAAAAGGTTACTATAAAAAATGTGTGATAACATACCTCAGAGGGCCCTGTTTTACACTGACAGACCAAAAAAAATCCACATTGCCCGAAAAATGGGAAAGACTTGGTGTAATGTTCATAAGGAAAACATGAGATGAAATTAACAAGACATGAAAATGTGAATCCCCTTTCCATTACATTAATTATTTTATTCAGAGATTCACTTGGCACAATCCAGAAGGTAGGTAGATGACACTTTGAAAAACCTTTATCGTGACAAACTAATGGACCAGTTATTCCCTTTGATCAGCTAGAACTGACTGATTCACATTCTCTCTCCTGAAAGTAAATGAATGGTCCATGTTGATATTCCTGGAACCACATTTATTCTTAACTAAGCACAATGTGGTCTGCCATTACCGTCCTTACCATGCATCTACTTTGGCAAGTGTTTATACTCCATGGCTGTCTGAAATCTAGTCTACAGGTGTTGAATTCATTTAAAATGATATAGCACTTGTCACTGTCTAAAGTGTAGGCTCAGATGGTGCACTAGTGAGAGTGACAGCCAAAGCCTTAGATTTTCTGATTAAAATTTTCAATCCTCAAGGATGTATATACCATATCTACTTCAAAATTTGTATAGCTTCAAGTAAATGAATCCTTTAGATCTTAAAGACAATCCTTCATCAGACCCTGTAGACTGGTGTTACAAAGTCACAGAACTTTAATAAGTAACTAAAACCACAGCACTTGAAGACTGTCAGTGGCAACTAAAATGGGTAACATATATAACTTGAAAGAAAGATGATGATACAATTAAAATGCTAACTTTCCACATTACCTTAAACATAAGGTTAAGAAGGAAACTCATTGATGTGAGAATGAGCAATAAAAACAAGTTGACAACTTGAGAAATTTAATTTCCTGAATAAGTGTTTATGTTTTCCCATGTGGAAATGGCTGATTCAACTACTTTTGTTTTCATTTCACCCCTAAACAAGGCAATAAAGTCATTAAGATGCAAGTGGTTACTTGGTGTAAGATTATATGAGAGAACAATAAAAGAACAAGAATTAAGATAGAAGATAATGATTGACATTGTTGCAGGCCCGGTAGGGTGCAGTGCTGGTTTATTACTAAGTGGCCTTGTGCCAGACACCACACTAAACTACCGAGTCTACAAGCAAAGTAAAAAAAGATAAAAATATGCGTGAATGAACAACGAAGAAATGTGGTTAATCCACACGTGCATAAAATAAAATATATTAAGATAGCCGACACAGAATGACTGAAAAAGACTGGATTCCAACAAGAGTAATTTTTATTAAATGCAGGAAAACAAGTAACTTATCCCGTGGTAGGGATCAATGAAAATGTTCCGCGCCAAAAATAGAAAATAAGATGGCTAAGGCGGGAAAAGTTCTTGAAGGAGAAGAAGGTTCCAGATAAGTCAATGTACATGATAATATACATACAAGGAAAAATACTCACTGCGAGTTTTTTGCTAATGTGAGTGAAATGTTATGTATATATATTTTTTTTTCTTTTTTTGGTACTGGTTCAAAACAGATTTATGACGAGGCCAAAAGGGACGAAAAGTTAATACTTGGAGTTGCATCGTCTCGTAGAAGAATTTTGAATGACGAGCCAAAAGGGACGCAGAATTAATTATTTGGTATTAGCATTGTAAGATATCCCTCGTCTGTCAACCTTGCATATTGACATGGCTAAAAATCAGTCTGCCCAGGTCCGAGTCTGGATCACAACTAATTTTTGAAACAACAGTTTGTCGGTGACGTCACAAATTTCACGGGAAGATTTCAAAAATCTAATTTGCATAAACAGGAATAGCAGGTCGCTTGACTGCCGACAAAACCAGTTACTACTGTATTAGACCGAAAAAGAGGCAGAAAGGGGTGTCAAATGCGGCACAATAATGAAAGTGTGGAAGAAAGGAGGAAACTCACGGCGAAAATGTTGTAGATGGAATAATACATTATTCCACACAGCCCCGTCCCCTGGATTAAATGTCGCAAACATTTAACTAATAATAATAGAATATTTGTCCGCGTTTAAGAACGCGGTATGGGCCTGTGGCCGGCGTGAGGCCGCTTAACAGAGTCGATTACGCATAAATACAAACTCGCAGTCCTTGAGCTGGTGCGGTAAATATATATCACTTTCGGCAGTGCCGCCGTGGTGTATAGCATAAGTTTGCCATTTTAAGGCGTAAGTCCTGAATAAAAGATGAAGAAACTGGGGGTGTGGTCACAGCTGGTGAAAAATATTGGCCGGGTAAAGATAACGTACCAAATACAAGCTCTGCAGGGGAGCATTTCAAGTCATCCTTAAGAATATTTCTTAACGATAGAAGGATGAGGGGTAATTCATCGACCCAATTATTATTCTCATGCTTTGTTGATAGCGAAGCCTTAAGGGTGCGATGGAATCGCTCCACCAGACCATTAGCACAGGGGTGATACGCTGTAGCACGATATGCTTTGCACCAAGGAGTTCAGTGAATTCCCTGAAAAGACACGACTGGAACTGTGCTCCTCTATCTGTAGTAACCACTTTAGGAGTCCCAAAAATCGAAATCCAATCGCATAAAATAGCTTTTTATGACAGTCACAGCAGTGGTATCTTTGACAGGGATGGCAGTAGGCCATCGGGAAAACGATCCACTATAGTTAGAAGGTAGGAATAACCATGGCAGGTTGGTAGGGGCCCAACTAAGTCCAGGTGTATATTAGTAAAACGAGCATCAGGCTCACTGAAAGTGCCCACGGAGATTTTGTGTGTCTATGCACCTTACACTTCTGACATTGTAAACATGTATTGACCCATTCGCGAATGTGAACGCTCATATTCGCCAAACAAACGGTCCGAAATTAACTTAACTGTGGCTCTTTTGCTAGGGTGTGAGAGTCCGTGTAGGTTGTCAAAAACCTGTCTCTGAAGAGACGGAGGAACATAAGGTCTTGGGGATTTGGATTTAACATCACAGTATAGGACCTTGCTACTAAAAGGAGCTGGACATTTCTGAAGTTCCAAAGAAGTGTCGGATAACACATGCTTCAGAGTTATGTCCGCTTTCTGTTCGTCGGCGATCAAGTCTTGACTGAGTGCATCTGTATGCACGACGAACATGTCAGTACGAGATAGGGTATCGGCAACAGTGTTATCCGAACCCTTAATGTACCTAATATCAGTAGTAAATTGAGATATATAGTCCAGATATCTGATTTCCCTCGAAGTGTATTTGTCCGAATTGGTGGACATAATGGACGTTAAAGGTTTGTGGTCCGTAAAGATAACGAAGGACCTACCTTCGAGGAGGTGTCTGAAATGCTTAATAGCACGAAAAATAGCCAACAGTTCACGAGAAAAGGTACTGTAGCGTGACTGGGCAGGAGAAAGTTTAGCGAAAAGAACGCTATGGGTTTACGTTGAGAAGGACTGACTTGTTCAATGACCGCCTTATTGCTGTTTCGCTAGCGTCAGTGGTCAGGTAGATATCCGATTGAGGGTCGTCCTCTAAGAAACTGAGCTTAGAAAAATTGCCTAGAGCGGTTTTAGCTGCTCGAAAAGGCGTCCAAGGCTTCATTCTCAAGTATAATAGTTTTATTCTTCTTCTGTAATAAGTTGGTAAGGGAGTCAGAATGTTAGAACAGTTCGGAATGAATCTCCGATAGAAGTTGATTATCCCTATAAAGCCGCCTCAACTGTTTGATGGAAACAGGGACGGAAACTCAGTGATAGCTTTAATCTTTTCAGTTATAGGGGCAATTCCATTTGCATCGACATGATGTCCTAAAATTTCTATATGGTCTGATCCGAAGACACATTTGTCCAGGTTTAGACGGAATCCGTAATGAGACAAACGTCGAAGAACTTCGTGTAGGTGTTGCTTATGCGAGGCAGCGTCCTCACTAGCTATCAGAATGTCGTCAATGTAATCGAAAACGAAGGGGAGTCCACGCAGAACTTCGTCCATAAGACGTTGAAAGGTCTGTGCTGCGTTGCAAAGGCGAAAGGCATTTTTTAAAAAATCAAATAAACCAAATGGTGTAGTAACAGCAGTTTTTGGGACATCAGCAGCAGCTACTGGCACCTGATAATATGCTTTTGTAGATCTATTTTGGTAAAAATCTTTTGCGCCTTTGTAAACCAGAAGCGAAAATCGTGGAGATGGGGAATTGGATAACGATCCCGGACAGTAATGGAATTCAACCTTCTATAATCCACACAAATTCTATAGTCTTCCTTTCCTGGTTTGGGTACCAAATGAAGAGGGGAAGCGTAGGGACTGTCGGACGGACGAATAACACCCTCTCGTAGCATGTCGTTGAAAGCTTTCTTGCTAATTTTAATTTGTTAGGTGCTAGACCATTTGCGACGGAAAAACAGGTTGACCAGTGGTCTTAATAAAGTGTTGTGTTTGATGTTTAGTTGAATCAATAGATCCAGCAGGACGCAGGAGGTCCTGGTACTGATTCAATAAGTCTAAGTACTCTTTATTGTGGCAAGTTGCCATGGTGATGCCAGTGGTGGTAAGTTTAGAGTAAGTGCCAAGAACACACAGTCTTGTTAAGTTGTCTGTTAAGGAATGATTGTTCATTCGAACGGCTGAGATCATAGTGTGCCAGGAAAAATCGGCACCTAATATCGGCATCTGGACGTCAGCAACAGTAAAATTCCAGGTAAAGTCTCGTCGCATTCCTATGTTTAGGGTAAGGGACTTCGCATCCGTAAGTATTAATACTGTAACCATTTGCTGCTTGTAAGCGGAGCTGAAAAGGTTGTTGACGTGCTTTATCACGCACGGGTAAAACACTAATGGCAGCGCCGGTGTCAACCAAAAAACGTAAATTATTACGTGTATCCGTCACGTAGAAAAGGCGACTAAGCTTCGTGAAAATGCCTTTGCCAGCGAGATTAGTCGCTTTCACTCGCTGGCGGTTTTGTTTTCCGCGACCGCAGTATAGGTACACGGCTTGGTGCAGTAGTGTGCTGCAGACCCAAATCGGCGGTGGTAATAACACATAGAAGTCGATCCTTGTTTCGACTGGACGAGCGAGGTCGACTCCTGAAGCGCCGGCGGAAGGGAACCGCTTCACCATGGCTTTCTAGAGCTAATGTTAAATCTCTAACTTGGCGCTGCAAATCCTCCACTGTTTTTCCCAAGGACCTGTGGTCACTAATTGCTTCAGCACTGTGTACTGGCGTTGTCTGATGATCCAGTTGCGAAAATACGGTCAGCGGCGTCCGCTAACTGGTCGATTGGGGTGTTCTCGGACATAGGCGCCAAAATTTGGGTAATGGTGGTGGGGAGACGGTCCAGCCACAAGCTTTTCAATATAGAGTCAGCCATGGTATTTTTGCCGAGTTGGCTTTTCATATAACGAAGAAGTTGTGAGGGAGTCCTGCCATCGCAAGTTAGGTTGCTAAATAGTTCCCGGATTAATGATTCCTCCGCACGCCCATTCTCCTTAAGATTGCTTCTTTTTAATCGGGCGTAGGGTTCTACTTCAGGAACGGCTTCTAGGAAGTCTGATACCGTCGTCGACAATGGCGGGTGGCAAAACCGCCACCACGTGGCCAAACTTTGTTTTTGGTCTGTAATCCTTCTGACTGTAAAAATAGCTTCCATTTGCAGGAACCAGTTCTTTATATTCCCTTCATGAAAAGGGGGAAAAGGAGGACGGCGGTCATGTTCGCCAACTCTTCAGAGTCATTAGACGCATTCTGGCTATCGAATTTATGCACGTTTATATTTCAGCTTGCTCAGAATTATGTTGGCAAGGTTGCAAAATTATTGCGTGTTCAATTCACGTCTCGGTCACTAAACTTGTTGCAGGCCCGGTAGGGTGCAGTGCTGGTTTATTACTAAGTGGCCTTGTGCCAGACACCACACTAAACTACCGAGTCTACAAGCAAAAAAAAAAGATAAAAATATGCGTGAATGAACAACGAAGAAATGTGGTTAATCCACACGTACATAAAATAAAATATATTAAGATAGCCGCACAGAATGACTGAAAAAAGACTGGATTCCAACAAGAGTAATTTTTATTAAATGCAGGAAAACAAGTAACTTATCCCGTGGTAGGGATCAATGAAAATGTTCCGCGCCAAAATAGAAAACAAGATGGCTAAAATGGGAAAAGTTCTTGAAGGAGAAGAAGGTTCCAGATAAGTCAATGTACATGATAATATACATACAAGGAAAAATACTCACTGCGCAGTTTTTGCTAATGTGAGTGAAATGTTATGTATATATATTTTTTTTCTTTTTTGGTACTGGTTCAAAACAGATTTATGACGAGGCCAAAAGGGACGAAAAGTTAATACTTGGAGTTGCATCGTCTCGTAGAAGAATTTTGAATGACGAGCCAAAAGGGACACAGAATTAATTATTTGGTATTAGCATTGTAAGATATCCCTCGTCTGTCAACCTTGCATATTGACATGGCTAAAAATCAGTCTGCCCAGGTCCGAGTCTGGATCACAACTAATTTTTGAAACAACAGTTTGTCGGTGACGTCACAAATTTCGCAGGAAGATTTCAAAAATCTAATTTGAATAAACAGGAATAGCAGGTCGCTTGTCTGCCGACAAAACCAGTTACTACTGTATTAGACCGAAAGAGGCAGAAAGGGGTGTCAAACGCGCGCGCGCGCACACACACGAGTGTGGAAGAAAGGGAGGAAACTCACGCGCGCGTAAAATGTTGTAGATGGAATAATACATTATTCCACAACATTACATTACCATTGCTTTTTTTTAAACCAAAATCTAACATTACCAACACAAAGGAAAAACATTTATCAATTTGTGACAATTAGCTCAAAACAAAGCCGAAAGATTCATTATATATATGAGATAACAATACATTTTTATATATCAAGAACAATATTAGGGAATAATGTATGTTATGTCATCACAAATTTAGTCTGAAGTCCTAAAGGACAAAATGCATCACAAGAAAACTTTTTCCACTTTGTCATGCATTTTCCCCCCAATATACTCAGGCATCCCTCGATTAATGTGTTTTTGATTAAGACGCTAACATTTTTGTATACCAAAATTAAGAAATAGTGTCATTATTTTATTCCTTGGTTTTCTAAATACTCGATTAATGCAGTAAAACATTCTTCAGGTTAACCATTAAAATTGATTATTTTTTTATAGCTGCATTAATCAAGGGATTCCTCTGTGTGTATATATATATATATATATATATATATAATTATTTTCTTTTTATAAATAGGATTCCATTGTGACACAGAAAATTTCCATGTTTCAAAACTTGTTCCATTAAGCTGTCTAGGGAAATTAAAACCCAACCACCCTTAAAATAAAAAGGACTGCTAAGAACACTGAATTATAAATCTTACTGTTCTTTCTTATATATATATATATATATATATATATATATATATATATATATATACACACATACACACAGGCAACATGAAAGAGAAGCAAACTTATAAAGGGGAACCTACCATCAAAGCAAAAGATTTGTTGGGATCAAATTCTATGAGCAGAATTGGTTTCTTGTAATACCGAGACATTGAAACACATTGGTTGTATAGGCGACCATTGTTCAGAGAACCAATCAAATCACTGACACTTTTCCTCTCCACACAAATATCTGGTGTCAAAATGTAGTCTCCAACCTGCAGAAAACAGGAATACACGATCATTTATGAGACTTAAAGATTTTTGAATCTCAAGTTGGGATAAAGAGCTGTTGCCAGCTTAACCAAGAAAGCCCTACAAAAATCAGATGTTTCATCATTTAGTAAGGATGAGACTAATTCAGTATCCCTTTGTATTTAATATTTTTACATTCCTTTATATATTTTTATTACTTCAAAAAGGTTATTTTTAGTGGATACCTAATTCAAGTAGAGACTCCATTTATTTTAAACAGTATTTATTTCATCTACCTGCATACATACTAGAGAAAACAAAGAAAATGTGCTCTCTGGCAGGATTCTGCTCAGACAGTGCTTCCTCTTGCAAAGGGGGACACTGGTTTGAATCCTGCTGGAGGGCACATTTTCTTTATTAAATTTTCTTGCGTACAAAGTCTGGCAGAGAAAATTAATACTGTTTAAAATAAATGGAGCATCTACTCAAATATGGGTATCCACTAAAAATGTTTGAAGTAATAAAAATGTCAAATAAAAAAAATAAAAAAACTCCATTAAGTCTTCAGAATATTATATATATATATATATATATATATATATATATATATATATATATATGCAACAAGTATTCAGCCAAACACATTTGATTAAAAGTAACTGAAAAGGTCCATCTGCTCAATTTTTGTATTTTCCCCAATTTTCAAATAAGGTGTTGAGTATTGTGCTCAAAGTTGTGGATAAATCTTGGATAGTTTATCCACAACTTTGAAAACAATACTCAACACCTTCTCTGAAAATTGGAAAAATACAATAAAAAATTATGTAGAGACACATTGTTGATTCTTTTTAATCAAACTTGTTTGGATGAATACTTGCTACCTAAATATTTTCATCTTCAGCAAAATGTTTTTATTTTTTTTTCTTCTTTTGTATCAGATGCTAATTCTTCTTAAAATAATCCTGGAAATTTACCATATTTTCAAATTTCACTTATCATTTAGTCAGACCTGTGACTTGATAAAAGTATGTATTCATTACAAAAGCTACTTCCTGTTTTCTTGTGCCTCCCAATGAGCTCAAAGTAGTGCCTTTTGTGCAAAAAAAATAAATAAATAAAATAGGCACACATTTGTTGGGCAAACAAAAGAAAACACAGGAATCTAACAAAAAAAAACATTTAAGAAATAGTGTCATTATTTTATTCCTTGGTTTTCTAAAATAGAGTGTCATTATTTTTATTCCTTGGTTTTCTAAAATAGAATTTATTTGTTACTTTATAGAACTATATCAAATTATAATAAAAATTTGTTAATAAATTGTTAAAATATGGAGTTTAGAAAATATTATGTTTGGAAAAATAAAATTTTATATTTTTAAAAAAAACAAAATTTAACTCTAGATAAAGAAACCATTTTTATTCCAATTGGAGTTCAAACTGGCTTTTTTATATTTACTTACCTCAATTGTAACTGGCTCAATGTGAATTCCCCGTTTATGAATCAAAGAAGGCAGTTCACTTCTAAATTCCCGCATATCAACAATTATCTAATTAAATTAAGAGAAAAAATAGATTTCTGAACTGAAATACATACCATATATACTTGTGTATAAACCAACTTTATGTATAATGCAACCTCTGAATCTTTTTTGTGAAAAACCTAATTTTTTTTTTTTATAGCTCATGTATAATGCAACCCAGCATCTGAACAATACTAGTAGGCCTACAGTAATCAAATATTGCAGCACTGGGCATCATCCTGGACATATTTTACAGCAAATAAATGGTCTTTATTCTTTCTTATACAAAGCTATCCAAAATGGAGAAAAAAACAGTTACTGTAAAATATCCGAGACAAAGATTTAGATAATGTACTTTTGTTTTCGGTCATGCTTGAATTTTTTTTAACCACATCAAAAAAAATTACCTGTATATCAGTGGTTCTCAACCGGGGTCTACATGGACCCTAGGGGTCCATGTAATATTTCCGGGGGTCCACAGGCAAAACTCAATTGTTGTGTTAATTAAAAATAGTAATAATAATTATTATTATAATTATAGTAGAATATTTTATTTGTATTAAATTAGTTTTCATTTAAAAATAAAGCTTAATCGTATACTATTTCTTTGATAATTAAAACCTTAAAATTTATATTAGTGAAGAATAGAAAATTGTTCTTATGTCCAATAGCTATGAAGGGGTCCACCAAGATAAAAAGAAGGGAAAAGGGGTCCATGGGTAAAAAAAGGTTGAGATCCACTGCTGTATATAGTGTTGTCCCTTATTTTTTGTTTGTATATATGATAATTGCAAAAAATAAATAAATAAATTAAAATAAAATTATTTTAAATAGGTGGAAATTTGCCAAAAATATAAGTTTGATGCTGATACAAAAACTACATTTGTGATTCTAACCTTAGAAGAAAAAAAAAACATTTTTCTTTTCATGGAATAAATAAAATCAATACCATTTGTTGTTCTTTGGGTTTTTCAAGCCCACCTCTTCTGGAAGACATGGATGTTTCTTGGAGAGGCATTGGATGAAGATTTGGATCATCTTCAAGTTTACCATCCCTTTCTTCTGGAATCACCATTGTCTATAATAAAATAACACTTAAGACATTGGAAATAATGTACATACACAGGGTGCGATGGATAAATTGTTATCTAAATTATGCAAAAATGAAAATAACACTGACATCTCATTTTAACAGATATATTTACCAAAATTACAGAAAAATATCTTTAAATACTAAAGAGTAAATTTATTCAATAAAATCTCTATTAGCACCAACCACGGCCCCAAGCATCTCTTCTGAATGGTCTCTTTGTTTAAGTTGGTGAATGTTGCCATAATCCTTGCCCTCAGTTCATCCTTGGTGTTACAAGGAGTTTTGTTGGGATCTTGCTCAACTGTGCCCTACATATAATAATCAAAGGTGTTGCAGTCTAGGGAGTTAGGTGGCCAGATGTAAGAGGTGATATGGTTGCAGAAATTGCCTGACAGCCATGATTGGGTTCTCCTGTTTGTGTGGCATGGTGCAGGTTCCTGTGGCCATACATACAGTCTTCCAGCAACCACCTTCTTGACCCAGGGCAGTACTACATCCTCAAGATACTCCGTGTTGAGTCTGAGACCCTCACTAACAAACTTTTTTTTATCAGAATGATCAGAGCGAGTTTTCCAAGCTGCTGTACCTTCATAATCACCATTAGATTCATCAAACTATTTTTGAATCCTCAGCACTGTCCTCAGATTGACATCCAAACATTCTGAAATATTTGTATTGGAGCTTCTAGTGCAAATGCCAAGCAGTACAGCATGCCATTTCCAAATTTCTGGTAGAGTGAATTGCATCATGGTGCTCTTTTTCTCACAGATGGTGCCCAACTGACCCTACTATACTGTGCAGTTGACAAAATCAAAAACAAACATGCATGCACAAAATTAAAAATATAAAATGGTGACAATTTACCCATCGCACACTGTATATAGTGGAAAATTTTATTCTGTATTTATTTATAGATGAAATAGATTTTATTAATAGGCTTATCATCATCATCTTGATGTCTTCCTCTGGTTTTTATGCCTGGCGTTTTAATTAAAATATTTCAATGTGTAACCATCATGCCCGCAAAAAAAAAGAAAAAGTAGGTGTATTGAGAGGATAGCTATTCCCTTGACATCACTATTACTATATATACTTTTGACTCCCTCAGAAATATTTGTTTTTAAAAAGTGATGATTAGATTTATACATTTCCTTTATCTTTGAGAATTGACAACAAAGACATTGAACTATTTTAGTAGATTGAATAAAAAAAAAACTTGGTTTCAGAGTTATTTATGATATGGTAAATAATAAATTGTAGTTGGTTTACACATTGATAATTTTATATTTTTTTTTAATAAAAAATTTTTTCAAATTTATTTCTTTATAAAACAGTAAATAAATCCTTTAAAAAAAAGGTAAATAATAAATATTGCATTGTAGTTGGTTTACATATTTTTATAATCCTTTAAATAAAGGGAGTCAAAAGTGTATACACTGATAGCAATGTCAAGCGAGTAACTGTCCTTTTAACAAAATTTTTTTTTTGCTGGCATGAAGGTTAAATATTGCCAATGTTTCATTACTTCCTGAGGTTCCTTATATTAAAAGAATACATGCTGAGATATAAAGAGAGATATCTGTTTGGTTTTGTGCATAGTTTAATTTAACACAAAAAGAGTTTTTTTTTTTTATATCACTTTCTCCAACATTTCAGAGAGGCTATAACATATCTTAGGGTGATTAGAATACTCAGAGCATTATGTCATGAACCAATTAGATGTCCACTGATTATTGCTCCTATTGTCCTTACTCTCTCTTTCACAACAACTAGATACATCCCTCTTTCAAAGATAGAGGAAGTAAACAAGTTGCGCTGCATGAAGAGGAGATCACTTATTAGAAAGATATTAATTCAGCCTCTCAATCCTTTGTTGCTTTTTTTTTCTTTATATTGTTTACCTTTTTAACAATTCTTGCATTATTTTCAGGCTTCATTTTTTATTTCAGTTGATACCATTCCCCCCCCCACTCTATGTAAATAATGTTTTGCTAACATGGTCATTTTTATGCATGGGTGAAAGAATTGTATTTTACCAAGCTTTCTATGTGTTGCATTGCAGCTCAGACCAGACACCAGGTTTGTTGACAGGGTGTAGTTTCGTCCAGTCAAAGCTTGTGGCTTAAAAATTACCTTTCAGCCAGATTGTGACCCACAAGTGAAAAACAAAGCGATTTCTAGCAGTGAACCAGATTTATTCTTGGTTTGTAACCTACTGCTATAAATAAGTGAAGTAGAGTTGAAGTGGGGGGGGGCTGCATAGTCTGGTGGTTGTATTCCCTGGTACACAGAGATCTGCTTCATCCCTCTGTGTGCCTTTCCACAGGATGGTCAGTTTTATAGATAACAATTTTCTGTCTTGCCATTTTCATCCAAAATGTAATTTATCTTCATTCTGTGACTTTCTTTCTGCCTGAGCCTCTTGTTCTGTAATTTGAAGTTCACTTCACTTACTGATAGCCATTGGTCAAAAGTAAATGTTTGTATCCATTTTTGTGACAGGTTCAGCTGTTTTCAATTTAACGAGACCTCAGCTGACTCATATTGCTACCCATGTAAACTGAGGACTATACTGAAAGCCTAATCTTTAATAATGAACTTTCCTGTCTGAGTAAACAGATTTAGCAACATAAATTTCTGTTTCTTTTCTTCACACAACACCCTTGTATTTTGAAGGTTAACAAATACTTACAGCTTTTTCTTTGATAAGATATTCAAATGCCTCTTTTTCTTTGCGGAGAGTTGTCAGGTACCTTTGTTCTTCCACTGAATTCTTATATGTCAAGAAGTAAACTCTGAGAGGAATGTCTGGTTGTGTTGCATGATAGACCTGCAAACAAATAACAGAGACAGCACTTGTAATTAATGACAAAGTTACAAATCTATTCAGATGCATTTATATCTATAGGAATTAAATCCTATATTTTTCAACCAATAAAATCCCACCAGAAGTTTTTTTGATAAACAATCATTTACAAGGGCAAATACTGCCAAAATACTTGTAGACATACTACATGTTATTTTTGGGCCACTTAAAAAATAACAATAATAACTCCTTTCACCACTCCCACAAATTCAAGAAAAAGATTTTTGTGAGCCATTGTGAAATTATTTTCAAACCAATGAAAACCATGTATTCAAAAAGTTCACACCCCTATATGAAATTAGATTTTGAATCCTCTTATGGATATAAAAATAGAAGCATACTTCTTCCCAGGCTCAGAACAATTTCAGAGGCCAGTTTAATCTAAACATGTATGCTCACAATGGAAGAGAGACAGCCAGCAGCTGCCAACTAAGCCTTTGTTTACAAACACACATACACAAAAAATATACATAAAGTAAGTCTGTTCACACTGCCCTATAAAACATTTAATTACTTTATAAAACAAACTTTACTAAAAAAATTGAACATTTTATTGTCATTGTACATCTCTGAAAAGAATATATAAATGTTATTTCAACTCACGTTTTGCTTCTTTAATTAGGTGTGAGTACCAGCACCAGTGCATACTTTATTCTGATTTTCTGCTCTTTTATGAAGGGAGGGAGGGATGACCTAAAACAAAACTTCTAAATAAAACAAATAGAAACAGTTGCACTCACCTCTAATTGTCTGACAAACTGCATATTTGAATCATAAAGGATAACATAACGAGGATTAACTTCCCAGAGGGTTCGCTGTAGTCCCAGGGGATCAGAGCCACCATGAATGGGATGAATAATGATGGCAGGTTGAGACAGAATACCATAGTAAGCATCTTCTGAAGAGCATTTGAAATTGTCACCTTCATCTGTCTGCTAAAAGGAAAAAATACATAAGGACATTGCTGAGAAAATTTGCATTCACTTCACACTCTTTTAGGAAAGGCATGAATCTAGTTTTTCCTTCAAATACAGCTAAACTTCAAATTTACATGCCATTCCTTGTTCCAGTTAACCACCGATTGGAGGTCCTTTTCAAAAGTAGTTTTACACTATTGGACTTTCTTCTAAGACAGAAGTAAATAGTTGTGAACTGATTAAAATAAAATCATAGAATATGATGCCTTAACACATTCAGTTTTTTTGAACACTCTCAATCATTCATTTACATTTTTCTTCTTCTCCTTTAGTCTATATTATTATTCTCCTTCATTCTTTTTCTCCATTTTTCTTCTTTTCCTTCATTCTTCATTTTTTGTTAGTTCAGATCTTGATGGCAATACTACAACTAAAACAGAACCTCTATAAAACCCAAGAAGTCAGTAAAAATCACAAAATGACAGATTAACAGATCATAGCCTATAAATAGGCTAGCAATATGTCCCTGTCAAAATTCAATTGCTATTTAAACAATAGCACTCAGTATGGTTGCCTACAAGAAACAATTATCTATAATAATATTCTGCTTGTTAACATGTAGAATCGATATCTTTCTGCATCTCAGAACAGAGTGTAGCATTTGGGTCTTCTGAGATGGAATTAGTTATGCTTTCCTACATATTATAATGCTCAAAGATTAATGACAGCAGGTCTAGAAAATATGGAAGGCAAATGGTAACAGTTGAAAGAAAGGCAGGGGAGAAAAGAAAGTTAAGTAAAAAAAAGAAAAGAAAGTTAAGTAAAAAAGTAAAAAAAAAAAAAGGAAAAATAATCACAATATTCTACATGTGGACACATGAGTGAACACATACACATATACACTATGAAAAAAAACAAAAAAAATTTGCACCAATGATGTGTATATAAAAAAGAAAAATTGAGAAGTATAAGCAGTCAACTGCTGATGCCCCTTGACAAGTGAATAGACAGGTCCATCTATGAAACTCTGGAGTCAGGTAACATCAATCAGCTAAATGACAAACCTTTTACTTGTATTAATTCTAATATTATTAAAAAGGAAGAGAGAAATGTGAGAAGGAGGAAAAGAAGGAAAGTTAGAATATAAAAAAAATCTAGAAAAAAGAAAAAAAGCAAAACCAAATAAGAGAAAAAATTAATACATAAGGAGGGAGGGGTGATGGAGACAAAACAAAAAGAGAAATCATCTTTTTGACTGGATAACAAGAGATATTGAATAAAAAGACTGAAAAGACAGGTAGGGATAAAAGGGTGTAAAACTGGCAATGCATTAAAAAATTTTTATTAAGTAAAAGAAAGAGAGTGCATCAGAAAATATATGTGTATTCCTAGGCAGAGGGAAGCCACGTCAGTGAAATAGTGACTGAAGTTGAGATACCAAGGCAGGATTAATCACATTACAGATCCCTCATCGAATTTAGTAAAAAATCTCAAGATATATAGTAGCAGCACCAGAGCAGATATCACAGCAGTATTCAATACATGAATGAATGGTAGATGTATAAATATGCAAGAAATATTCTAACGAGAAACATTGTCTGAGAGTGGACCAACTTTTCTAGCAGCAGACCTAACCATTGATTCGATATAATCACTCCATTTCATTTCAATGGAAAATATGAGTCCAAGAAGGTGCAAAGAGTTGCTTTCCTGGAGGTTAGCATCAGCCATTCTGATGGCTGGCAGAAAAGGTTCTCTATGGTGATTAAAATTAAAGCAGATCATAGCCTGAACATGATTAAATAAAGAAAAAAAAACAGTAAGGAAATTGAATAAAATAAATTATAAAACCTATGTCCTTCCATTACCTGTTTTGAGTTTGAAGCCTCTACAGATCCCATTTGTGTCAAAGTTAATTCTGTAGATCCACTGTCTTTCTTTTCATCTTTCTTGACAGATTTACGTTTTTTCTTCTTGAGAGGCTGTGAATAACAAAGAAATAATTAATTTCAATTAGAATAAAAATAAAAACACATTTTTAAACAAAATCACGAGAAATAAATCAATTATTTGAGTTATTAATGGAGAATTAAAAAAAAAAACCCAAAAAACAAAACCACTTTCTTATCTTGTATCAAAGACTGTGGTGTCTGTGCTCAATCCTTGAGCCTTCTGAGATAAAATTAGTTATGCTTTCTGATTGAGAAACCTGGATAATAATATTAAACAGGATGAGGAGGAAAAGAAGGAAAGGTAGAATGTAAGAAAGTGAGAAAAAAAGCAAAACCAAATGAGAGAAAAGATAAACGCATAGAGAGAGAGAGAGAGAGAAAGGAATCGAGACAAAAAAATAAGAGATCATCTTTTTGGTTGGATAATGAGCGATATCGAGTTAAAAGACTGAAAAGATGAGTTGGGATAGAAAGGTGTAAAACTGGCAATGCATTAAAAAGAGGAAAAGAAAGAGGATGCAGCAAAAAATGTATATATATTCCTAGTTCCTTTCTTGCATATGAATGTAATCCATGGTTTCTGTCTGAATTTCTGGCATGAGGAGTTATTGTTTACATTTGAGCTGTAATGGGAGAGCTTGGAAGAAAGATTCATTCTCCCATTTGTATTTCCCCTGTTATGAGCATTATTATATCCATAATATATTTAACACTGTATATCATGGACAGAATGAATGGCTGAAAGGAAAAGGAATGACAAACATGATTTGTTCTCAGAGAGAGATTTATACCACTAAGATATACACAAAACTCTCTCTCTCTCTTTCTATATATATATATATATATATATATATATATATATATATATATATCAGCATATTTTCATTCAAACATGTTTAGTTAAATAATTTAGACATTATGTCAATTTATTTTAGTTTTAATCCTTTCAAGTCAATGAATTAATTTTTTGGTGGCTGTAGAAAATTGATTAAGAAAAATTCCAGAATTTTCTTTCAAATAATTTTTATTTTCCCCCAAGTACTTTTAATATCATCTGAGATCATCTTCAGGGGTTGCATATCTATAGATGTGTTATGCGTTAACACTGTAAATTGAAAATATTTTTTTTACCTTTGTAATTTTTTAAAAGATAATTTAAAAAGTTTTTTTAATTGTATTTTTATATAACACTTTGCTGCTACAAACATTTAAGAACTTTGTTGCTATACTTGTAGTTGACTTTATTTATTTTGGGGATGAAATTCTTCCACAATTTTAAGTTTTTGCTTATTATTATCTTGATGGAACAATGATGTATTTTCGATTAATATTTGTCTAAACTGTGAATGTGGACATGAGTGTTCTTTTAGATGTTCTGAGTTTGAACTATGATCGTTCAAGTAAAATTAAATCTTCTTGTCATTGTTGTAAAACCAAAATACGTATTAGCATTTTATCAGAGACACAATCTTCCAAAGGACATTTAAATTGATATACAATGTTGGTCTTTTGTAAGATGCTAGTTGACGGAAAAGAGTTGTTATGGATGACTAGGTTGGTTGTATTAAATTTAGTATAGTATATAAATAATTTTATTTTTTTTACTTTGATCAGTGGGGAATATATATATATATATATATATATATATATATATATACACACACACACACACAGATGTGTTCCACACAGAGAAAACAACATATCTACACAGCAACACAAAAAGTGTAAAGAGAAACAAAGAGGAAGGGTCATACATATAATATGGAGATACTCCTGGAGAAGCCATGTTTAGGACTCTATATTCAAATGGGCTGGCTTCATTTATTATGTCCCAGGCAAAGACACATTTTTAAAGGGGAACAGTGAGTCTTGGATTTTCCCAAATTGCAGACTGTGTGCCAGAGTTTCTTTCTATATTTGGGAAAGATATAATCTCAAAGGGAAATGGCACTATGTGCTTGTAAGCTGCTGGAGGAGGTAAATTTAGCTTCAGCCTGGGCCATTTGGCCCAGACTAAAATAGCAACTATTCAGTTTTGCTGCTGTAAACAATTTTTTTGTCTTAATGAAATGAATTTCTCACAGAGTGATCGATTCAAACTTCAATGAAATAAGTTCCTGGCAGTTTTCCAGTAACAAACAACAAGCCATTTAAATAATGAAAATCTTAATGATCTACCAATCCAGATTGCTTTTGAAGAGATGCAAAAATAATAATTTTTAATCATTTCAACCCCAAGCAAGACAATAAAGCCACTAAGACAAAAGGGGGTCAGAGGATACAAGAAAAAAAAAAACACTATTAAGGAGAGTTAACAATAAAAGAACAAGAATTAAGAAGAAAGAAAATAATGATTGACATTGTATTTAAATTTTCAAGATCAAAGTTGGCTGGAAAGAAGTGAGTTCCACAAGTGAGAAGTGTGACAGAAGAAACTGTTAGCATAGAACTTACAGTTACATCAAGCCATTTCAACTGTAAAATGATGAAACTTTGCCATTAATTTAGTACTGCACTTAAATTCATAAATTCTAGGTATCATCAGAACAATTAGCATGAAAGTATTTATAGAAAAGGCTCAGGGAAACTACATTACATCAGTGGGAAAGGGACTGAAGCTGAGATGCCATGTCAGGATCACTAACATTACAGATTCTTCTTTGGATTTTATCAAGAATCTCTAAATATATAGCAGGAGCACCAGACCAGATGCAGCAGTAATATTTAAAGCAAAGATGAATGGTAAACTTATAAATATGTAAGATATCCTTACATGTAAAATGAAAAGTGACAACCTCATACAAGTGGGAAAATAAAGTCAGTAACATTTAGTTCCCAAAGAGAAGATAGTTCAAACAGACATCCCTCTATTTTGCTTATTGCTCACTGCTTGAGAGATACTAGCTCCACATGGCTACTTTTGGTTTAAACATTGAGACATTCAAGTAAGAGACATTTTCTTTCCTTCATCAGCATTTATACTTGCTTATAACATGCATGTGATAAGTTACTTGGCAACATTGACAACTTAGTATTTAAAGTCTCATATTTGTGTATTTGTGGTAGCATAACGGCTATTGGTGTGGAAAGAGGAATTGGTGGCCAGAGTTCAAATTCTAGCCTAGTATGCTGCACTCACTTTTGCTCTAATATCTTTAGGAAAGGTATGAATCCATTTCTTCTACCTCCAGCTATAGGTTAAATAGCAGAGTAGACTGGGCTCTCTAGTGTTGGGTGGCATACAGTCTAGGAGAAAGACAACACTGAATTCCAAACTGGAAACTACAAGAACTTCTATAGATGGCATCAAAGGAAAGCAAGAAGAAAGGACTAAACATCAATTGCAAGAAGACAGAATGCATGGTTGTTAGCAAAAGGAACAGCCCAACATGCAAATTACAAATTGGAGATAACAAAATCAAACAAGTGCAACAATTTAAATATCTGGTAAGTGTTTTAACAGAAAACAGAAAGGGTGGCACTGAAATCTGAAGGTGCAATGGGATAGTCTTGTAACCTAGGGAAGGTTACTGAATGGAATAATCAAACGAAGGTTGGTAATGAATAATAATACTTAGGGCAAGAACAACACATATAAGATTCACTAGTGTCGCGTAGAAGTAGTAGTGAACTGCTAGAAGTGAGTCAAGTGAATTCCACAATGAATCTCCAACTGTAGACCAACATACAGTATTTACTACTGCATTTATGTGACTCAGGGTATACCCATTATTGTCCATAGATATACTGCAACAGATAGTGAAAGACACTTTCCAAAATCTAACCAAATTATTATGAAACTAAAAAATTTCATTATAAACAAAGAAAAGAGTACTGGCCTGTTATGTAATATCAGTCTTTTTATATGGCAATGAATGCCAGACAATCTCCTCACAGATGAAGAAGAGACTTGATGCAACAGAAATGTGGTTCTACAGAAGGTTGCAGACAATACCATGGATTGAACATGTGAGCAATAATGAAGTTTTAGAGAAAATGGAAATAAAAAGGACACTTATACTTAACATCATTAAGAGATAGTTGAAATTTCTAGGGCACATAATGGGGAAAGAAGACTTGGAAAATTTGATACAGGACAGATTGAAGGTAAGAGGGACAGAGGAAAACAACACATAGCCTACCTAGCATACTTGAGTAAATGGATGGTGGAGCAAGGTTTAGGAGAAATAACAAAAAGTCGAAATTTATTAAGAGCTACAAAGGAAAGGAAAATGTGGCAAGCCATGATCGCCTAACCCTGAAAGGATGTGGCACATAGGAGAAGAATGCAACAGGAATCCAAATCGCTATAACAAATAAAGAAACAGAATTTGTAGAGAGCTGTGATCATCAATGACATAAACGGACTGATTATTATAATTATTGTTCTATGTGACATGTTCCTTCAGAATGTTGGCAATCATGGATCTTGACAATTTCCTGTCCTTTGTAGCTCTTAGTAAATTTTGCCTTTTTGCTATCTCTCCTAAACTGTTCAACCAACCATTTACACAAGTGTTTCAAATAGGTTATGTTTTTTTCTATGTTCCTCTTGCCTTTTATATGTCATGTGGGTTAAATTTTCTAAGCCCTCTTTCTTCATTATATGTCCTAGAAATTTCACCTATCTCTTTCTGATGCAAAGTATAAGTGTTCTTTTTGTTTCCATTTTCTCAAAAACTTCATCATTGCTCACATGTTCAGTACTCAGTTATTCTCAGTATCCTTCTAGAGAACCACATTTCTCTTCTTCATCTGTGAGGAGATTGTCCAGCATTCACTGCCATATAAGATGTCTGATAATAGTTCTGTGCTCTTTTCTTTGTTTCTAATGAAATTTTACTTTCATGAAGAGACATATAGCATTAAAAAAAATGAATACTTGGAATTTTATTTCAGTGTAAATTCAGTCAACAGTCTCTACTAATGGTAATTAGAAATTATAGAATGAAATGTTATCAGAGAGCACAATATAAATGCAGAAGGATGTGCACTTATTTTTTATAGATTACACAAAAGCATTTAACAATGTATGGCACAAGGATATGTTTGAACTTTGAGGAAAAATATATCTATTTGGAAAGGTGTTAGAATAATCCAGAACTTATATGGAGAACAAATTACCTGCATATGGATAGAAAATGAATTGAATAATTATAAAAAATAGAAAGTGGCATAAGACAAGACTGTGTCCTCCCCAGATTTATTCAACCTTTATAGAGAGCTATCCTAAGGAGCTAGAGACCCTACCAAGATCTATGATTGTATATGATTGTCATCTGTATATATAAGATATACAGATGACACTGTGTTGATGGCTGACCTCTAACACAGGATAATAAAAGAAAGCAAGAAAAAAGGACTAATCACTGACCACAAGAAAAAAAAAAAGAACACAATCAGGAAAAGATAGCTGAACTTCCTTAGACCCATAAGGAGGACTTAAAAAATTTAATCATCACAGAGCATATTAAAGGCAAGAGAGATAGTGTAAGTCAGCTACCTGAGATGTTTGTGCGAATGGATAGCGGAACAGTGGTGATAAAAGAGCCTTAGAAAATGTTATGATTGTCATCTACATATATAAGATACACAGATGACACTTTGTTGATAGCTGACCTCTAAGACAGGGTAATAAAAGAAAGCAAGAAAAAAGGACTAATCATCAACCACAAAAAAATAAAGAGAACACAAGCTCAGAATCAGGAAGAGATATCTGAACTTCCTTGGACCCATAAGGAGGACTTAAAAAATTTAATCATCACAGGGCATATTAAAGGCAAGGAGATAAGGGAAGTCAGCAAGCCACTTAACTGAGGAGCTTGTGTGAACAGATGGCAGAATGAGGGTGGTGAAAGAGCCTTAGGAAATGTCATTTAATTAATATTATTTTCCACAAGTGTT
The DNA here is from genome assembly GCA_903632075.3 of Acanthosepion pharaonis. Lineage (NCBI taxonomy): Eukaryota > Metazoa > Mollusca > Cephalopoda > Sepiida > Sepiidae > Acanthosepion > Acanthosepion pharaonis. The sequence goes on along the minus strand of CAHIKZ030000926.1, from coordinate 323,509 downwards.
TTGCTCTTTCTATTGGGAACTTTGAGAAAGAATGTTCACGTATGTATTGAAAGATCTTGGGAGTCTCTTAACAGAGGATGGAAAATGTGACACCGAAATCTGAACACGCATTGGACTAGTGGAAGGTGCCTTCCAAAAGCTAAGCAAAGTGCTGAGAAACAGAAAACTTTCATTAGAAACAAAGAAAAGAGCACATAATTGCTATTTGATATCCATCTTCTTACATGGCAGAGAATGCTAGAAAATCTCCCCACTGAAAAAGAGAAAACTGAAGGCAACAGAAATGTAGTTCTACAGAAGGATATTGAGAACTACATACACAGAGCGAATAAGCAATGAGTATGTCTTTAAGAAAATGGCAACAAAAAGAACACTTATGCTCAGAATCTAGAAGAGATGGCTGACATTTGTTGGACAAAATGAGGATGGATTGGAAAACTTAATCACAGGGCATATTGAGGGCAAGAGAAATAGTGGAAGATGGCAAGCCTGACAAGCTTGTGTGAATTGATGGTGAAATGGTAGTGGGAGCCTTGACCAAAGTAGAAAAACTTCTAAGAGCCACTGGGGTTAGGAAGTCATGTAGAGCCATGAATGTCCATGTCCTGACACCTAGCCATAGAGAGCAAGACAAGTTGGTTGCCAAGCAACCACCTACATTGACCAGCTATGTTATCACACAGAATGCCACCCTAATGACCTTGATGCAAGACCGACATAGACTGATAAATGCCTAAGCTAGCTCAACAAAATAAAAAAAAATTACTACATTAAAAAAAGATATTAATGAAAGAAAATGTTTTTTTTTTATTACCTCTATTTCAATGTATTTTTCACCTTTGGCCACCAAATGTTTGTTAAACAGACTTGCTAAGACATTTTGTGCTCCTTCACATAAAAACTGGAAAGAAAAATAAATCTTTAATAAAAAAAACAAAAAATTATATATTTTATAATTTTTTTAATTTAATATTGACATTTATAAAGCAGATATAACACTGTACACTGCATAGAAACATTTGAAATGATAGATTTAAATTATCCCAACTAAATCTTTTGAATTATTATTTAGCAACTTTTATTGTTTTTTAAATTGCTAAAACTTATTCTGTAAGGTATGGTTTAATTAAAGTATCAACTTGTACAATTTATACCCCTGCATCAAAAGTCAATATTTCTATGGTCTTCAGTGCTTTGTCATGAAAGCAATTAATGTTGAAACTTACAAAATGCTTGAAGATCTGTAAATGAATAAAGAATATATGTAGAGAACAGACTTTGTGACTTATGAAAAAAATCTGTATATGAATCATCTTTTAAACATTATTATATTTAAAAATAACATTTCTTGACAACTTAGATATATATGAATTTATATATCTGAAATTTCATGCATGATGAAGAAACAAAATATATAGAACCTTTAAAAAGAAAGAAAAAAAAGAAGGAAAATTGCAACTAATACAATTCTCTTGTGACTAACAAAAATTTAAAATAATTCATCATTCACTTTCAAATCTATACATTTCAAGTGTTCCTAAATACAGAAATTGGAAGATATCTTAAAAAAAAAAAAAAAAAAAAAAAAATTCAGAATGATTTTCATCAAATTTTCCCCAGGCAGTTTTTCTATTTTCTATTTCAGCTGTACTAACAGCTGAAAGCATTAAATCATTTTGTTGGAAAGGAAAGGGAAAGGAGTCACCTCTTTTAGTTGGTTACATGTTCGGTCATCCTCTGCCACAATAAGTACACGTCCAGTTCCAAATTCAGGATCAGGCTTGCTATTTTCTTCCTTGATCTCTGCTAGAATCTCTGAAAGAGCTGTCCATTTTGGAGGCTCTTCCAGGCAAGGCAAAACATCTGAAGCAGTAAATAGAATTAGGCAAAAATGATTGGTTCAAATTTTCCAGAGAAGACAAAACTGTCATTTTTATAATTTACCTATAAGCAAATTATTTATATGTGGACTATTGTCCACATCTTTGTTATTGTTATCACAACATTTTGGTTGTTGTGTCCTCCAGCCTCACTCAGTCAATCTGAATAGACTACAAGGAATTTCAAATTGAACCCTTTATTTAATCTACAAGAGTAGAGTGTCCTTGTTCCACTGCTCCTGTCTCAGGATATCTCATTGAGTTCTTATTTAGTACTGCTAAATATCCCTAGATATGGACAGCAGAATGAGAATAATAATAATGGGACATAGAGAGAAAAACAACGAGATAAAGGTGGGGGGTATATATGTAGAGAGACAAAAAGAGAGTCCAACAGTGAGAGAGGAAGGAAGCATCTTAGATAAAAGCAGTTGAGGGGTTAAATCATATTTCAAGACCTAATGATCTGTTGAGGACATTTCAGTATTTTTAAGAAAGCCTTTGTCTCTTATATAACTATCTGGGAATGGTCATGGGCTGAAAAATACAGAGTGGAGTGCAGCATTACAATATTTATTAATAAATCCATATAATTTGCACTGTCCTGCTAAGCAAATAGCAAATACATTATTAAAGTATGCATAAAAAAGAAAACATAAGAAAAGGATTTAAATATTACCATTATTTGCATGATATCAGATTTTATTGTACAAGTTAATTTTTTCAAAATTGGTCCTAGCCAACCAATGTAGGCAAAATTTTTGATGGATACTTATATAGGTACTTCTACTAATTCAGTATACATAATGTTTAAAATGAATTTTTAAAGCTTTCTTGAAGTTTTTATCTTAGCTTTAATTGAAAACTAAAGGATTTAAAATTTACTATTTTCAGCAAGCAAAATGCGTTCACCTTGTCTGGTTTTCACACATTGAAAGCGCCTCTCTCAACGGAGAAAAACCTGGTGTTATATCGCCCTCCCAGTCCTAGACCCATGCTGACTATTGGCTAATACCTGCCCGGTATCATTCATATGCAAACAGTGCCACCTACTCTAAGTAGAAGGTCTTTTCTCAACAGACTATTGTGGAAGAGGACATAACTCTTGGTGCTTACAGCACCACATATAACCAACTCAGAGTCTTTTATGAGATTCTCTGTTACACAAAATACTCTGTGGCATATTTCAAACAGAAATTATATTGATCAGAATAGTTTTTTTTCAGTAAAATTAATCAAAATGGCCAGAAATATAGACAGATATTTATTTCGCACTTAATTTGTATAATAAAATTTGACATTTTCTACAAACTAGTTTTTTTTTTTTCCATTTTCATAATTTTTTTTTAACGCCATGTCCTTTCATAACATAGGCAATTATAACCACAAATTCCTTTATTCAGTGGTAGACTGAATTGCCAGGAGACAAAAGGGATCCACCCACAAGTACATAACTAATTTTCATAATGAATAAATAAAATTAAAAAAAGAATAGATGTGGAAAAAAAGGGTAAAATTAAAATTTTTGTGGAAAAAACTGTTTATTTCTTAGTAATTACAGTGTACACATATTGTATACGTTACTGGCAGTACATAACAGATGTAAATACAGAATTTTATAATTGAATTTTCTATTTATTTTTTAATTTTAAGTAATTGATTGATATTTTTAAATAGTTTATGCACAATTTACACATTAACAAATAGTTGAAAAGCACAATAGAGCTTTGCATGCAGTTTACTATATTACTGCTGTAGATGGTATCAGCCAAAGTGTGAGTAGCATGGAGTGGCAACCCATGAACCACCTCAAACAATTCGCAGCTAAGGCTTTCATACTCAAAGACATTTCTTCTTAGAACTCTCCATCCTCTGAACCCTTCTACCCTACCATGCAATGGCTGCAGATATCTCTTCAGGTCAAACATAGAACTGATTTCACACAGAAGGAAATATCAATGAGTACCCCAACGTGCAGCATCAAATTCCACCAACAAATGAACAAACTATACTAAGAGCAATCACTTGCATTCACTAGATGATTGTACAAATCTAGCAATAATTGCTTCTGCATCCAATTCCTCTAACAATTCTTTTTCAATGGATAACAACATGTATGATTCCAAATTCTCCCCAGAGATAAAATGTCCTTTCATATTGGATTTGAGTAACTGATAATGTGCAGATGACTTTATAAAGTTCTTATTTTTTTATATTACTAAAACAGTTGTTAGTGTTTGTTTCTTTATTGCATTTTGATTTGATATAGGAGGCCCACTTGCTGTCAGGCAAGCCAACACCCTGGCTCTTCCACCACTACTTTTATTATTTGTGAATTGGCATCCATTCTTGGGAAAGATAGCAGAGTGATTTATCATTGCCTTATCCATGATTTCAATTTTTTCTTCTTTGTCATCAAAGGTTAGAGAGCCTAATCTACCTTGCTAATTAATCCATAATAGTTGTTGGTGGGGGAGAAAAGACAGATTCATGTCTTTTACAGGTACATCTGTGTAAAAGTAAATGCAACATTCTAGCCTGAAATTTAAACTTGGCTCTCAAATTCTATTTATCGCACGTATTTCTTTTAATGATGGACCGAAAATTTTCTATTCAATTAAGAAGTCAAATTGAAATACAGTATTAACTGAAAATAGGTTTTAAAAATGTCAAAGGGAGGTAACAAGGTACGTTAAAATTGTTTTACACAATTTAAATGCACAAAAATTATAAGAGAAAATACTTTTTATTACCATCACTTTTGTTCTTTTGTTCACTTTTTGTAGATAGCTTTTTGACAGTCTTTTCATGCACCTTATATAATCTCAATCTAGAATTCTGAAATAGAAAAGAAAATTGATGCAATTAGGAAGTAAAAGATGACAAATTGTAGGCAGATACTTACATATGCTACTTTATTTTACACAGGAATCAACATGGTTGTTTGGTTATTCGATTATTGAAAGTTATGAAATCAGCAAAATCGATCAATTTTATTAGTTTGTCTTTTGTATGTGTGTCAGTTGGGGGTGGGGTGAGAATGTAATAATTAAATTTTTATACATCAGGACAATGTTAGGCAACTGAATGACAAAGTGAAAAAAATCTGTTTAACAAATTTTGTCTTATAGATTAACTTCAGATTAAAGTAATGTTTTTATTGATAGAATTATATATGTGTAGGGTGAAGAGGAAAATATAAATGCAAGTGTAAGTTATAATTAATTACCCAGGGAAAGTCCTGAAAATGAGGGAATTAAATTTTTGAGTTTTAAAATTTTAAAGAATTTTTTTTGCATGCAGTGCATGTGTGAAGGAATGAAGGAAAATAAATGAAAAAAGAATACTAATAATAATAGGAAAAAAGACACTTACCACAATTAGACTGTCAGCAGAATCGAGAAAAAGCCAACCGGAGTTCGAGCTAAATGCCTTTTCACTAGATCTTTTTTGTGGATCATAGAAGAGGGGGGGAAAAAAAAGTTTGAAAATGTTTAGAGATTAGATTAACAATTTTCCTCTTCATTTATTTTTTCTTATTTTTTTTAGACAAACAATTCTTCAGCAATTCTATGAATTTAGAATAAAATTATTAAGACTGATTCATTTTTTACAGCTTATCAATTCTTTCCAAATTATTTAAAGCTAAAAAATATTTTTAGATTGTAAGAAACCAGTGTTTCTACATGATGTGGTCATAAGCCAACTTGAACTTACATCTCCTAACATATCACTTGGTTTTCATGAACATTGATAGATTACAACAAATGTCAGGATCAAGCAAGATTCTGATCAGTAGTTTATTTGCAACCACCACATACATCTGACTATTTCAAACTGTATTTTTCAATACCAATTAATAATAATAATAGATGTAGCATAGTAGTTAGTGGTGTGCTGAGAGAACTCCAGTCATAGCCATTGCATTCCCTTTCACACAAATACCCTCATCACCCACCAGCTATGAGTCAAATAGCAAGACTGAATGAGCTCTCTAGTCTTGGTTGGTTAGCAGTATAAGAGAAGAAAAACTGAGTTCAAAACCAGTTGGGTGGGGGTGCTAACAACTTCACCATATCATAACCTACTTACTACAGGAAAACACAGCAGCAACACATTGTGTGGTGAGTCTGTGGCTCTGTACTTCATGGGGAGTCTAAAGGGTTAATAAGAAGTAATATAAGTAATAAACTCAGGTTGTTTGTCATTGGAGATTCTGAAATGAAGTACTTTCATTATGAACAATGTTTAATATCTAAAGAAAAGATCAGTAAAAAATGTGATAAAAAGTAACAAGAGATGAAAGAAAACATATAAAATACATATGTAGTAATAGAGAGGATATACTTGGCACAATTAACTCCTTGTCTATGTTGGATTATTGTCTGTTGATGATAATCACAGACGGCGCAAGATTTGAAACCTTCTTCCTTACTTTGTCTCTTCTCACTCTGTTGGCAGGTAAGTACTTCAGAGACACCTACTGAAGGTTGCTTTGAAATAAACAAAAAAAAAACAAATGTCTGGGACAAGTGTAATGTCCTTTTTCAAAGTGTCTTTTTTTTTCTTTTTTTTTTTAAATAATATATATCAAGAATATCATGTTGTTCAGCCACCATTTTGTTGTGGGACTCACCACTTTTGTTGTGAAGTGTGGACATTTTTTTTAATAAATATTTATGGGATCTTGCTACATTTGTCTTGTAAACAATATTGACAAACTCATGTGAGTCTGGACAAAAATAAGATACAAGAATATGTAATTTAACAACCAAGCATTAATAAATATATAAAACAGACATATTACAAAAAGGAAAATGAGAAATGACGTTAAAGTTGTTAAAAGTTCAAAGCAACTTTCAGTATGTGTCTCTGAGGTACTTACATGCCAACAGTGAGAAGTGACGTCTTGTCACTCACAAAGCCAAAAAGGAAAGAGGAAGAAGCCTTCAAATCTTTCACTACCTATGATTATTGTCAGGGGACAGTAATTCAATATTTCGCTGCCTTTGATTATCATCAAAGGGCAGTAATCCAATGCATAAAAAAACTGGAGATTTTAATACTAAAAAACACATATAAAAGACAAATATATGGTCAGTTTTGATATAAAATCTTTATATACAAATGATCCAGAAACAAATACCTAAATTTACTAAAAGCACATTTAACATAAACAAAAATTAAATTATGTTTCCCCACACATAAAATCATAAACATTTGTCAATTAATTACTAATTAATTTTTTTTTTCACCTTTGATAATTTTTTTATAAACAAAAATTTGGTTTAAATGGTTCCCTGGTGTTTTAGCTTTTCTGTTTTTAAAGTTTCTAGAAAGTGCCATTTCAAAAATACTTTAATACAAAATTCTTATTTTAGATACATATATGATACTTTAATAATATATCCACATGACACAATTTTACCTGACCTTATAAATAAACTTAATGGCGTTGAACTGATAACAGATTTCACTTTTGAAACTGAAACTAATATCACAGCTTTTCTAGATATCATGCTAAATAAAACCAATAACAACATTGAATAGTCACAAAAAATCTACCAACAAGAATGACTTCATAAACTATTATTCTCACCACTGTAGTAGAATAAAACCTTAATTATAGGATTTTAAGAGAACTAAGAATCTGCAGCCCCCCCCCAATTTACCTGAAGAAATATATATATATATATATATACACTATGTATATAATCTTTAATCCAAAATTAATTCTTATTATTATAAACATTATTTTTAGTGGGTACATGTGCTTCAGTTGACATCTGTTTTATTTTAAACAGTGAAATTAATGCTAAACAGGTTATAAATTGAAAATCTTTACTAAAGAAAAATATGAACCCCACCACCACCTGTAATTGAATCTGTAACCCCCTTTTCTATCAAGGAAACCACTTCTTTAGACAAACTCAATAAAAATAACCTTTATAGTAATAAGAAATGTATGCCCGCATTATGTATTATAATCTGATTGTGTATGTATTGTTGTTTGTGAGATGGCATCCTCCCCTGCCTCTGTTTATGATTCAAATGTATCTATGTTGTCATGAAGTTCAGAACAACATTTGATCTTAACATTTATTCCAACTTAATTTCAATAAAAACAAAATAAATAGAATAACATAGTTATTTTTTCTTTTTTATAATTTTAAACTTAATATAGATTAAATCTAAATTTTAAAATGGGTAAATTTTAATTTGTAATTTCAAATTTTATCGTATAATTTAATATTTATTTGTTAGAATAAATTCTATTTTAGTCCAACCCCAACATTAAAGCATTAAATAATTATTATAACCTTAGTTCATTGTCAAGTTTTTTGAATTCTCGTATACTTGTATTTTGATTGGTCATTCCAGCTCATGTAACAGTGTTTCCATTATAGTGAGGGGTGTTTGATTGATTTGAACCTTTTAAAACCTTTTATTCTACATTCAACACCATCACTTGATAAGACACCAGAAGTGTTGAAACAAAATGGTTATTTTTGCAGTGATTTTATAACATATTTATGTTAGAATTTTTGAATAAATAATTATATTTGCTCTACTCTGTATTGAGCACACTTTTAAGAATAGTGTTTGTTGGTTGTTGGAAATTATTCCGTATACACCAATCCTATACTTGGGTATATATATATATATATATATATATATGTATGTATGAATGTATGTATGTATGTAGGTAGGTATATATGTATATAGAGATATGCATAGAAGATCAAACCCCCAAAAATTAAATGTGTTAAAAAACAAAGTAAAAAAAAAAAAATGTTCATTATAAATATTTTACCTGATGGAATTGACTAGACTGTAGAATGTAACGCAGTCATATTGAGTAAGGTGGCTGGAAAGAAAAATCAAACTGAAATTAACAAAACTGACTTAGAATCATGATACAATCCATTAGCTAATTCTAATACAGGTTCAATTCCCATTATCAGATGTTATAAATCATCTTAAAGCTTAAACTGCTACCAACTCAGTTGTATGATAAATGGTTAGCAATACATAGTTAATTTTTGAAAAAAAAAAAACCTTCTGAACAAATTTTTGCCAAATATAGTCAAATGAGTGAAGGTTGACCTGTACTGTGGATTGAAAGAAACACAAGCTAAAAATAAAGTACAATGAGACCTTTTTAATAAAATCTTTGTTGGTTTCAAAAATGATTGGATGACAGAACTTTCTGTAACTAACTGAACAGTACTATTTTACTTTACCTTTACTTCAGTTTATTTACTTACCAGGCGATTGTACGCAATGTTTTCAAATCTGATACAAGTTGTTTGGTTTTGCTATTTAGCTGATGCCATATTGGGTCAAGTTGTTGTCTAACAATCAGATCAAAAGATCTTCCAATTGTGTTCTCTACAGACACCTCTTCAAGATCCAACTGAAAAAAAAAAAATGAATAAAAAATAGGAGGCTGACTGTATTCGGTTTCATCAAATCATTGTAAAATTTATGATCCTTTCTTTAGCTGCATAGTATGTGCTTTGCCAGGGCTAAATACGATTTTGATTTGGAAGTTGTCTTTCTCCTATACTGGCTGCCAATTAAAGCTGAAAGCCCAGTCTATTCTACTATTTCACCCATAGCTGGGGGAGGAGGCAAAGAGGTGAATTCATACTTTTCCCCAAGGATATTCATGTGTAAGTGAATGTAATACACTCAACTGGAATTGAAATTCTGATTTCTTATTCCAATCCGTTATTTCTTCACACTACCCACACACCTAAAATGGATGGGCGGTGGTGTAATAGGCAGCATAAGAGAAGGAAAACTTTGAATTCAAAAACTGTATACAGTGCTGGCAAAGCACATACTATATGCAGCTAATGAAATAATGGCAAATTTGAACATTTTTGATTGCAAGAAAAAAGTCAAAAGTATGTTTTTTCCCTTGATACTACTACTATTTTAACTATCTTCACTCCTCAGCAAAGTTTGTTTCAAAAACCAATGATTAGTAATTGTAATAAAACCTAAACATATGATGAAAGTGAATTTATACATTTTTTGTTCTTGAGAATTTACAACAAAAATTTTAAAGACGTTACAAGAATAATTTTATATTTACAACATTCTAAAAACTAATACAATTAAAGCAATGCAATATTTATCATTTACCAATTTATAAAGAAATAAATATGAATGTTTTTACTTATAAATTTGTAAATATTTACTAAATCATTAAAATATGTGAGGCAATTATAAGGAAATCCTTATTATTTACCATTTGATAAAGTTCAAATCAATTGGCAATTAGCTGATGTTTTGCCAACAATTCAATAAACAAATGTCTAAATAAAAAATATCATCAATAAATAGTGTTTATTATTTATGTTGTCAATTCTCAAGAACAAAGAAAATGTATAAATTCACTTTCATATGTTTAGGTTTTATTACAATTTTAATCACTGCTTTTTAAAACAATAAACATTGCCAAGGAGTGAAGGTAGTTAAAATCACTGTCATGGGAAAACCATCCTTTTGACATTGTTTTTTGTGAGCACAAAGGTCCAAATTTGCTGAAAGAATTGTGGTGCTTCCTATGACACTATGATCCTGACTAGTCAACTGCAGTTTATATATAGTAGATCCAGCTCACATTGGAAAAGTATGTCTTCATAATGTTATATCTCTTTTCAAAAATTAAATTTCTATTATATAAAATTTTTGTTTTTTTAATCATTTTATTTATTTTTTAAATATATTTTTATATTTTTTAGAAACTCTATTATGACTTTGTACGCTTTGCTCTGGTAATGAAAACTAATCAACCCAGAGTGTTGTAATAAAAAATAAAATAAAAAAGAGAAGATGAAGAACAGGATAAAGATAATGAAAATAAAGAAAATAATAATAATGATGATGATGATGATGATATGAATTTACTCACAGCTGATGTGCACCTTTTCAGCTCCATGATACAAGCATTGATCAAATCAAGGAGAGCTGTCTGACATGAAGACATGGCACTTGACATCTGTATATGCATTTCAATGACTTCCACCTAAAGAGAGAAAAAATATTAAGATGATTGACAGGAAGAAAGTTTTTTTTTCTCTCTACCCCACGAATAAAACATCACTCTAATCCTGTCCTCTTAAACACAAGTTACTGCTGCCTTCCCTAGAAATATTTAAGTAGCAATTGCTGCATTTCATGATTGCAGTTTCCCCCAAATTCTCATTTCTCCTTGGTATTGGTCCTCACCTCGAAGCACTTTCTATCACCTGGCTGATGTTTTGAAAGAAAGACTTCATTATCATTGTCTCCTCCTCATCTTTATATATATATATATATATATACACACACACCTGTAAATTAACAAGAGTGTTTATTTCTCTGGATTAAAGATGCAGCTGATTATCAATTGTCCTCCTTACTGACTAAATTTTTTTCAATAATTTAAGCCATATTTTAGTTCAGCGCTTCTTAAACTAACTTCATTCATGACCCCTTTTTTCATCATGAGATTTTTCACAACTCCAGGCATTAACCAACTACACTGAAAATACATACATTGTCACTGCACTAGTCACAATGGTGCCACATGCATGTTTTATTACTGCAGCACTTGTGTGGCATATCACATTAAATACTGTGTGTTTGTGAAATAACACAAAGTGAAATTCAAGAGTTTGGATTTAATATTCATGAACCCAGCATTTCGGATCACGACCCATAGTTTAAGTAGCACTGTTTTAGTTTGATGCCCTGTTCATAACAATGACAAAAACATAGCCTTCCTATTAGCTTATGTTATCAATAGGACTTTCAATCAACAAGAATATCTACATTATATATATATATATATATATAAGGTATAATTTTTAAATAAATATTACCATATATATATATATATATATATATATATATATATATATATATGATAATATTTATTTAAAAATTATAACATAAATATGTTATAACATCACTACAAAAATAGCCATTTTGTCTCAACACTCCTGGTGTCTTGTCATGCAACACCATCACTTGACAAGACACCAGAAATGTTGAAACAAAATGACTATTTTTTGTAGTGATGTTATAACATACTTGTTATAATTTTAAATAAATATTATCCACTCTACTCTGTATTGATCACTTTTTTAAAAAATAGTGTTTTTTGGTTACTGGAAGTTTATTCCATCTATACTAACCTCGTATTTGTGTGTGTATATATATATATATATATATATATATATATATATATATATATATATGATAACGATATATAACTTTATAATTTTATATACCAAGAACAATTTTAAGGGCAAGATGTATTACCAAGCAGAAAAAGTTTTTGTGTGATGTGTTTCATCTTTTGGGACTTCATCGAACTAAGTTTATGTTTATATGACTACACATGTGCACGAATGAAAGATAGTGGAAATTTTTTGGGTATATAAATATATAATTTAGCTTATTTAATTTAGATTCTTTTTCTTTCTGCTTACATCACTTTTGTTATTAAATATTCAACAATGTGGTAATAGATCTGTCAAGAATGATCAAATATTGTATTGTTAAATATGCTTGTTTATAGCTACCTTTGTAATTAGCTGAACTGTTCATAGTGCTATCTTCCCATATTTGATTGGAACAAAAATTCTGTAACTTATTTTAAGTGGATTTTAAAGACAAGATTACAATATTTGTTCATTGATTTATATAACCACATAGCAGGCATTTTGTTTCACTACCTTTTGCCATCTTTAAGTCAGCTTCAGGATTCCATCCTGAATCTGCTTTAAAGAATGGTAATTATGTGTATATATATATATATATATATAGGTTAATGGTCAGGGTTGAATCGGACCAGGGAACAGTAGTATAAAATACATGCGTGTAAAAAATAAAAATAAAATATAATAGCAGTACAGACTGGGTTCTATAGCCTTGGATGGCAACTGATCTAGGGGAAGGAAAACCCTGAATTCAAAACTTGTGGAGGGTCATTTGGGGACCTTGTGGCATGTAGTGCACCAGGTCTATGTGTTCAGCCCTTCAAAAAGTTTGGTTGTTTCTTTACAAAGCCTTCACCACTATAATCAAATCATATGTGATGGTGTCTGGGCTGACGGTTCCTAGGAACTAAGCTGCTTGACCTTCGTAAGATAGGAGAGTCCACCATACATACATATATATATATATATATATATATATATATATATATGTGTGTGTGTGTGTGTGTGTGTAGTGTGCTTTGGGAGAATATGATAAAGAGAAAGAGTGAAATCTGTTAAGACCATCATAGAAAATAGAGATGCACTGAATGAGAAAGAAAGACACAGGTAAAAAAAAATTCAATAAAATTTCCTCAAGTCATGGTATTTGTCAGAATGCAAAATTCTGATTTTTTTTTAATCATTTTAGAAGGGGAAGTTCTGTTTGTCAAATTGATCCCTGACTTCTTTAAGAATTATCTGTACTTTGTTTTTATTTACAAATGTCAATTCTAAAACTGTGCTTACATCATTGATATCTGCATTTTTCAATTCTGACAAATGTGGGTAACGGAAGGTCTAATGAATGCTAATCTACAAAAATTATTCCCCAAAAATTTTTCCCATTTTTTTTCACAAGCAGACCAGTTTACTAAAATAGTGGTCATGGAACAAACTTGTTAGTCACAACCTATTCAAATATTGTAATTATGAAACATCCAGTATAATCAAATGTTGAATCTAAATTTAGAATTTAGATTCACACAACTTACTCAATTTAAAAATGATATCTCTCTTATACTTCAAAAGTCACAATATCAGTTATATTTATGATGTTATAAAAGGAAAAACATTATTGTAAAACTGGGAAAGAGAGAGAGAGACAACCAAAAAGCATTTACCTTATGACGGTCCAAGCATTCAGCTACACTAGCATGGAACCGTGGCCAGAGGAAGAGTTTTCGAACAAAAAGATTCTTCATCACTTTTTCGACATGGGCAAATCCGGAGGTAAAAGAGGAAGGACTTTCAGAAAATGCTTTGATGAATCCATTCTACAAAGATAATTTTTTTAATTTAAAAAAAAAAAAAGTTTATTTTTCACAATTTACATTTCTTTACAAAATTTATTATATTCAAATTACTTCAATAAGATCTGATAAATCCATACCAAAAAAAAAATTGTAATCGTTAAATTTTTTATTTTTAATTCAAAATCCTCAGAAAAAATATTTTAAAATGAGAAAAGAGCCTAGAAAAAATTTAAAATTTTAGTCAATCAATTTTAGAGTAAATAAAAATTATGACTAATTGTTACTACCAGAAAAACATTCAATACTTAAGTATATTCTTCTGAAATGAGGAAACATCTTTTTTTATCATTGTATTAAATATACTAGGTATTTAAACTTAGGGAATATCTGGATTTCAGTCATAGCCTGTTACAAGAGTCAATGCTTTAAAACTTTATTTTTAAACTAGCTAATCTGTGTTATCATAGACAGGATTTCTTAAACAAATAAATCTAACTTTACATTAATTCTAATAAATTGAACATTCCAGCAGTAAACTGATTTGGGCCCTGTTGTGACTTCTACCATTTTATGGCCATCCACCATTTTTTAAAATTATTTTTAAACTGACATTACATTGTCAGTCATCAACTAATAATATATGTTGTGTATCTGCATGGCTGATGTAGTGCATACTATGCAAGAACCTTCGATAAGGTTGACGCTCCAAAAAGGCTAGTTTCAACAGCGTTTTTTTTGCTTTTTGTACTTTTTTCTATTTAGTTATATTGTCAATCATCAATTATAATAATCGACAAAGCCAGTACTTACTACCATGAACCTCTCAACCACATGGGGGCCATATGCCTCCTGGAAAGTACATGTATGTGTGGGTGGGGATAGAAGTGCTAATTTCAGTAGTGCTTATTTTTTTAAATTGTAATTTTCTTTCTGAACACTTCTTTTAAATCACTTAAGAGGGTAATATATCTCAGTAAAATTATTTTTTTATTTTTTGAGATCATCCACTAAGAAGGATCTCTGATTTTTTTGTTTTTTTTATTAATAGTAATACTAACCAGAAGTCCACGCCTAGTAATTAAAATAAATTTCTAGTCACTATTTTTTAGAAAGATAAAAATGAGAAAATGATCACTTAAAAAATAAAAATGTTTAAAGATTCCAACACATGAAAAATTTTCCCCAAAATTGAAATACTGTTTTGAAAACAAATTTTTAAGACAATATTTACTATTCACTGATAGAGCAAGCAGAAATGCTTTCAGTTGAAATTTCTAAAATCTTTCTATTAAAACAAATTTTCAAGAAAATGGGTTTTTCAAGTTCAGTTTCTGTTATTGCCCTTACCAGTATTCATGGAGGGTTCCCTTCCAAACATTTTATTTGATTATATTGATTATGTAATTATTTTCTCCAAGTTACAAGTGCCATCCATTTTAGTTGTTACTGCTGTTGGTAGTCCTAAATTCATGTGAGGTTTTTATTATTTAGTACAACTCTTTCTTTGTGGTACTGTAGTACCAGTCCACAATGTCCAAAGGATGATGATCTTTGCCAAATCTCTCAGGATTCACTCGCACAAAGCTATTTTTAACCATTGATCTAAAAAAGTGGTTATATACAGCTGACAGTTTAGATATTCTTTTTTAATTGGTTTGCCCATCACTGCTTTCATTCTAATTCCAAATCATAGTTTCTGTTTGTGAAAGGATTATCTTGAGTCCTATTTCTTGGAACACTTGGTCAAGGATGTTGATATTCTGCTCAAGATCATTCTTATCCCAACTTCAAATACCAATGTCATCAACATAGCCCTCCCCATCATCATTAGTACATTGGCCTTGGGAGGGAAAGCATAATTGTTGTCTTCTGTTGGTAGATTTGTTTGTTGTATGGAATGCTTAAATGATCAGTGCCCATGAAAAATGTGAAGTCAAGGCCAATTATGTAAACTATTCCATATTCTTATACAAATTTTACTATTGCTACAGGTAATCATTTTGAAAGATTTCAGTGTGACCAGACAAATTTTTTATTGATTCAATCCAAACCACAGAACTACTGGAAATAAAGTACCAACAACACCTGAGCCTTTTTCCATTTCTTTTCAAAGTATCCAAATTGCTTATTTTGGTTAATTCAAGGACACATGTCACAGTGGATAAAGGCGTTAGTTATCTAACTAAGATCCAGTGACAGGACCCAAAGAGTGTGAGTTCAATACCCGGTTAAGGCAGTGGAGAACTTTCAGAGGGAATTAAGCAGAAGATAACTGATAACTGACATCCACTAGACATGGTACGTGGAATTAGAACAGTCTACCTCAGTGAGGTAAGCGAAATAAAGGGTTCAGTTCAACATTCCAACCACCTGAAGAAGGCCGAAACGTTGTAATAAATATGGCGACAAAGATGAGGACAATAGTCCGAATAATAATGTACATGTTGAAGCTTGAATAAGCATGGAATAATAATAATACAACACAAAATGTACGTAACAAAATGTATTGAAACAATGAAAAAAGGTACACAATATTTACAGGTAGTTTTGGTATATTCTTGGGAAGACTGTTCCTGCAGAATGGGTTGACTAAGTCGCAGTCGGGCAGAGTCTCTGGATTCGATCTCTTAATCTTCCCTCGTCTTCTGGTACCAACCCATATTTATATGGTCGGTACTCCACTTATGTAAATTAGGTGTATCATACACAACACCCTCCTCCCAAGCCTTGGAATCCCTTTTGGATTTCAAATTGGCTTCCTATATGGGTTGATGATTATGGCTATTTCTTTGTAGATCCATTTGCCTAATTTTAATATTTTTTTCGTTTTGGATTCACGTTCAATGGGTCCGTCAACTTCCGTTTCCTACCGGATCTTCTTGGTTCAGGTGTATTCTGTGGAGGTTCTACCTGAAACATATCATACATTATATCAATGGGATCTTCATCCTCATCCGGTATACACTCTTCTTGCTCTATACCGTAATCTTTTTTAAGTTGGTTTTGGTGCCTTTTATAAGTATTCTTGCCCTTTAATTATGTAAATCAGGTCACCGATTCTCTTGTCCACTATGCCTCGTTCCCAGAACTCAACTTTGTTTTTATAGCACTTGAAAAACACCTTCTCTCCGGAAGTGTATCTTTTTCTCGCTGTATACATGGTATTTTTTACTGTATTTTTCCTGGCAAAAGCTTGTCAAACACTGACTTAACTTTCCTAGCGAACATTAGTTCAGCTGGTGCCATGTTTGAATGTGTTCTCTGGTTTGGCGTGATTCTGTATACTTGTAAAATTGCTGAAGCGCCTTTTTCTGTTGGAACTCCTGAGGCTTTCTTCAGAGCACGCTTTTTAAAGTATCGACAAATCTTTCTGCGAGTCCATTAGACCTCGGATGATACGGAGGCGTCGTTATGTGGTTAATTTGATATAACTCACAAAATTCCTTAAATTCTTCAGAAGTGAATTGTGTACCATTGTCACTCACAATACACTCTGGCACACCGAACCGTGCAAATAGTTCATGCAAAAAAAGTTGTTGTGGTATTGGACGTAGGCTTTTTACAGCGTAGTACTTCCGCCATTTTGTAAAACTATCTACCACTATTAAGTAGTAAAAATCTTCTACTGGACCAGCGAAATCAATGTGTAATCTTGTCCACGGATGATCCGTCTTGGGCCATGGTTTGTATACTATAGGTGGTGCCTTAGCTGCTAACGCACACCCCTTACATCGATGAACCATGTTTTCGATATCCACATCCATTCCTTTCCAATACACAAAGCTTCGCATTAAGCTTTTTGTTCTATTAATCCCCAGGTGACCCATATGAAAGTCCCAAGTATTCTTTTCTGCAACTTTTTGGTATTACTACTCTCTCACCATATAATAAAACTCCGTCACCTATTGAATAAATCTCCTGCACTTTTTGGTCATTCGCTACCATTTTTGCTTTTAATTTCTAAAATGAAATCATCGCTTTCAGCTTCTTTTTTTAATTTCATTTAGCGTAACCGGTATCTCTCTTACAATGTTGTTTACCATGCTTTTCACCTCATAATCTGCTCTGATATTTGCAATAATTGATTCTTCGATTCTTTCTTCTTGCCTCGGTACTAGTCTTGATAGACTATCCGCATGAATTATCTTTTTGGATGATAGGTGCTTTATGTGAAAATCATAATTGAGAAGAATGGTTCCCCATCTTAACAGACGATTTGCTGTATAAACGGGTAACCCTTTCTTTGAACCAAAAATGGTGATCAGTGGTTTATGATCCGTTTCAAGGATAAAATGTCTGCCGTGGATGTACCTGTGAAATTTTTTGTATGGCAAAATGATACTCAGTGCCTCTTTTTCTATCTGAGAGTAACTTCTTTCTCCTGGGAGCAAAGTTCTCGAAGCGTGTGCAATTGATTTTCTAGAACCATCTGGCATTATGTGTTGAATACACTCCTATCCCGTATGAACTAGCGTCACTTGTCCACTACAATATCCAGTTTTGGATTGTAATGGGTTAAAAAGAGGTCGGACGTAAGCATTTTCTTTATTTCATCAAAGGCTTTCTGACATTCTACCGTCCATTCCCATGCCTTGTCTTTTTTTTAGCAGTTCATTCAACGGAGCTCTTAAATTGTACATTCCTTTAATGAACGCTTGATAATAATTTGCAAGCCCTAGAAAACTTTGTAGCATCGCCACATTAGTGGGCGTCGGCATGTCTCTAATCGCAATGGACCTTTCCGGATCTGGACATCTGCCATTTTTGTTGATTATGTGACCTAAATACTTAATTTCCTCCAAACCAAATTCGCACTTTGACTCTTTGACTTTAAATCCAAAGTCCTGAATTTTTTAAATACTTGATTGAGATGCTCTCGATGTTCGTCGACCGATTAAGCTCCTTACTATGATGTCGTCTAAGTAAGCGCACGCAAAGTCTAAATCATTCAGCATGACGTCCATAGCTTGTTGAAAAATGGCAGGTGCCACTTTAATACCAAAAGGAAGCCTGTTGTACTTGAATAACCCTCTATGCATGTTTATCCCTAGTAACTTCGAACATTCCTCTTCGACGGGAATTTGGAGATAGGCATCTGATAAGTCAATTTTTGAAAATATAACTCCACCATTTAGCTTGTTAAAAATCTCCTCCGGACTCGGTAACGGGTAATGGTAGTCCTTAATTACCGAGTTCAACCCTGTCGAAAAATCAACGCAGACTCTGACTTGGTTTGATTTCTTTTTATGCACACAATCGGCGCAGCCCATGAATTAGATTCTACTTTCGAAATAATTCCCATTTTTTCCAACCTATCAAGTTCTTCGTTAATTTTCTCTACACTTGCGAAAGGCACATTACGTTTCTTTTTAAAAAATTTGGCATAGTATTTTCCTTTAATTCAATTTGGCTTCAAACTTGTTACATCTTCCAAGACCAGGTGTGAAAGTTTCCGGAAACTTTTTTTTTAATTCCTCAATAATGTCCTGTCTTGTTTATGTATTACTTTCTACTTTTCTGCAGAAAGAGTTTAACGGTTTATCCCACAATTCAATGTTTCAATAAAATCTGTACCCATCAAGTTTTCTCCATTTTTCAGAATGAAAACTTTTATTTTTTAACTATCCTGTTCAATTTCATGGGAAGTACAACCTCGCCTTCAATTTAATTTCCTTTCCAGTCACTGTTCGAGCGCGTTTTGTTGACTTCATTATTGTAGGCCTTTTAAAATTTTCCATGTTTTATAGTTCATTATTGTTAAATCTGAACCCGAATCGAGTTGAAATTTGATATTCTTTTTAAATATTTCAGTCGTCACATATTTCCTCAAATCTCTATCTGATTTGATATTTGAATTTGTTTGACTAATTCGGCTATTGACTTTTTTCGTTTTTACAACACGACCCTTTGTGACTATTCTTGTGGCACACGAAACATTTTTTTATTTCTATATGGGCAATTTACCTCCCAATGTCTTTTCGTTGCACCGTCTACAATTAAATGGCGGAACCATTTTTTTCCTTCCTCATTCTTTTCATTTAATTTTTTTTTTTCTATTTTTAAAATACGCCGAATTTTTAATCCAATTTTTTTTCTGATGGGTAATTTGACTGTTTCTTCACTTTTTTAATATAAGCAATACCAGCTTCTTCAATTTTTGAGACTCTTTCTTTAAACTTACGGCCCGCTGACACTCCTCTGCTAACTTTTTTTTTTGGGTAAGGTTTTGTTCAGATTCGAGTTTAGACAAAACTCTACGTCTTATTTCGGCACTTTTACTGGATACCAGACCTTGAGCAAAAATTAAACACTTGAATTCTTCAACCGTAATCTCTGCCAATCTGAAATTGTCACAATGTCTATTCACTATAGATGCATAAGTTAAGTAATCCTGATCGTCGGATTTAGCGACATTCATGCATAACCATCGCTTATGCCAAAGCGACATATTTGCTCCAAACAACTCCTTTAGCAATTTCACTGTTTCCGAGAATTCCAATTCATTTGTTCTTCTCGGTAGAATAAAATCTACAAATTTGCTATGTTCTGCTGTACCTAGCTTTCTTAGTAATAGACTGACTTTTCTTGAATTCGACCAGTTTTCACAGTCTGTGTGGAAAATATCTTCATATCGTTTAAAGTACGCTTCAAACGTTTTTCCTTCGTCTGGCACATAGTTGAAAGTTTCCAACGAATTAAATATGATGTTATTAGAATATGAAGAGTTAATTTCATTTGCCTGATTGTTGTTTAATTTCTCCAATGTTAACTTTTGAATTTCCAAAACCTTGACATACATTTCTTCCTGTTCCCTTTGACGTTGCTGACTCAACTCCTCTTGCCTTTCTTGATAATTCTGCTGTGCTAATTGTTGTTCTCTTAATAAGGCAACCTGTTCACTTTGTTGTTGCAGACTCAACTGCTGGGATTTGAATAATTCAGCTTGACTCAACTGCTGGGCTTTAAACAATTCAGCTTGACTCAACTGCTGGGCTTTAAACAATTCAGCTATGACTTTGGATAATTCCTCCATTTTTAGCTGATAGTGTTCATGCAACAAAGAATATACTTTTAAATTGTTTATCCACGAATATACTATAAGCAGACAAAAAAAAAATTGAAACAACTTACGCCTTTTTTAATTTTATGTCTTGCTTTATAAAATATTGTTGAGCAACCAAACAAAAAAAAATAAACAAATTTTTTTTTTTACAAGTTCGCTTACCTTTCAAAGTCGACACGTGGTATTTGTGCTCCTTTTAATTCCATGCATGTTTTTTTTAGTCGGCCAGCATTTTTTTTTTTTTTTAGTCGGCCAGCATTTTTTTTTTTTTTTTTTTTTTTTAGTCGGCCAGCATTTTTTTTTTTTTTTTTTTTTTAGTCGACCAGCATTTTTTTTTTTTTCACCGTTATTTGTTTACGCCACCTTCCAGATTTTTCTGAGTGAACGTTCCTTTAAGCTTAGTCGTCCTTTAACTAGTTTTAACTGTCCAAACTTCAGAATACTTTTCCGTTCCATTAGATGTTCGACTTTTAATTAATGATTTTTTTTTTTCAGCCTGGGTTCTTCCACTTGTCCCAATTATTGAAGGCTATCAATTATTAATTCTTTTTTTTTTTTAAACGTAAAGTTCTTTATACCTCGTCGCCATTGTTGAAGCTTGAATAAGCATGGAATAATAATAATACAACACAAAATGTACGTAACAAAATGTATTGAAACAATGAAAAAAGGTACACAATATTTACAGGTAGTTTTGGTATATTCTTGGGAAGACTGTTCCTGCAGAATGGGTTGACTAAGTCGCAGTCGGGCAGAGTCTCTGGATTCGATCTCTTAATCTTCCCTCGTCTTCCGGTACCAACCCATATTTATATGGTCGGTACTCCACTTATGTAAATTAGGTGTATCATACACAACAGTACATAATACCTCATTTCAGAAATATAGATAGATTTGGTTAATTTGTTCTCTGAACCATTTTTATTTTATTTATTCTATGTAATGGATGTTGTTCCCCAACCCCTACATCATGGTACAGAGTGTGACAGAAATACCCCTCACATAATGGTAAGACATTATCTAGATGAAGACACCATTGCCACAAATGTCCTACCATTAAGAAGCTATTTCTCAGAGGTATATGTGGGAGATATTTCTGCTACATCCTGTACTTCTACCAATTGAATCACCTTCAATGATGACAGTGAAGTTTGCTGCTCATCTCAAAAGTACAGAGTACAACAGAAATACCTCTCACATAATGGTAAGACATTATCTAGATGAAGACACCATTGCCGCTAATGTCTTATTATGGGTGAAGTATATGTGGGTGGTAATATCTGTCACACCCCGTATTTCTGTATCTGCACTCTCTTTTTGTGTATTTTGTAAACTTTCTGTAAAGCTTTTGGATTATCATTTAATATTGGGGAAGTCTCTCTAAAAATACATCTATAAACCTAAATAGTTTCTTACTCTTTTTGGAGAGACAGACTTTGTTGCAGAGGTTAATCTCATCAACTTAAGCTAAAAACCTTTAGAAAGTACAAAATAAATTGCACCTTATTGACTGTAACAATTTGTAAAGGTTATTTTCTGAATATTCTCTCTTGAAATGAGAAAGCATCTTCTGTTCATATATACTACAGGGTGTGGCAGAAATACCTCCTCATTTTAAGCTGTCACCTGCACAGAGCTAGTGAACTCAGACAGGTGGCAATGGTGTCTTCATCTACCTAATATCTTACAATCATATCACCCTATACAAGGCAATATAACCACTAAGACACAAGGGGTTACTGAGTGTGAAAGAATAAGAAAAAAGAGAAACAATATTAAGGGTCAAGAACAATAGAATGTTACATCTAGTGAATTCAACTGTGAATTGATGAGAACTTGCCATCAATCTAGTACTGTCTTTAAATTCATAAAGTCTAGGTACCATAGTGAAAAGCTCAGTTACCATGAAAGTATTTATAGAAAAGACACAGGGAAACTACATTATGGCAGTGGGAAAGTGACTGAAGCTGAAATGTCAGGATCAATAATATTTCTGATTCTTCTTTGGATTTTATCAAGACTCTAAATATACAGCAGGAGCACCATACCATATATGGCTGAAATATTCAAAACTTGGATGAATGGTAGACATATAAATATGTAAGACAGATTCAGAGGATAAAAATTGTTTAGCACAACATGATTTTTTCAGATACCATCAGTTAGCATCATGGCTTTAAAACTGGGGAATCTATATTTGCAACATTAGAGATCTTTTTGTGCTCATTTCATATTACATTGGAATGATGCTGTTCCAGATAGAAAATCGATACTGCTATGGGTTGAAAATTTCAGGGCCACAGGTTCAGTATCACAGAAAATCACCTGGAAGACCTCAAAGCATTTGAACTTCAGAAAATGTTCAGGCTATAGAAATTGTCAACAGTGTATGCCAAATAGAGGCCACAATTTGGAGGATGTCATTTTTAAAACAAAATGAATAAAAACTGTAGCCCTATTTTTAATAGCAATTACCTTGGTCTTTTTGTCAAATGATGGAGGTATTTAGCCACATCCTGTATTGCCATGGGTAATTGAATGATAAAATGGAAAAAAAACTTATGTGTTTCATCTCCAGCAGGGACTTCTTCAGACTAATAATGGTTTTAGCTGGAAGTAACTCATAATGTAGGATTTTTTTTTCCATTTTGTCATTCTGTTACCCATAATTAGTCTGATATAGAGAATTGTATATCAATCTTCCACACTATGTCATCAATTTTTGCTCTTTGTTTAAATGCACAAATTTACTAAATAACATTTATTGTAATGGTTTCTTTTATTGTAATGAATTCAGGTTATAATTAGAATTTCATGATTTTCTCACAATAAATGGAAAGAAAATGTGCGCAGGGTTTTAACATGAAAGTTTCAAACTCACTTTGTTCTTCTGTCGATACAATCGGAGAATGAATGCTTCTTGACAGGATTCTATGATTCTGAAATGAGAATCAGTAGAAAATAAATGGAATTAGAAAACAAGCAAGAAATGAAATCTTTGGTCACTGAGGCAACACATTATGAAAAAAAAAAAAAAATAATTTCCTTTGATAATCTTGCACTTAATGAATTCAGTCTATAACTGAGCAGTACAGTATAAAAACTATATAAGATATCCCTGGACATTAAATAAAGAGTTCAGCTTGAAATTCTTTGAAGGTAACCTCGGATCAACAATCATCTGATGAAGGCTGGAGAGCACAATGGCTAAAACATTGTGATAACATTAAAGATGAGGACAATAGTCTGCTTGTAAATAATGTAAATAATAATAACTCATCACAGAAATTGAGGTAAAATTTTTTTAAGATAGCATAATTCTGTAACTCTATACAACAATATTATCTGAAGCCAAAAACTGAAGAAACTTCATTGACGCTACATAATCTTCATGAGGTCAATTTTTCTTTGAATTCCATGTAGAGACTTAAACTTGTATTTTAGTCTGTTTCACATTCCTTCAATGATTGACTATTTTTCTGAGATGAGGTATTATTTACATTATTTGGACTATTGTCCTCATCTTTGTCGCCATATTTATTACAACGTTTCGGCTGTTGTACGCTCAGGCCTTCTTCAGGTGGTTGGAATGTTGAACTTAACCCTTCATTTTGCTCACTGGAGTAGACTGTTCTAGTTCCATGTGCCATGTTTAATGGATGTCATCAGTTATCCCCTGTTAATTTCCCTTTGAAAGTTCTCCACTGCTTTAACCGGGTATTGAACTCACACTCTTTGGGTCCTGTCACTGGATCTAACCAACGCCTTTATGTATCCTTGAGTTCAATACCTGGTTAAGGCAGTGGAGAACTTACGGTACAACAGCCAAAACTTAGTAATAAATATGGTGACAAAGATGAGGACAATAGTTCGAATAATGTAAATAATGTCCTTCAATGACGTCAATGCCGATTGCATTTTTACATCTTAAAATTCTGTGTCCATTTAGCATGCAGATGCACGATTTTCCATTGATCTTTCTTCTTATCTGTGAATTGTCATGCACTTTTTGGAAACATAGGGGTTTCCCAGGACCTTTTCCATGGTTTGGAATTCAGTTTTCCTTGTCTTCGATTGATTGTCACTCAAGGCTAGTGAACCCAGTATACACTACTATTTAACACATAGCTGGGAGAGAAGAGATGTATTCACAGCTTTCCCAAGAGCATTTGTACAAAAGTGAAAGCAACAGACGAGCATTGGATTTGAACCTGGTTTGTAGATTCCACTATCCAGTACACTACCAGAACATCTCATTTTAATGCAGATGTAGATAAATGCTGTAGCATCTTCTTCTATAACAGGTCTCAACAGGATTAAAGATACACACCTCACTTCTTTTTTTGTTATTTAGATTTAGAATAAAACTTGTTACAAATCTATGCAAATCTCTGGTACAATCTGTTACTGGAAGAAAAATATATATATAAACCCTGAACACCTTAAAAGTCTCTTCAAAAAGACAGGATTTTGAAAAATTAACAAAATCATTTAAATCTATTATCTTACATGATCAGCTCAGTCTAGCAAACACACATCTTTATTTCTGACATGATTTAGCAGTTCCTACACAACTCAACTGAATTTTTGGTTGATTTTTCTAATCCCTAAAGGATTTATTTACACATTTTATGATATGTAAATGTACTTACTTGTGAGCTCGGCAGACAATAATGCCAGAAATATGTTGTGCTGGTATATTATCAGTAAGAAAGTCCACAACCAGAATTCGAGAAGTAATGAATAAAACTCCACCTTCCAGGTAGACTCTATTCCTAAAACAAGATAGAAAATTGATGTTTTATGGCCAAGAAAACAATGAAAAAAAATGAATTAACTGGACAAAAGCATTTAATATGGAAAATAAATATATTTGGGAATGTTATCAAAGATGAAAAAACATTGATTGGTGATTAAATGGCACATCTTTAAGATTTTATGTGTAGGAATAGGTAATTTTATTTTTGTTTTAGTTAAGTGTGTTTTTTAGTAAATTTAGACATTTCTTTACAGGAACATTTATGTATAAAGATTTTATCTCTAAACTAGTCATATGTTTGTTTTTGATGTCTATGTTTTTTATTTAAAAGATTACGATTTTTTTATAAGCAGGAAGCTAATTGAATAACAAAGTGGAGTTAAAATTTTGGTTAGTCTGCTGGCTAGTTTATGTGAGGTACTGCCTATTCCTTATATAATTGGTCTCATTGGGATGTCTGGTTTATGTATTTTTGGTAATCCATAAAGTGTGCATGTTTTTGGGTGGTGTTCAATGTTCATTTATTTTTATTTTGTTTTTTTTCCTTGATGACAATAATGTTTATGAAAAAATATAACAAGGTCATAAAAATTATTAAAAAATGAAGACAATTCTTAGCTAAAACTCTTCAAACAATATCACAATGACTAAATAAAGTTTCTTAATAAAAATGAATACATCTTTCTACTCTCACACAATTTGACTAATTCTCTCAAATTCTCTCTTCTTGTTTTCCAGTCAACTTTGATTTTCAAAAGTTTAAATGCAGTGTCAATCGTTATTTTTTGTCTTTTTAATTTCTATTCTTTTACTGTTCTCTCTTGTTAATAATGTTTTCTTGGTATCATATCCTTTCACACTTAGTAACCCCTTGCATCTTTGTGGTTTTTTACCTTACTTAGGGTGAAATGATTGGGAAAAAAAAATTCCAACAATTTAAAACAACATCAATCATGGTAAAAAAACAAAAAAGTTTTGTCAAAACGAAAAAAAAAATGGTTATCGTTGTTCTTGCATTATCTTTTCTGAGAATTAAAGGTTGTTTAGCCAAAAATTTGGTTGTACTTATCTATGTTTTTATTTTATATTCAAAGTTCTATTTCTTTAACCAGGTGTCTGCTTTACAGCAAGTCTCACAAGCCATTGCTAGTGAGTTCAGTCCTCACTGGATATCTCAATTATTGCAAACTCCCTGGTCACTTAGTAGGTATGCTCTTCTAGTACTGGGATGAAGCTCCCTTTTTGCCTTTAGAGCAATCTTTCTTAGCACGGATTTGTTCTGGAAGCACTCTTTTTAAATTTGTGTCCTTATAGTTATTATGGCATCCTGAAATTCTTCTAGACTGGTTGACTGCACATCCAGGATTCAAATCTTCCTTCCCACCATATCCCAAAGGGGCTCTATGGGATTTAAACCAAGTAACTGTGGCAGGCCACTTTAATACAGAAAACACATTGCTGTGTTCCATGAACCAATTTTCCACTATTTTTTTTTATTTGTTACAGTCTGTTATCTATTAAATTGCTGCCATATCATTCACTGATTAACAATTTGCATGAAAGAGCATTTGTTCATGTGTGATTTATTAACTGGCCAGTGAATGTAGTCTTATGCCAGACTAAGTTAAGCTTACTAAATCTATAAGCAGTGGTTCCCAAAAAGTGTGACACAAGTAGAGAGCAGTGAGGCAGAATGACTGAAAGACAATCAAAGATTTAGAAACAGTTTTAAAAGATTTATATGCCAAAAATAAATATGATTTTAAAATTTAAAATATTATTATGGATTACTTGTAATTGCATGCATGAGTCCCAGCATAAATAGTTATAAATAATTATTGACCAATTTTAACATTGTGATATTTTTACATTATATCAAGTATTAAGAATATATTAACTAGGGGCTGCAAATTGGAGGAGAGAGTTATCAATGATAATGTTCTGATTTTGAATTTGCAGTTATCTCCCTTCAACTCTGTTCTTTTTTTTATTTTTAAATATATTTTTTATAACATAAAATTTGGTGAGGCATAAGCAAATTTTCATTCTGAAAATGTGGCCTGGAGAAAAAAACTTCAGAAACCACTGTGTTAAGGTGTAAGACCAGCACAAAATGTTATATTGTTTGCATCAAGCTAACATTATCTGTAACAAAACAAATCAAAAAGTTAGCCACTAACACCATTCTTATCATAAAAAGACATTCAGCATTATTAAACTGGCATCATATCAAATAATAATAAAAATAATAAAGGAACAAGAAGAAGGTAAACAAAAAGAAACAAAAAACCTTTCTGCTGCTTGGTATTCATTTGTGATGATTTTAGGAGCAGGTCTGACTCCATCAGCTTCTAATCGCTCAATCAAATGATCCTAAAATATAATTTAAAAAAAGATTTTTAAAAAGATCTCAAAATATAAAATTTTGTTTGATTATAGAGATAGCATCTGTAGAGCTGCAGGGGGGGGCGTAAGCTTGAGAACAGAGAGGAGAAAACCAGTAAAAGAGAGAAAGATAGGGGAGCAGACATGGGGGGTGGAGAAAAAGGGTGTGAAGAAGATCAGAGAAAGAGAAGAGTGAAGGGAGAAGAAAACCAAAGACTAAAGAGGGAGTACAATATAAAGTTTAGTATTATTCCAGAGAAATTATAAAAAATAAAACAAACATATTTATGAACAAATAAAAAAACTTTGAAAATACCTTAATTCTAAAATGTTCTTACCTCTTCTAAGTGTGTTGTATTCAAAATAAGAACAAGGTTGCTTGCATCACAATAGACCTTCAATAAATTCAACAGAATTCTTTGTATGCCCAATCCTCTGTGGAGGAAAAAAAATTACATTTTTTGAGTAAAATTATTTGAGATTGTTGAGATAGTGAAAAGTTTATTTAGAGTGTCTAACATTGGGTGATATTTGTAAGCCAAGGATTACAATGGTATTGCTGCTAAGGGAAAAGACAAGATAGGAAATTAAAAGTTAATGGAAAACTAACAGAATGACCAATTTCACACTATAAATAAGAAAACTAATTAATTTTCAGCAATCTTGGACCTTCATGCAAAGTAATGGAGTGTTAAAAGGACGTTTTCTTTCTTCCTTTGAACCAACTATTATTTTAACTACCTTCTATCCTCAGCAATGTTTATTGCTTTAAAAAGCAATGATCAGAATTGTAATAAAACCTAAACATATGATGAAAGCGAATTTATACATTTTTTTTCTTAAGAATAAAATATTAAACACTATTAGACTGCTTATTTACAAGCTAAAAACTAATACAATGCAATATTTATCATTTACCAATTTATAAAGAAAGAGATATAAAAACAATTTTTTATTCATAAATTTATAAAAAATTATTAAAACATGTGAACAAACCATATTATTTCCCATTTTATAAAGTTTGAATCAATTGGCGATGTTTTGCCAATCATTCTGATAAACATTTTGTAAATTCTCAAGAACAAAGAAAATATACAAAATCACTTTTATATGCTTAGGTTTTATTACAATTTTAATCATCACTTTTTAAAAGAATAAATATTGCTGAGAAGTGAAGGTAGTTAAAATAATAGTAGTGTTAATTGAAAAAATGTCCTTTTGACACACTTTTATTTATTTATTTTTTTTTTTTACAGTTACAAAGGTCCAAGTTTGCCTAATTTTCTTTGTTAATCTACTTTAATAGACATTAAGCCTCTTGGATTAACTTTTGGAAACAAAGGTAAAAAAAAAAACTTTGACAAGATAAAATCTAAAATAATTTTAGATAAACTGTACAAGATTTCTGAAGCTCTGAGATTAAAATTTTTTTTTCTGAAGCTTTGAGATTAAAAAATTTTTTATAATTCAATATATTCAGTCTGTCATTTTTATCTTTGGTGTTTCAAAAAATACATTTCACTTGTTATCTAGAGATTTTCTTATGTCCTTTTGCTGAATGAATTGACCAGAATGTTAAAAAGCAATAAGATTGATTAAGAAAAAGAGTCTAAATAATTACAGGAAATAATGAAAATAATGACTCAGAACTTCAGAAATCCATTGAAGTTTCTTGAATTAACATTTTCGATATTCCATGAATAGTATTTTCATCTTTATTTTTTGATACAAAATATCAGCCAATATAATTAATTGGCTGTCTTCATATCTATGCCTGAATTGGTAGTTTTCAGAGCTGTTTGGAATGTGAGGACTTTTTCTTTTATTTAAATGAGTCAGGAATAAATATTGAGATTTAATAAGTCTCATAAAACAAACAAAAATTTAACGTAGCAAATTGTCAAAAATGGGGAAATCATTTTAAATATGATATACCCTGGAATATATTGATATGGCCAGGAATATGTTTCTTAATATTATACATGTTAAATTATTAAAAAAAGTTAATGGCGGTTAATTGCTGAAACCTCCTGAACAGTGGATTGAACAATTACCAAAAAGTTTGGACGAAGCTGAATATAACATCAATCAGTGACAAATTACATTTATTTGCATTAATCCTAAATGATAACCTATAATAATATAAACTAAATTATGTAATAACTTAGAATAAGGTAACTTTATTTTAAGGCAATAAAGCCACTAAGAT
This sequence comes from Acanthosepion pharaonis, assembly GCA_903632075.3. Taxonomy (NCBI): domain Eukaryota; kingdom Metazoa; phylum Mollusca; class Cephalopoda; order Sepiida; family Sepiidae; genus Acanthosepion; species Acanthosepion pharaonis. Next base: position 293,200 of record CAHIKZ030000926.1, on the reverse strand, counting down.
GCAAAGGGTTACTTGAGTGTGAGAGTATAAAAAACATTATTAAGGTACCATAAAAGTAAGTTCATCAGAACAATTACCATGAAAATAATTATAGAAAATGAAGTTATAAATAATAATATAACTTAAATTATATAAATTAGTATTAACTTATTAATTTATATCAATACAATTAAATTAATATATAAAGTAAATTCAGACTACTACGATCCTCCTCTTTTTTACTTTGTTTCATTCTCTGTAGTATGGGGCTCATGGCTCTTAATACTCTAGGTGTTGCTGCTATGGTTGCTGAGAAAGTAAGTTTTTATGAAATGGAGTTGAGAGCTCATTGGCCAACTGGTTTTGGATACCGAATTGTCCATCTTCTATACCATTTCACGTTCAATTTGGGATTAATCAGTCATTTTGGGACTAAGCAAGTTCAGAAATGGGAAGTAGCAAATTCAAAATGAAATAAGCAAGTTTAATTTGGAACAAAGCAAATTCATAATGAAATAAGCAAGTTTGAATTGGACTAAGAAGATTCATTATGGACTAGGCGAGTTCAAATTGGAACAATTATTTTTCCATAAGTAGTGATTGGAAACTGACTTTTTTTCCAAGATGTTCCACCAACTCTCTCCATTGTCCATCTGAATTAAATGCTGCCAATATCTGACTTCTTTTCATTTCAGACTCGTTCTTTGTTAGATGTTTTCTACACAATGACATTGTAATAATAATAGGCCATGTATCACTGCTGTTTAACTATTAAAATGTCAATTTCCAATCACCATCAAGTGGGCAGTAAATCGGATAATTAAAAATCTGAGCACAGTGTGGCATAGATTTTACAATCAATTTCTTACAAGAGGCTATTCTTTAACAGATAAATTTGTGTCAAAGTTAGAGTTTCTGGCACTTTCATTGGTAAGACAATCGGGGAGAAGAGAAGAAGGAATGAAAGAGATGGATAGACTGTATGTAGTGTTAAAAAAGAGAGAATAAGGGAGAGTTATTCAAAATGAAATGATTTGGGGGACAACAGGGCAAATCTTGAAAGTCCTAAGAAAAAGCAGCAAGGAAATACTGATGGCATATATCAAGACAGAGTTTGAAAAAAGATAGGTATAGTGAGAGATTTTAAGCATTGAAAGTTGCATCCAAAAAACATACACATTTCATGAATTTTCTTGATTTATTGATTGCTCCTAGAAGATAAAATATTTCAGTAGTAAAGTTTAGTTGAATATTATTATTTTATCATGAAAATATTTAATTTTAGTCTTTTTTAGCAAAATAATTGCTCAGTCCCAAATTGAATTTGCCTAATCTATTTTGAACTTGCTAAGTCCCAAATCAAATTTGCTTATTCCATTTTGAATTTGCTACATCCCATTTTGAATTTGACTATTCCATTCTGAACTTGGCTATTTCATTTTGAATTTGCTTTGTCCCAAAATGACTTTGATTAGACCCAAATTGAACTTGCAATAGTATAGACTGGTTGTTAAACAAAGCTAGGGAAGAAGAAATGCATACATACTTTTCCTCAAGGTTATATATGCAAAAGTGAATGCAACAAACTTGGCTGGAATTTCAAATCAGCACACCAATTCCATTTTACATGCTGATGCTACAACAATGCATACAAAACATTCAAACCCAAAGATTTATTGAATACTTCACATAAGTTAGCTAAACAAGCTACCACAAATATATTCTGAGGAAAAACTGTATTTAATAAAGTAATTTCTTTTTCCTTCATTTACTATTTGTCAGATTCAATCAGCTCTGTAATTACTGCAGTAAAATTTTTATTTACTCAAATAGGATAAGATGCAGGTAAAAATCCTTGTCTGTAAATATGACTTACCTGGAAATGAAAGAAAATCTTTAAGATTTTCTTTAGTTTAATCTTAAACAAAGATTTTAACTTTTATTTTCAGGTAATTCACATTTGCAATATAAGTAAACGAGGATTTTTGTCTATAGAGTGACACAAAATTATATAATTTTATCTTATTTCAATTTTGCCTATAGAGCCAAAAAGAATTATATTCTAAGGAATTCATAGATTTTTATAATCCAACATTATTTCTTATTGCTATCAATTTAACATGTTTTGTGGATACTGGTGTTTGAGTAAACATTTTTTAATGTGTATTTGATGTCTACTGGTCTGAGAAATTGAAAGTCTTAAGAAAATTCCCTGTTGAAAGACACGTTTCCTTTGAAATTTTCAATTTCCCAGGATGGTAGATATCAAATACACTGTTTAAAAAAAAATTTAAAAAAAAACAGGGAGGTTTATTTAAACACATGTATCCCAAAAATAAGACATTTATAGTAATAAGTTTGTTATTTATTGTTAGTAATTTGTTAGTATTTATTTGTAAATACTGACAAGTCCATACTCTCAAAATTATTTGAACAAGTACATGCATCATAACTAAATATGCACAATATGATGATAGGTTTTGACAAAAAGCAACGCATAACCTTGTAAGAGGTTGGGGACAAAGTTACAAATACCTTCAAGTCAGATAACAGTCTACTCAGATGGTCCTTGATTGAGAATGTTTTCAAGTATTCAGATGTATCCCCCAAGTCACCTTGGCTGCCTCATCCTTCAAACTTAAAAACAACCCTCTAGAAATCTGATCATGTCACATCACCATTTCTCCCACTCATGAACATAGATGCATAATAATAATAATAATAATAATAATAATACAAGGTGAGTAAGGTATTTGAGGACATCCATTATTTTGTTATTGCCACATTTTACTAAACTCTACATCATTTTTTCCAGAAAATAATATGGCAAACACTCAGCAAGAAATGAAAAGGCATGCTGCAATTGTGGCTTTAAAGACTGAGCATAGCGATTTAAAGATATCTCAATTTTTAAAAGTCATCAGATTTTTTATCTATAAAGTTTGTAAGGAGTTAAAGACTGAAGATAGACACTTATCACCAGTATCAAAATGTAAAAAGCATTCCAAACACTCTGACATCATCAGAACATCCAAATTTATCCAGCAAGTTCAGCAGACCATTGATGACAATCCTAGAAAAATTGCATAAGAAGGAACAGTCAAAAATGTTGTCCATGAAAACATCAGGTGTGAAGAAGAAAGGTCAATTTATGTAAAAAAAAAAAATTTAAAAAAACAAAAGAAAATCACTTAATCAGATCTAAAAGGCACTTAAACTTAAAAATCCAGCAAAGATGATGTGATTTGGTTTTTCACTGATGAAAAACACTTTGACCAAGATCATAAGTTTAACAGAAAAAAATGACAGATGGTTGGGGGGGGGTATCAGCAATGAAGGTCATGTGATACCTCCTCACTACTTTCCAAAACGCCTTATAGTAACTCTGCTGCCTACATTGAATTCTTGGAAATAGTTTTTAAGCCCCGGATAGGCAGTGTATGCAATGTAAGGCTGTTTCAGCAAGACTCTGCACCATCACACAAGGCTCAGATAATGCAGGAATGGATGGCTGAAAATTTTCATGATCACATAACCCTTAACATTTGGACTCCTAATTTCCCAGATCTCAATCCAGTGGACTACTACATGTGGAGCGTTGTTGATAGTGAGACCAATGAATACCTTCATAACACCAAAGATTCTTTGAAATCTGCCATAATAATGTCTAATATGAATCAGGGCAATTTAATACTAAATAGTTTTGATCCATGAATCAGAATTCCTTTTATGGCTGTATAGACACAGGCAAAGAAACATTGCATATTCGTTCAATATTGTTCTGGTATCTTTTTGTACTGCAAGACTGAGAAGGGGACAAAACAGAGATCACTAAACCAGCAATGATGCTGTGCCATACTTGGGGAAAAGATATGTGTGTTGGTAAAGTTGTAGTCTTGCCTGTAGCCCATTACTTCATCTTGAGGGAGGTAGACGAGCTGATTGTAGCAGCATACAACATATACAGAAGTCATAATACAAATATTTATTGCTAATTAATTATAGTAATGTCCAATATGAATCAGGGAAATTAAATTTGACCATGTAGAGGATTTTGATCTTGCATAGAATCAGTTGTTGAAGCTGAAGGTGGCTTTATTGAATAAAATTATAAAAAAGATGATGCATTTTTATGCTTATAAAATTTTTCAATAGTAAAGTTATTATCTGTTATTATGTATCTGTTTTTCTATAAACATAAATATGACATTACACACCCTGTAATAATAATAATATTGAGTGAGAAAGGAATATGCTAAAAATGTGACACTAGGTAGAAATATACAAAGCCTAACATGCCTATCATGACACGCTGTCTGATAAGGGTATACAAGGTACATGCATCACAGCCAAACGCACGCAAAACGGTGATAGGTTTTGGCAAAAAGCAGCACATAACCTTGTTGGTGGGCACTGTTACAAATATCTTCTGTTCAGATGGTCTGTGATTTGGGGTGTAACCAAGTATCCAGATATGCCTAGGCTGCCTCATCTTTCAAGCATGAAAAAAAAAAACTCAAAAGAATAGCCATGAGGTTCCTCCACCATTTCCACTCATGATTAGAGACGTACAATAGAATAAATTCTCATTACTATTTTATTATTATTGAGAGAGCAGCATGCCAACAAAGTTGGCATGATGTTCAGCCTGTACAAGGTCTGAGAGACACTTGAAGGTTACAGAGTAAGAAGCATAGTTTATGTAGATATGTGGGGAAGATAATGATTAATTTTAGACATGGTTTAAGAGTGTAGTGATCAGGGAAGCATCCTCTTGGAAATCAGTTCTACAAAGCTGCTGTTCATTGGAAGAAGCTGCTAAAGTGGAACTTATCTCACCAATGGAATACAAAAGGAATGAGAGTGGTTTGCTACAATGCACCTAGCATGGCAAGTCTTAGCTGTGAAGTTTAGAGCTGGTCAAACTAAAGAATATAGTTTGTCTGAACACTTTCCATGGAAATAGCAGTAGAGCAGCAAGAGGCTTGTAACATTTCATCTGAGAAAGGGGTTGCAGGGTGGAAAATAATTCATCACTCAAAAGGATGCGGAGATGCTTTTGGGCTCTATCAAGACTGGAAAGTGAAGACTAGGCAGCTCCTGCCTATATGTGGTAGCAGTACTCCATTTTTGGCCTGATCTGGCTCTTGTAAAGATAGAGGATAACAGGAGATGAGTCAGGTACTTACTGAAGTGGTACAGGGAGCCAGCCATTTTTCCAGCATCCTTAGCAATAGATTGTATGTATGAGTTCCAACTGTGGTCTGGGTTGAGTTTAACTCCCAATAGGCACAGGGCTTCTCTGAAGGAACATCTTTTCATCATGAATGGTGAAATTTCTGGGTTTGATTGGTGATGATGCATTGTAACTAGTTTGTTTTTTGTGACCAATCAGTCCCCCCTCCTCACTGAGATGTTAGAATTAGGTCAGACGAGAGATCAGCTGCCAATCTCTGGTCATCTAGAGTTTTGGAGGTGCACCCATATACCATTGTATCATCAGTATAGATAATCACAAATGATCAGAGTATATACTCTTAGATCATTTATGCAAAGTAGAAAAAGGGTTGAACTGAGAAGTGAATTTTGGGGAAGCCTACATTGATTGCTTGGGTCATGGAGGACTGGCTATCAACAACTAGGACTCTCCATTTGAGATACAAATATACAAGACACTGTACACCCATTATGATACTTAAGCTGATAAGAGTATCTCATCAACAAATGCTGAATGCTATGGTAACAAATTTTGTGAAAAAAAAGTAGTATATATCCTGGCAAATGAAGCCCAGTTAGAAATACCTTCACATCAGGTAACCCTGTACTGATTTTGTTTTCACGTATCTATATGTGATTCCCAAGTTGCCTTGGCAGCCTCAACATTCAGACTTCAAATAAAAAAAAAAAACCTTTTTGACAGTCATGATGCTCCCCAACTACTAACTGCTCATGAAAAGAGAAGCACAAAAAATAACTTTATTATTATCTTATTGATTAGTGATTGTACAAATATGAGTTATACTAATCAGTGGGATGATTAACATGGGGTTAAAAATTATATATATTAATACTCTTTTTCACACCCTCTTAAAGATTATTGATGCTAGCAAAATAAACTTATGAGTCAGAAACTTACAGGTTAAAAATACAACAATCAAAATTAAGACAAAGATACTCATTTTATTTAAAAAAAAAAATTATAATCATGACTGTTTATGGCAAAAATTGAAGAGCACACTAGCCAAAACAGTGATCAGATGAAGATACTAGTTCAAATGATTTAGGTACCCCCAAAATGGATACTTTTTTCACAAGTAAAAAAAAAAAAAAAAAACAACAGCCATGGTTTTAAAATATTTGCCAAAAATCAGGGAATTATTATTAATGAATTACTATTTTACTGAATATGTTATTTTATTAAAAAATAACTTGTGGAAATAATTTTTGGTGGATAGTTCACACCTTTTCAATATTACATGTATACTTTAAATTTTTTTTTTCATCCAAATTTTTACAGTTATATAGAAAGAAATCCTTGAAGATATTATTTTAGTAAAATATCAAGTGTGAACATATGGTAAATTTGGCCCACATCTTGCTATAAAACAATTCAATAAAACTCAAAAAATAATTTTTTTGAGAATTAATGCTTGTGTAATGTTCTTTCAGAATTTACAGAAAAACATCTAAACAAATTTATTTTTTATTATTTATTTTTCAGTAGAATTTTGAATTCTATTGCTGTTTGTCACAAGAGTTTTTTTTACTTTATTAAATAAAGATATGTTTGAAAATTTAAAAAGAAAATGTAAAGTTTAATTCCATTTTAGAGAGTGAACCTTTTTTAAAAGAATTTTATTTTTTCCTTTTAGCAACTGTTAGATTTTTTTTGGTATAGATTTACAAAACGAAGAATAATTCTGATATCTCGCGTTGACTGACTACGATTCAATATTGAAGGAATATTATGCAATTAATCTTACTTATCTTTAAAAATAATATTCATCACTAATAAAAGCGTATATATATATATATATATATATATATATATATATATATATATATATATATATATATATATTCTTATTTATATAAGGTTAAAAAAAAATTAATTTTAAGGATAAAAATAAATTTTTGATTGTTGAACTGCTGGTCTTCCGTACTTCGTTAGGTTTTCTTTTATTTCTTACTTTTTTTCCCCGCGGTTTTTCGGATACAGAGGGGATTCTTTGACCATTAGATTATTTTCATTCCGTTTTAAAGATAAGCATTACTTTTAGAAAATCAAGTTTGAGTTAATTAATCCATAAATTTACTAATAAAATTGAAGCACATCTTTATGACAAATATTGGATTTTAAAAGAGAATTATTTTAAAATTTGTTTACATTTTGAAATTTTGATTTTGACAATGGTGGCTCCATGAATGACGAAAAAAGTTACACTATTTGATTCGGATTAGTAGACCGTTATATTTCAAATAGAACCGAAATTTAAGTTCAAAGAAGGTATTTTTAAAATATTAAAATATGTTTTCGGGTTTCTTTTAGAAAGTTAGTGGAGGTACCCAGAATTTTAGAATAATTCATGAAATAATAATTTTCAATTTTCATAAACCGGCATTCTTGCCTGATGATGTCGCACGTGTTTGTTTAGATTACAGTTTACTATTTTTATGCGAACATGAAATGAACATATGTTTTACTTTTAAATAAATCTTACTTGAGAGGTTATGGTTTAATTAAAATAAGATAAATATTGCTTTGGTGAGTCTGAAACAAAGGAAATTCAATATTGTTGACATTCAAAGTAAAAAAAAAACGTAATTCACTTTTTTTTATTAAATAATTTATTGAATTTTAATTTACTAAAAAGGTTATTTAATGTATTCTAGATCGTTGCACATATTTAGAGTATAATTTTACTGATTTAAAAATGTATAGTGTCCATGTTACTTGGGCGAAAGCACTTGCTTTTTCAACATTTTTAAACTTTTAAATTATTACAAATAATATTTTTCATATGTCGTTTTGTAAGGAAAAGAAATTATAATTCCCAAAAAAATGTTAACGTTTTTTATTTTTCGGATTCCGGTTGTTCCCTGGATATAGTTCGTTGCAAACAAATATCAAGATAGGTTGATACATTTTTAAAAGCAACTTTTTTTTTTTTTTTTTTTTAGCAAGAATGTTTCACAATTAAATTAATCGAAACATGTCAAATTACGACAGAAGTCTCATGTATTCTAAAGACATCAGGTTTGTAAACTTTACTTGTAAAAAAAAAAAAAAAAGATGAGTTAAATTGAAATATGAATACTGAATTTATTTAAAATAAATACGAACGAACGAGTATTATTTTATCGCCGATTATTTATTTTAACCACATGCACAAAAAATAATGAAGTTTAATCTTATATGTGAAAAATTATTATTTATCTTACTCGGACATGATAAGTAGTCCATCTTCATGGAAGCAATCCAAAAAAATTTGGTTTTCATATTCTAGCAGAGGCATGACCAATTTTGTTTCAACGTAAGTTAAAAACAAAATCGACCATGCTGTTCTAGGGACAAAATGGCGTTACCGGTGTGTCATTAATGAAGATTGAAGAAGCTACCTCCAGCCAATAAGTACTTTTTTATACGACTAGATTTACCTTAATGTATAACACAGTATATGAATGAAGTATCTAGGTACCTGTTTTTAACCTTTACCTTCAATCAGATATTTATTAAATTGACGTCTTTATTAGATGGGCTATGACATTTATTTCGGTGTACGTGACAGTAGTTTCCCTTCTGAGGAAACACCCGCTCCTTTTGCTTATTAACTGGGTGAAGCCGAGTTTTCAGAGCAGCGTGAGACGCTTGCTGTAGAGCTATGGTTAGCAAACTAATCTCGTGAGTCATTGCTTGTGTCGTGAGTTCGATTCTATTGTGATCTCGTCCTAGTCTAAAACTTTGTAAATAAATATCTAGGGCCACTCTGTTCTTCTATTTTGTCAAAAATTCCTTTTGACTCAAAGGGTAAATCAGAAGCAGGTCTAGTACAGTATTGCGAAACACTGCCTAGTCTCATAACCCAAATTTCAGTCAGGGATTAATTAATAATGAGAGAAGAAGAGAGCCCACAAAACGACTCTGTTCTCATAAAGTTACTCTCACAATAAAAAGAGATGAGAAGGGAAGGAAGGCAGGCCTTAAGTAACAAAGTGGCAGACTGGCGCATCCCACCCCTTCCAGTAAAAAGATTACAAAAACCATTGCTTGAGTGGCCTCACTTTGAAAAACAGACCATAGCAAACACTCTGCCTCCCATGTCTGACAGCAACCCAACACACGCAGGTAATTTCACTTATTTTTCCACAATTTTAAGCAAAACTTGAAAACCATTAACTAACTACTTTCTTCTTTTCTCCTCCAAATGCACCCAATGAATCGTAGTCTTAGGAATTGATTTTGTCACACTAGTTTTTTGTAGAGCTCCTAGTTTATTTTGTACTTTTTTATATGCCAAGTATAGTATCCTCCTATAGATTTTAAAGTTTGAGTGTTTGTGTATTGTAGATTTGTGCATCTTCACATATAGACAGTTAAGCAACAAAAACTTGGATTTCTATTATGGACTGTTTAATATTTTCTTATAGTAGTGTAGGGAAACAAAGTTCTCAATGTCTCTTGAGTATGTCGGTTTTCTTTTTTGGGTCCAGAAGTTAGGGTAAAAAGTGATATGAATGGTTAGAAATGTTTGAGCTCAACTCAGTTTTGTGCTGAGTTAGAACAACCAAAGTATTTATTTCATCAGTAGTTATAATAGTCAAGCTTAAGTCAGCCTTGCACAGAGTTGGAATGACCAAATAAAACTTGTCTAAATTTATCTATAGAGTTTTATGCATGGTTATAATAGTCAAGCTCTAGTCAACCTTGTGCTGAGTTGGAACAACCAAAGAAATCATTGATTTACTTCATGGGTGGGGATTTTAGGAGGCACATGCAAACGCCATACATTGGAAAGTGGAAAGAGAATACAGTTGTCTGTGGACTACAGAAACAAACATGTTCCAGTGAGGACACCTTTTTTTACATAATGCTACATTTTGGAGCAAGAGATAAAGTAAAGAAAATATTTGCCTTTTGACTTGAACAGCACCACCTAATAGGTGTTTTACGAAGCCAAGTGGGGTAATAAAATTTCTGGTTAGCATCATGGGAAACTGCATTATCTTTAACAATATTCTCCAATAATATTTTTTTTTACAATTTTCTGTATCTTTCTTTTGGTTCTCATTATCATTATTATTATTATTATAATATTTTGAGTGAACTCAAACACCATTAACTCATTTCTTTAATTCTTCCCTCTTCCTACATGTGATGGGTTAAAATACATCTGGCAGCAAGGCTTCTGATCGGGAGAGTGGAGGTTTTGAGGAGTGTGGAACGCTCTCTTAATTGCTGCTGTTCCCAGCTCCATCCTGACTCAGGGTAGTAGCACTTGTTAGAGTTCCAGCTATGGGGAAATAGTGAATCCCAAAACAAAAACAAAACACTATGAAAGTATAAAAATACATTTTTTATAGTAAAATTACCAACAATACTTACTTATAGTGAAATGACTAACAATACATTTTATCTTGAGTTAAAGGCATACAATTCAACAACCAACATGAAAGGACTCTTTCATGACATTAATCCATATAATACCCTCCAAATTCTTAAAGACATCAAACTGTATTCTAAAATATAACTTCAACAAAACTACAACATAAAATACACATATCACCACCTCTAGTAATTATGCCCACACAAACATGTATACACACAAAAGCTGAGTATCATCTACCATGTATTCAACTGTGAAAGTAGAATAACATGCATCATATTTTTATTTTCAAATCTCCCAAGAAAATTAAATTTTGAAATTAAATGACCCATAAGGAGTTGATATGCCATTAAACAAACAAATAAAAAAAAATCAGTCTCCCATGATCTTTATTACTTCTTCACTTCAGTATAATTTCTTAACTGATCTACATATGTTTTAGTCAGTTTACCTCTTTTCCATTTTTTATGTTTAAGCTCCTGCAAGGGTACTTTATTTAACAGATATTTTTCCTCCTCCAAATGTACACAATGAATTACAGGCTTCTAATTTAGTGATTCTGTCAGACTTTGTAGTTTTCCATAGAGCTCCTTATTTATTTTGTGTTCTTTCCATGATACATCAAGCAGAGCCTCAAGTATCCTTGTACATGTTCTGTCATGCTATCACCCAATTTTTTTAAAGTACAGCACTGTAGAACAGCATGCTTTCCACTGTGGCCTGAAAAAATCATATTTTCTGATTGTTTTGAGGATTTTACTTTCCATTTTGTTTAGTGCACTTCAGGCTTTCCCTATTATGATCTACATGTCTTTTCCACTTAACTGAATCCAAGTACCAAGGTACTTGAAGGCATCTACTTACTCCAGCTTTCCTTCTAATGTAATAATTTGATCTTCTGGTTGACTATATAACATATATTCAATTCTCTTGAATATTACATGCAATCCTACTGCTTTCAATGCAACCTCTAGTCAAGTAAAAAACATTCTTTTGAAAGTTGATTTTCAAGATAGGAAGACCTTTTTCTACTGTAAAGATTATCATGAAACAATCTAATACATTTTCTCTATTGGGCATTAGTAAATAGCTATTTACTATATGTGGCTTCTGTACAGGGAACTGACCATCAGCAAGAGGGTGACCTCATTTTCCTTTTCAGGAAGTCTGTAAAAAGGGACATAAGGGACATGGACATCAAGAGATGAGAAGGAATTGCCAATGATCGCTTATATTGGAGATGCAATTTACACTGAGAGTTAGAATGAGGAGAGGAGAAACAGAAACTTTCAGCCAGGGAGAAGCAATGCCCAACAGAAAGAAAACAACACAGAGAAATCTTAGGGAGAGCATCTTCTCATGCATTCATTGCAATTGAGATTGTCACTCCCATGTAGGTATGTACAGCCACAATAGAAGTTGCACCACCTTCAGCAGCTGAGGCATAACTCTTTAGGTGTAGATCCATGGCCTTTCAAGACCAATAGATGCCATATACATATGTGGCTTAATTCTGGTACAAAACCACAACTATAGGACACTCAGCAAGGATCTGTGAAAGGTTGAGGTTTAAATTTGGACTTTTCAACTCATCCTCAATCAAAAGGAAAGGAAGAAAAGAGATAAAGTGTAAATTCAAAATTTTTATATTCCAGAAATGGTTGTGTTAACTTATAATTTCTTTTTATTGCCCACTTTCTTCTAAGGAAATACTTGTCATGTGACAGGAAATACATGAAACTCAGGAAAATTTCTTAACTTCACCTTCGTCTGTTACATCCAGCTGCTACTTGTATTATCATATGAACTGCTTGAAGCTTGACTCACTACTTGATACATTATCTCTTTATTTATACCTCATGTATAGATGTAAGAAAATGCATGTGAATATTTAACAAAAAATGCTTGGCACATTTCTAAAGTCTGTTACTTAAATAGTACATACTTTCTAATAACTATAAATGCCTAAAAACTGAAACTTTGCAGATTAACAATTTGATATATATATGGTTGTTAGGAGGTTATCAGTTATGGATGAACTGTTTACCTTCTGACAATGACCATTCCTACCATATATCAATATAATTGATTTGGGAGTATATTGGCCTTGTGTAATGATTAAAAGGAAATGTTAATAAATACAAAGTAAATCTTTATATACACAATATAATAATACAGAAGAATAAGATGAAAGTTGAAGTTCCAAGACTTCAAATGTAAAAGTTCTGGTATATACAACAGAAAGACAGAGAAAGTGTCTTGATGGAAGTAAATATATATATATATATATATATATATATATATATATATATATATATATATATATATATATATATATTCAAATGTAGTACCCACCACTTGACCATGTGGTGAAGGAAGGTATGTTTGTTTTCAATGTAGCAAGGACAGGTGAGATGTGTAGGGTTACAGTTAGTCATGTCAAGAGTTGTATTTAGTCTCTGGGTATGATTGCAGCATCAGACAATAGAGAAAATTAATTTAGTGACTCTGATTTTGGTTGATTTTCTATTTGGTTATATACACATCTATAGATCCATTTTGAAAAGACCACTTGCTTCTTATCAGTTAATGGCTTTATATCCCGAGTGAAGGCTTTCTGATTTGTTGGTCAATCTATAGCTTTTACTATTTTTAAAGATGATGAAATTTTGGTTTTCATGTTATTTATTTATTTTCCTATTGCCATATATGTTGTAAATGCTGTGTAACTTTTATCTTTCTCTGTAAATTGTAAGTCAATTAAATTCTAGATTAGTATCTAATCAGCAGGAATATTGTATCTTATTAAATTTCAATAAGAAGACGTTTTCATTTTGTCGTTTTTCATTTTTGTCTTGATAGAATATGTTCTACTAATGTGTCCAATATATCTACTCTTCATGAAATTAATAAAACTAATTTATTTGTTACTCTATGTACAGAGGCCCAAAATAAATATGTCCTCAATTTTCTTTCGCATGCGTTTGTCCATTATTGCTAACCTTCTCATTCAGGTTCAAACAGCAGGAGTTAAGCACCACCAAAAGAGATCAGTATGCATGTGTAAGCAGAAGAGACCTTTGTAGACCACTGTGACTACTATCACATGCCACAAAAGCCATCACAAGGCCAAGTTACTGGATACCAAAGCAATACCGCTATATGTAGCCTGCCAATTGTCTAAACAAATTTTGGATAAATATAACCCAGTTACTGTTCTTGTAATAATAATAATGTCCTATTTAACTTCAAGGTATACAAAGAAAGGATTCAAATTTTAACTGGGACTGTTGGAAATGCAATTTTGTTTGTAAGTTAAATTTTATAAGACCGCTAATAATGAAACAGAATGTAATATAAACAAAGAAGCTAAAAACACAGCCACTTTGTCACCCTCTTTGCTCTGAGATGTAGTAGCAACATCAATTGGACTTTTCCTTTCTGGGGAGATGCTCTCCAGGCAAACTGATTTCTTAATTTCAACACAGATAGATGGCATGCACATACACAAAAACAACTGCAACTTCCATAAATGTTTTTTTCTTCTTTTTTTTTGAACTTCTAGATCTTTTTACATAAATGCGGATGTCTCCCAGGGCTCTATACACAAATCAATTTTGTTCCTAATTTTTATCAACAACTTTTCCAATGTTATCAGTTCTTGACCAGTATATATGCTGATGACACAACTATTTACTCCTGTCTTAATAATAAGTCTGAAAGGTTAAATAAAGTCAAATTGACAGCTGATAATAAAAATGATCTACAATCTGTTCTTAACGGTGACAAGAAATTACTTCTTAATTTTAGCATCTCAAAAACTAAAGTGCTTTCTTTTAATTGTCATAGTGAACCTGTTTTACCTTCAGCATGGCTGATGCTAACCTCCAGTAGAACAACTCACTGCAACTTCTTTACATTGCTTGAACTATCATCGTCATCTTTGTTGCCATATTTATCACAACATTTTGGCTGCTGTACACTCCAGCCTTCTTCAGGTAGTTGGAATGTCAAACTGAACCCTTTATTTTGCTCACTGGGGTAGACTGTTCTAGTTGTATGTGCCATGTCTAATGGATGTCAGTTATCAGTTATCTCCTGTTAATTCCCCTCTCCAAGTTCTCCACCGCCTTAACCAGCCGAAATGTTGTGATAAATATGGCAACAAAGATGAGGATGATAGTCTGAGCAATGTAAATAGTGTACATAATACCTCATCTCAGAAATATAGATAGATACTGAACTTCTTTGTTTAATATTTTCCACTAATATGAATTGGCACAATTAGGTAGTGTCAATTGCTAAGTTTACTTTGATGTTTGAAAAAAAATAATACTGGAGATCCAGTATATTTTAAAAAAAAATCAAAAGTAATAATTTGTGTGTGATGAGGCATATGTATATTTATTAATATATATATATATATATATATATATATATATATATATATATATATATATATATATATAGTATTTGAGCAGTAATCCTTTTTTGTGCAAGTTTCATTAAAGACAACTGACAAGGTAATCCGATTAGGCTTTTGATTTAATTTTTCTTCTGTTCATACGAGTGTTTTTTTTTCTTACTATATGTCTCACATACAAAACATGATATTTAAAAAAGTTACTAAATTCAAAATATATGTCCACTATGTAGACGATATTTTTATTTCAGCAAAAACAAACAAGAAATTGATAATCTCAAAACCACATTCAAAAACAACTCTGTCCTTAACTTTACCTATGAAATAAACTCCTATTCTTTGACATTCTCATAGAATTCAGTAACAACACATTTACTACTTCATTATACAAAAAATCCACTAGCAGAAACTTTTGCCACCATAATTTTAAGAGTGAATGCCCACTTAGATATAAAATAGTAATTATAAAAAGTTCCCTAGAGAGCACAAGAGAATTAATCCTCTCGTCCTCTTTTCCTTAAAGAACTCATTAATGTAAAACAGACACTAGTTGACAATGGTTTTTCTAAGTACCCTATTGTCTACTAGATTAGACTGTTTCTTTCTAAAAATAATAATACTGAACATACAGGTAAAGACAATAACATTAACATCTACAAAAGCCAGATACATGTTAACTATAAGACAAATCTTCTCTTAGAAATATCATAAAGAAATACACAACCTCAGTCAGATAGAACAAGAAAATTAAATTAATTATCTAATACAAAAAATTTAAAACAGCTAACCTTATCATCAGAAATAACATCACACCTGAAAAATCAAAATTACAGAGAACCAATATTATTTATGAGTTCAAATGCCCCTTAAGGAACTATATTCCTGATCAAACCAAACTCATAAATAATTATATTGGTCATACTACCACATGCCTATCTAGACAATTCACATTACACTTACCTGACCATAGCTCAATTAGGACTCATCCAAACACACATGAAAACCTACCAAACTACAAGTATAATAGCCTAGTCCACAAGTAAAATAAAAGTAATAATAAAAAAGGAAAAGCCAACTCTCAGTCACATTAACTATGAACATGGGGACAATGTGCTGACTGTGTTAGGAAAATAGAACACTCCTATAATTTCAAACACATACATAAAAAACTCACACATTCAGTTAAAAATAAAAAATAAAATCTGTCCTTTATAATGGTTAAAAGATTAGATGAAAGTACTTGAATGTGAAGAACATTTGGACAGTTTTTACACACAATTTGGGTCCAGAAAAAAAAAATCACTTGTATGAACACAAGAAAAA
The DNA here is from genome assembly GCA_903632075.3 of Acanthosepion pharaonis. NCBI lineage: Eukaryota > Metazoa > Mollusca > Cephalopoda > Sepiida > Sepiidae > Acanthosepion > Acanthosepion pharaonis. The sequence continues at coordinate 276,871 of CAHIKZ030000926.1, read as the reverse complement.
TTAAATAAAAGCTTAATCAAATTATCAGTTGTCTTTAATGAAACAAATATATATATATATATATATATATATATATATATATATATATATATATATATGTGTGTGTGTGTGAAAATGTGTGTATATAAATATAAATAAATATATATATATATATATATATATAATTATTTATATATTATATGCAGTGCTTATTAGAAAGCGATCAATATCAGAGATAGAGCTAACCACACACACACACACATATATATATATATTCCATCACTTTTGTTAGTAGCTATCCCACCCTGTGATAATAGAAGTTCTGACAGGAATGGTGAAATGTTAAGAGTTAGGGCACAAATTTATTGTGGATTGATCAAAGCACTCTCTAAACATTTTCATAGTAGTGAACAGTTTTCTCCTTTGTTCTCCTCGTTACAGTGAAAATTTTTTTGTTAAATCACCTCTCCTTAAAGACACATGGCACAGTGGATAAAGGCATTGGTTAGATCCAGTGACAGTGTGAGTTTATGGAATTAACACATTAATTCCATGTACATTTTACGTGCGCGCGAGTTTTTCCTCCCTTCCTTTCACACTTGTGCATGTGTGCGTGCGTTTGCACCCCTTCCTCTCTCTCACAGCTAGACGTAGCAGTAATCTGGAGGAGGAAGGTCGATAACTACTGCTGATGAATTCAGCCGAACAGATTTTGAATTTTTTCCTGCGCATTTCCTGGCGTCTCAAACGAACAGTGTTTGCAAGCCAGTTGCTTCCCGTTCTTCAACCTGACTAGATGGGCAACTCATTTATTCCGTGCCCTTAACCCATATACAGGCCGGAATGTCTTATCTCAACAATGTCGACCTCACACTTTACCAAGACTTCTTCTTGTCTTGACGTTACCCGCAGGTCAACCAGTTGCTTCCCGATCTTCAACCTGACTAGACGGGCAACTCATTTATTCCGTGCCCTTAACCCATATGCGGGCTGGAATATCTTATTTCAACAATGGCGACCTCACACTTTACCAAGACTTCTTCTCGTCTTGACGTTACCCGCAGGTCAGACCTTCTCCATTTTCTGCTAGAAAACATGCGAGACACACGACACAGTCGTGGGCAGAATTTCGTATTCAACAAGTAACTTATTTTTATCTCTTGTCAGTCAACCATAATACAGACAGGGATATCTTATGACCTCCGTTTTCTGCTAGAAAACGTGTGAGACACACGACACAGTCACAAACTTATTTTTATCCCTCGTCAGTCAACCTTAAATACAGACAGGGATATCTTACTGACGAATAAATATTCTTCGTCTCTCTTGGCTCGCCATAAACAACTTCACCAAGACGGTGCAACTCACTATGAATAATTCTTCGTCTCTCTTGACTCGCCAGAAGTAATTTCACAAAGACGGTGCAACTAACTGCAAATAACTCTTCGTCCTTTTGGCTAGACGTCCACATCAATCTGATAAAATTTTCAGCAGTCAATTCAGTGCCTGACCCAAAAATCTGAGACAACTGAACTTTCTCACTACCTTGAACCTGAACATAAAAAAAGATAAAAAACACAAAAATACTACACACACTTACAACGCCAAAAATCCACAGTGAGTACTCCTTTCTATCTGTGCGCACCTACACCTCGTGCTAACAAGTTCCTTTTTCCAGAATCTTATAAAAACCTTTTTCCCGACTTGTTCATCTTGCTTTCCTATTTTGGCGCGGAACATTTTCTCTGATCTCGTACCACGAGATAATCTACTTGTTTTTCCATTTAATAAAAGAGTACACATGTTTTGCATCCAGACGCCTTTGTTATTCTATTCAGGCTATCTCTTTAATATTTATAATTTATGCACTTGTTGATTGACCCCTTTCCTCTCACTGTTCATTCACGCATTTTTTTTTATACATTGTTTGTGGACTCGGTAGTTTAGTGTGGTGTCTGGCACAAGGCCACTTTGTAATAAACCAGCACTGCACCCTACCGGGTCTACAACAAGTTCAATAACTGGTTAAGGCAGTGGAAAACTTGGAGAGGGGAATTAACAGGAGATAACTGATAACTGACATCCATTAGGCATGGCACGTGGAACTAGAACAGTCTACCCCAGTGAGTGAAATAAAGGGTTCAGTTTGACATTCCAACCACCTGATGAAGGCCGGAACATACAATGGCCAAAATGTTGTGATAAATATGGCAACAAAGATGAGGACGATAGTCCGAACAATGTAAATAGCATACATAATACCTGATCTCAGAAATATAGACAGATACTGGTTATATATATATATTTAAAGATAATTTATTCTTAAACATAAATACCAATTTATTGACTATTGCACTGCTAGTGTTCCGTATTTCTTTTATTGTTTTGATTTAATTTTTCACATGCTTTTTAAAAGCAGGTTTTACAGTAGAAAATTAATATCTGACTCACTGACCTCGTTTTTATGTGGTCTCTAGGGAATTTTTGCCTGAGCCTACAGGCTTGGATACTCCACTTTGAACTCAGCCTTGTGCCACATCTTGCTGCTTGGGGCAGTGGGTAAATAATTATACCTAGGTAATCCGACTCATGACCCATTCACACATTCAATTTTCGCATTCACCATAAAGACTTGTTTGTCACCAATTGATTCTCCATACACCATAATACCACATCCTTCCAGGGAGGCCTATAGAAAAACGCACCCCATTCACAGGCACAAATAAATGTTATTTTCGTTATGTTTTATGCTAAAAAAGAAAGCATTGAGTTTACAAAATCTAGTTAGTTAACCCTTAAACTTACTAACTGCCTTCAAAGCGCATATGTTGTACAAATATTGGATTTTGATATGTCTCAGAAAGGGATATATTTGTTCGAAGTAGCAAAGTGATTGCTGACTACTGTAACTGAGTAGGACAATCTAGCAGGTAACCATAATGGACTGGTCCTTCTCATATTCGTAGGCAATAGGTGAAGACAATAGGTGTAGTCCCTGTACCTCCAGGTCAGTCTGTATTTATGGCTGACACCAGCCAATCATATTACTGTGAGGGGGGGGGGCAGGTGTATGCACATTCATTACATCAGATTTTAAAGAAATTTTTTGTTGTTTACATTTATTTTTCATCTAGCGTTTCGGTGGATGTGAACATGCCAATATTTTAAAAATGCCGATACACGGAAATTAATTTTCTTTTAATACGGACGAGCTTTAGGCTCTATTAAAAAAAACAAAAAAATCAACGACATTTAACTTCAAAGAAAAAAAAAAGCTCTTTTCAGATTTCTTAGAAGTCCATTACCCAATGGGCCAATATAGTGTGTAAAAGTTAGGAATCGATTTTTTATGATCCTCCCTTTAAGATATCAATCAATGTTTTACTTTCTATTCTAAGTGTCGCGACGGGTGGTCCAGTTTTTTTATGAGTTTTGTTCTTTTTTTTTTCTTTTTTTAAAGAAATCTTTTTGGTAAAAAAAGTTTTGTTTTCATGCAAAAAAGTCGGAAAAGACTGTACTGTACAGAAATAAGTAGTGTCAAAAATAATTTCAATTTTCTTTAAAAAACAGGCTAAAACAAAAAAAGAAAGAAAAAATAAAATACTGTCAAAAATACTAACATCAAAAATAATAACTAAATTTATTGTTTCAGGTTTTCAACATTTACAACAAGACTCCCGATTCACATTCGTTTTATCATCTCTTGTTTAGGATTGATTTCGCGGTTCCTTCTAAAAACTTTACTTTTTAAAAAGTCTACTTTTTTTTCTTTCACTACCTGTAACCCGCCTCCCTTGCGTCTTAGTGGCATTATTGCCTTACTTGGGATAAAATGATAAAAAAAGGACTATATATGAAAAAAAAAAAAAGATCTTAAAGCATTGTGAACGGAATATGCCGAATTATAGAATTTAGTTCGAAATCCTAAGAACTCACATGTCTCAATGCAAAGCCTTAATTGATTGTTTAATGTTTATTATTCAGCTTAGCTAGTGCGGTATGAGGCCAGTAGGATAGGAGTATTCAGTATTGTGATGTGTAAGTCAAAATGTGAGAGGCTTCTTACTGCTTTGAAAATCGGCATATTTCATAATTAACTAGTCTTGTCTAATTTTGAACACTGGCGCCGGTGGGAAATGCAAAACTTCCTCTCCTCTTTGCCAATATAGCAGGTCGTTTCTGTTTGTTTACTTTTTTTCTGTACTAGATTCACTGACTTGATCTTTTTGAGACCTTACCCTTCTTGTTCTACGATATCTTTTATTTTTCTTCATCGGCAACTTTTCTTTTTCTTTTATTCTTCTTTCAGTGCAAATATTACTCAACTCATCTGATTCATTGAGTGATACTTTTTTGCTGTTTTTGCAGTATCATTTCTGACTCACAAAAAAGACGACATCCAGTCCAATTCCAAAGTTCAGTAAAGTTAAAGTAGCAGTATTTAAAAAAAAAACATTGTAGAAAAATGAATATTTTTGTTTTATGATTTATTTACGCAATTAATACAATATATTCTTATTTAGAAACACTTTTCAAAAATAAAGACAGGGAAAGAAAAAAAACAAGTGTTTTTCCTACTTTTTTGGACATACATCACCCCAGTAAATATTGAAATAATTAATTTGTTTCAAAAACTGATATTTTTTTTTTTATAAAGCAGCTGGAGTAAATCATAAAGTGGTTGGTAAGCAAGATCACTAGTATAATTTTTTCTTTCTTTTTATTTTTTGGTCGCACTGTTAAAAATGAAAATAAATTAAAAAAAGAAACAAAAAATAAAATAAATTGTTTTAACTTTTTTTTGCAAAAAGTAAACTAAACTATCTCAAAAGTATTGCAGGTCTTTTTTTCTTAATATATAATCTCCCAAAAATTAGTTTTCCTTCTACTGAACCGAAAAGGAATAAAATAAATAAATAATAAATAAGAATAAGATGTAACAGTTCATTCATCATTATTTCATTCATTGTCACATTCAACATGGCGGCTACTACTCACTTCTAGATTAATCTCTTAGACACTACTCCCTCTTTCTCTGTTTCCTTCTTTCACTCTTTCTTTCTTCCTTTTTCTCACTCTCGAATTATCACTATTACTACAACTGTTATAATCACAACAACAGAAGCAATCGTAACAAGTCTTCTTACTCGGACCTAATTAGAAGTGCAAGTGATAGGGATAGCATTTGAGAGCCAGTCACTGATCAAGGCTGATGTCTCGACAGGAGGAGAACGGCAGCAACAACATCCACTGGTATGTAATTATACATTATATATAAACATTAAGAAGCCGAATAGAATAGTTTCGATTATCTTAATGAGACAACGTTGTCAGTGATTTAAAAACAAAGAAATATAAGAATTAAATTACAATTTTCCTGATAATTACATTCACTTCAGTTAAAAAAAGCGTAATTTTTTTTAAAAAAAAAAGTCACATTCTTCTTAACAAAAACGAAAAGTTAACTTTTATTTATTATTTGGTTAATTTTGTTTTGTCTTTTTAAATGTATTTTAAACACTTTTGACAGCAACTATTTTGGGACAGTGCTAAAAAGAAGAAAATGAATGCAGATTTTTTTTCTTTTAAATATAAAAAATGATTTAAATTAAAATTTAAAATATTTAATTTTTTTTCCGATAATTTTGTAACGAACTGTTGTTGAGACTTAAAAAGTAATTTATTAAAATATTTGTTGCGGATTTCGCAAAATTCTCGTGCTTTATCGATGTATATTGAATATTGTAATGCAGCTTCTTAATTTATTGCTAGATTTTTTTTATATATGCAAATGTCAAACTCAAAATTATTTTTGCTTAAGAACGGTGACTTTATGCAGTGTTATCTTTTTTTTTTTTAATGTAATGTAAATGAAAAATAAATTAAAATACTTTATTTTTAAATATTCCTTTTAGCATACTAAACTACGTTTATTTATTTATTAGTAGCAAGTTAAAAAATAACAATAATAAAGTTTTGTTTATTAAACGCAGAACTGATGTCGATTTCCCGACAGAATTTTTTTAATTACGTGAAAAAAAACAAAAAAAATCATTTTAAAACTTCTGATATAATATATTTCCTGTCAGATTATTCAAATTGCATTTTTAATTGGATTAAAAAAGATTTTTAATACACATTCTTAAAAATGAGATGAGACATTAACGTAACTGTTAACGCAAAAAAAGAGATTCTATCACTAATTGTTCAGCTGTTTAAATGCGGGAAAAATGTCATGGTTTCGGGAGATTTACAAACTTTTTTTATTTTTTTTAGAGCATAAAGTCTGACATGTAATTTTTTTATTTTATTTTTTTTTTTATTTAGAATATTTCATTTTCCCCACAACCTCGCAATAACAATAAATTAAATAATTTAGAAAAGGTTTGTAGTTATGTCAATTTTTATGTCGAAAGACGAAAAAAAGTTGTCTTTTCTACTCAGTCTCAGAAAAAAAGTGTTTGAATTTTCCAAGTTTTTACAGTCCGTATTTTTTTTTTTTTTTTTGTTGAACATAAATAAACTAAAAGTCAACTAAAAAAAAAAAAAAAACTTATTCACTGAATGAATGCAGTTTGTTTTTACTTTTATTTTTACTACCAACAAGTGGAATAGGACAAAATTGGACTTTATTTTTCAAATTTACGTAATTTTTTTGTCGGATTTTTATAGCTCGTTAGTAAATTAAATAAATCTTATATTATTTTTCCTTCGTATTATAACTTATTTGTTATATTTTAGGGAATTGCAGGTTTTGAATTTGAAATAAGATAAACAAACAAATCAATTTCAACAATTTAGCATATTGAACCGAACCCATTTTTAAAAAATAAGGGACAAGGGAGAGATGTCGCCATGGAATATAATTTAAAATTGAAGCAAAAAAAAAAAAATATATAAAAAATAACTCTTCAGTTTTATTTCGATATGTGAGGGAAAAAACATGTAACGTCAGAAACTAACAAAGTGATGATCAGTTCGGTTTCCGTGTTTTGGGGGAGTGTCAAATCTCAACAGCGAGCCCCACTGCAAAAAAATAAATTAAAAAAGACTACACACTCGCGATATAAACCTGACACAAGAAATTAAAAAAAAAATCAAACAACTGAATTACTTCAGTAAATATAGAAGAAATCTCGTGATGTTTAACTGATCCATTTTGCACCATCTGTGTTTCGGAGTCTTTCCAGTTTCCATGCAATTCCAGTTTGTGGGATTCAGTCCCTGTTAGTTAGTGTTATCAGTAGTTTTGTGTGTGTATGCGCGTGAACTCTAGAAGTTAGACAAACCTATAAGAATAGAGGTTGAAAAAAAAAAAAAACTGTCTCGTTTTTTTTTAGGCTTGGAATAAAGAAATTAGAGCTGGTACTTAAGTATTCTTTTTTAAATTTTTATACTAGTGTGCTGTTTATTTTTATTTTGATAGTTTCGAGTAAGTCCAAATTTTAAAAGTTCAGGTATAAAATTTTAGACTCACTAAAACATTAAAAGCAACTTTTTTTTTAACCGAAATAAAATGCAATATATATTTTTTTAATTCATAAACTTTTTCTTTTTATATTTCTGATTTTTTTAAAAATCTTTTTTAAACACATTTTTTTTTTTTTTTTTTTTTTCTTTTTAACAGTCCAATAGTCACCTGTTTCTTTTCTTTCTCTTTTCTGTGATATAAAAAAAGGAGCAACATTATAAAAATCCTGTCAAAAGCAGCCTGAAACTAAGCTAGAGATTAAAAAAAATGAATCGCAAAAAGATTTCCTCATCATCATCGTTCTCGAAAACAAAGGTTCAGTGTGATTGTGATTCTAGCTTAAAAGGCAGCAACTACAAGAAAATGAAAGGTGTGAAACACTTGCCCGAAGGTAGCGGCTCTTACCTCGTTGGCTGTTTGGACATCATGACAGAAAGAAATGGCCAAGATAAGAATGGTTCATTCTTCCGCCTCTATTATCCGACTGGTTTGGCAACAAATAATTCTACAAACAATAAGGATATTGAATTGCCATCAACCCCATCTTCTGGTGCTTCCTCACCTAGCTCTGAACCCGATGACCCACAGGAGCAACTCTACAAAATGAACAGCAAAAACAATGTGAGTTTAAACAATCTGTTTATCTTTCACTTTTATTGATGAATTTTACATATTATTAGAAATTATATATATATATCCACAGATTTGGGGGCTTTTCTTAAATAAAAATTCAACATGAAGGCAGGTGTTGTCATACAGAAAAATAAAGATATTTTTCATCCAATGCTTTATTCAAATGAGCCAATTGTTCAATGTAACATTGCCCAGTAATATGTTGGCCTGGTTCCAGCAAAATATAATAATAAAATGATTTTGAGTTTCACCAAACAACTTTTTCCCTGTCCCAGTAGATTCTGTTTAGGCTGAGATGTTGAACGCTGTTCTGAATTCAGGAGCACCAGACTAAATGTGGCAACAATATTCAAAGCAAGACTGAATGGTAGTTTTAAAAATATGTAAATTGCAGACTTAGCAATTGATTCAATATATTCTTTTCACCTCATATCCATGGAAAACTTTAGTCTGAGAAAGCACAATGAGTCATTCCTGGAGGTTAGAATCAGCCATTGTGATGGAAGGTAAAAAGAGTTCTCTCAGATGATTAAAAGAGAGCAGTTTCATTTTGAAAGCATTAAAATTAATAAGCCACTCCTTGCCACATTTAACAATGGATTGTAGGTCTTTTTTCTTTTTTAGATCAGCTGCCAACTTGACCTTATTGAACTGATCAGACTTACTATTAAGACAGGAGTAAATAGATATCAAGCTGAGAACTGATGACATCAGGAAGGCAATTTATATAAATTAGGAACAACATATGTCCAGATATAGGGAGCACTGATAGAGCCTTGGAGAACACATGCATTAATGTAAAATAATCTAGAAGAGTGGCCATTCAAGACAACTTTAATCTTGTGATTTGCAATTCTAACAAGTTCAAGATATTGAAGAATCACTTGAATGAAAAAACAAATGCTCTTTAGTTATAGAATACACAATTTAACTGAAAAGTAGTGTGAAACATAGGAAGCCAAGGAAAGTAGTTAGGCTGAATAATGATTCTACAACTTGTCACCCCAAGCAGCCTTCTATATCACAAGAACAGAATTGAAGGCATTGTAGCTTAGTTGGCTTAAGCTATAATTTTAAATCTATAAAAACAGATATTTTGGTTTATATTTCTTCCTGATCTTTTGAACCAGAGTAGAGGTTAACCCTTGTTTCCTGTCCAGGATTTAGTTTGCAGTTCCCTCGAAAGCAGTATTTCTCAACCAGCGCCCCCTTTGGGCACAAACATTTTGTCAAGGCCCCTCCTGTCAAATTAATATTATACTGAATTCATCTTTCATAGCAAGATAAGACTTAGGTATTAGTGCAAAAAATAATTTTAATATTGTTTTCATTTCTATTATAAATACCAATGATTAAAATGCTAGAAAAAAAAATTATTTGATAGTTTCTCTCAATATTTTCAATGCAATGAATGACTTTGGTGTTTACTGGCTAAGGCTCTTAGTCTAGGTTCCATGCTGTTTAGAAGTAATCATAGATCTCCTTGTTTTGTTGTAATTTGGAGACAGTTTCTTTGTTTATTAAGAAGCTATGTAATGGTGTTGAAACTAGATTCAGCCATATAGGAAGTTGGAAAAGCAATGAAGTTATCAAAGCTTCCCCAGCTTTAGATAGCTTTCAGAAATTTCATTTTGTAGCCAATATTGAATCATTTTTGGAAATTTGAAAAAAAAAAAAAAAAAAAAAAAAGGATAAATGCTTCCCCCCCCCGAGTATGTTCACTCTCCACCATTGAAATAAAACTCCCAGTGCCCCATTTTAAAACATAACAAAGCCCACAAAAGGGGCACTGGCACGCACACATTCTGAAGCACCACTTTAAAGTCTTCTCATTCTCTATCATTCTTAGCAACCTCTTGTGTCTTAGTGGCATTATCACCTTGATTGAAGTGAATTGATTAAAAAAAGTGTTAAATACAAACTCATTCAGAAGATAGAAGACTGGTTTAAACGTAAAGGCTTCTTTATATTATTTACATTAATCGGACTATCGTCCTCATCTTTGTCGCCATCTTTGGTAGAGGTAAAATCTGCAATAACCACTTGATACTGTGCAAAATAAACATTTTTGGGGGGGAAGGGTGATCAACTTTTTCTTTTTGGAATAGCAGTTTCAGTATATTTTTGTTCTTTAAAAACTAAGAATATATTTTTTTTTTTTTTTTTTTGAGGTGGGGATTCATAAGGCAGTTTGAATATCATCTCTAAAAATAATCTTTTGCCAACATTTGTTATGATGCTTTAATGGTATGAAAATATATCTCGTTTTTCTTTTTCTGCATTTTAGGTTTTCTTTATATCAAAGAAATGTGAGATAATTTCTATCCAAAAGTAAACAGATGCTGAATCCCTATGAGTCCTTCTTTTGCCTTTGTTCTTTAATTCACGGCTTTTAAATGTTAATTTTCTTTTTTCATATGTTTATCCTACTTTTCAAAGTGTGAGCAACAAAGCATGTTTCCAAAGCTGACTCATATCACAACATTTCTCAGGAGCCCAAACTGCAAATTTCACTTTGGCTAGTACAGTTCATGTCTATTTTTTTAATCATTTCATCACAAGAAATGCGGTATTGCCACTATAATGCAGGGGGTTACAGGCAGTGAAAGAGAATGAGAAAACTGAGAATAAGGAGGATTGAGAAAAGGACAAAAATGGAACAGAGTTCAAGAAGACAGAAGATGGCAATTGACATTGCATTTAAATTTTTGAAGATTGTAGTTATCAGGGAAGAAAGAAATTAGCAGGGATTTCCAGGGGTGGGAAGTGCAAGAAAAGAAACTGTTAGAGTAGAAGTGGTGGTTACATCTATTTCAACAGTAAAACAGTGGGACCTAGTTGCCAGTCCTAGGATTCCTTTTTTAGCAATTTATTGTTATTCTTTTTACTTCATTGGAAATTAGAGGTACAGTTGAGGTACTGGATAGCAGCTCAGATTGAGAAATTGGAGAGTTGAGTTTGTTGCATTCACTTATGTGGGGAAGGCATGAATCCATCTCTTCTCTAATCCCCCAGCTATGGCTAAATAACAGTCTAAACTGGGTCATATAGACTTAGGTGGCGACCAGTCTAAAAGGACAATTCAAAATCTCCAACTATGAGTTAAGTAGACTCATCAACTTGCATTTGGCCAAGCATGGCTACACTCCTAAAAACATGGTCAATCAGGTTGGAGTTCCTCCAAAGAGTGAGAAGGCACTGGATCTGTATCTGGTATTGTTTTTCTTTTTCATTGCTTTCTCCTCTTGATCTTTATCCAAAGTTTGTTTTATTCCACTTTGAGTTTGTCACAGATGATTCATGTACTGAGTTTGTCAGAAGTGATGTATACTAGTTGAGCACCCAATAAGAAAGAAATTTAATAACAATGACTTGTTAGACAAGCTTGCTGAACATCTTTTGAAATGTCCTGCTGTTGAGATTTGATGAAGATTAGCTTTGTCTCTCACAAGGCTACAACAATGGTTATCTTAGTGTGAATCTAACTCACCAACACTGACCTGCAATATGAGTTTGTCTTACTTCTACTCTAATGCAATCTTTGGTATAGATTTACAAAGTTCACACAAGGTTACTATAGTTTTGGGGTGTCCAGTGCAGCACAAGGTCACAATCCTGGGTCATTCAATGCTAGGTCTCATTGCATTGTGCTTGTATAATTTAGTTTTATTTTTAATCTTTTCTTGCGTTTTTCACAAGTTCTACTCAGAATAAATCTGAATTCCTGGACATTAATAATAATGATAATAATGATAATAATACACAAAATATAATTAAGCTGTTATTCCATGTTTTTCATAATAATCAGCTAAGTAGTCATTTAAGTCAATATTGAAAGGATTGATATGAGAGACAAGAATGGTAAGGAGGATACTAAACAAAGGAAAAAACAAACTACTTAATGCTGTGAGAAACAAATATCTCTGGAAAATTGGAAACCAAATTAATTAAGCCAAATAGCATAGACTGTGTCAAAATGTGGAAGAAAGGTGAAAAATCCCAGTAACATCATATAATCAAAAACAACAGAATAAATATCTTGGCCTCAAAAATAACATTGCGGCACATTCCAACCCGGGCCACTCTAAACTGAATATGCCCACAGAAATAGATCATATACATCTGAGCATTACAAAATCTGCCTCCAAATGTAAGCAATAATGAACAAAGTCATGAGGAATTTAAGAAAGTTATAAAAAAGCTAACGAATAATGAAGCATTACTTGGCATTAAAGTGAACTTTTGAAAATTGCATACTCTCTTTTCAAATTTAAATACAACTTTCTCAGACTCCAGTACATCCCCAAAAAGTGGAGTATATTGTATGTTACTAAGCAAAAAAAATACTTTGGTATTTAATTTGTATTGGTAGTTCATTATTGCTGTAGATTCCTGGCAAAAAATACCTAGGCACCTTTGTCAAACTGTAGAAATTGAGAATTATTCTCTCTCTTTTATCCAATAGCATACTACTGTTGGCAGAGTGGTATATTAGTCTCTTGGCTATATGTTTTAAGGGTGTTTCCCAGTTTAGAAGTTGATGCATATTTATTAAAAGCTGTATTTGTGTTTAGTGGTAGATAGGAGTGGCCAAGTCAGTTAATGCAATCTTAATAAGATTTTTTTTTTTTTTTATGAAACCCAAGAAAAAAAGAAAACAGACTTTGAAGTAAAAGAAAAAAATCCTCTACTTGTTTATCTTGCAAATTTTCTCTAAATGAAATAAATAATTTATAAAAATTGGTATTTGCATAATATTAAAGTTCAATATTTTGTCTGCATCATTTGATATTTTTTTCCCTTAATAACAAAATAATTGGTCATGTTTATCTATTTTATTTTCTATGTTATACATACATTTAGGAAAAAAAATTCAGTTTGCTCAAAATTTTTACAGACCTGTATTTTAATAATTTTAAACATATTTTAATATTTTGCTTATATCAACACTTGGCAAATATTTTGTACAAAATGCTATATCAATTAAATGCATAATATCTTTGTATTGTTATAAAACTTAACATAGTCTGGCACAAGGCCATAACAAAGATCAAAATGCTATATCAGTTAAATGCATGATATCTTTGTTATAAAACTTAGTCTAGTTTGGCACAAGGCCATAACAATCGATCAAAATGCTATATCTGTCAAATGCATAACATATTTATGTTATAAAGCGGAGCATCATTTGACACAAGGCCATAACAATTGTTCACTCATTGGAGACCAAATTAAGATCAGCTTTTGACTCTTGCTCTTGCAATCACTATACTTAATCTTTTAGTTTTATGGATATCAAATTTCATTTACTTAAAATGCTTTTATATGGATGGTACCTTTCTGTAATACAAAGAGTAACCACCTCTTTTCATGATTTAAATGAGAACAGACTTTGATAGTTTCTATTTATTTTAAATGATTAATTTGTAAGTGTTTTGTTTAATCAATATTAATTTGGTTTTCATAGATTTTGAATGGTTGCCATGATGAGTAATTTCCTTGTCATTTATTGTGTCAGTTTCCACACAATTTTTCTAAAATTCTGAGATAAAGCATTTCTATTATTTGATGAATTATTTGGACTATCAGTCTCATCTTGGTTGTTTCAGACAATGGGTTCTGTGAACTTCTTCAAATTTATCTTGTAATGTTGAAAGTTATATTTATTTCCAATCTTTTTCTTATTGGTCAAATGATAAGGATTTGTCTCATTCTCTAAATTTAAAAACTGGTTTTCTCTATTAAAATTTATAAATTTTTGTCAGTTACTGAAACAGCAAAGATTAGATTAGAAAGAAAAATTAGTTGAAATTTATCATTCCAAATGAATATACAAATACTGCTCACTTGATAAAGGCCCAAAAGAAATCTGCTTTATATTGACCACATAACTTTCTGATTAGGATTTTCCAATTCAGATACAAGATTTATCTGACAACGCTTTTATTTTGTCTAAAATGTTCCATACTTTTTTTTTTTTTTTTTTTTTTTAATCATTTCACCCCAAGCAAGGCAGTAAAGCCACTAAGACACAAGGTGTTACTGATTGAGAAAGAATAAGAAAAAAGAGAAACATTATTAGGAAGCAAGAAGAATAAAAAAAGAGTACTTGAGAAGATAGTAAATAACGATTGACATTGCATTTAAATTTTTGAAGGTCAAAGTTGGCAGGAAAGGAAGAAGCCAAAAGAGTTCCACAGGCAAGAAGTGTGAGGAAAAAAACTGTTAGCAAAGATCTTATGGTTACATCTAACCAATTCAACTTTAAATTGATGAGACATTGCTGCCAATCTAGTACTGTGCTTAAATTCATAAATTCTAGGTACTGTAGGAGAAAGTTCATCAGAACAATTACCATGAAAGTATTTATAGAAAGGGAACTAGGATGTGCAGTTGATGTAATGGATAGAGGCTCTGAATGAAAAATTGGAGAGCCAAGTTCGAATTGCAGTTGAATTCGTTATGTTCACTTATACGCCAATACCCTTGGGAAATATAGAAATCCATCTCTTTTCCCCCATCCCCAGCTATGGGTTTAATAGCAGGAATTGTATTTGGAAGAATTTGTAATACCCCACTTTCAGGAGACTTGATATTCCTAAACAGATACTTAACTGATCAACTTTTTAGTTACAAAATGAAATTGTTAAAATTTTTTATAAACTAATTATGGATGGGACCCAGATTCCAATCTATATATAGATGATGCTTATCAGAACAATTTAGGAATATTATTAATACACTTCGTCAGGAATTCAGAGTGAAGTGATTGTAAAAGTAAAAAAAAAAAAAAATAAATAAAACTAGAATATGACAATCCTACCATTTTTTTTGATAGCTGAAGTGGTTTAGATATTTCCCATGAAGGTTGAACTCCTTAAGTTTGGAATGCAAGTTTGTCTCATCTGAAACTGCTTTTAATTTTTTTATGTATTTTTTTGGTGAATATTGATAAGTGTGTCCACAATAAAACTTAGTGTCAAAAGGACATTTTTTTTTTTTTTTTACCCCATGACTTTTTTAAGAAGCTTCACTCTTTGGCAGTGCTTATTGTTTTAAAAAGAGAGGATTAAAATTGAAATAAAACTTAAACATATGATGAAATTGAATTTATACTTTTTTTTTTGTTCTTGTGAATTGACAAAAATATTAAACACAATCTATTAGATTGTTTATTTACACAAATATTTATATATTTATGACACTCTAAAAACTAATAATACAATTAGAAGTTATGCAATATTTATCATTTACCAATTATTAAGAAATAAATGTGAAAACAATTTTTTATTTGTAAATTTATAAACATTTTCAAAATTATTAAAATATGTGAACCAATTATAAGGAAATCCCTATTATTTAGCATTTTATAGAGTCTGAATCATTTGGTAATTAGCTGATGTTTTTTCAACTGTTTCAATAAATAATCTAATAAATAGTGTTTATTATTTTTGTTGTCAATTCTCAAGAACTAAGAAAACATATAAATTCAGTTTCATATGTTTAGGTTTTATTACAATTTTAATGTTTTTGAAACAATAAATATTGCTAAAGAGTGAAGGCCGTTAAAAAGAAATAGTGTCATGGGGGAAAAAACGTTTTTTTGACACTCTGTCTTATTGCAGGCACATTTATCCATGTTTACCATTTTTAAAAAATTTTATTTAGAATCCTTGTTTATTTTTCCAACTGGATTGCCTATGAAACGAGATGCAAAGTATGAATATAAGTATTGATTGTTCATAGTTTTTAGTGCATATGTTTGTAAGTTAGAAAACTTATTATTCCATTGTGATATAATTTTCTTATTTTGTTAATGAGTTTCAGTCTTAATCAAAGCATGCATAATATTTTTTTGCTTGTCTGTATGTAAAGCCATTGCATTTTGGCTTACAATCAGTTTAGTATTTGTTTGATCCTTGACCCTTCTAAGCTGGAATCCATTATTCATTCTGACTGAGAAACATTTGTAAAAGCAAAGGAAAAGTGGAGGAGGAGGCAGGAAAGAGTGTGGGGGAGGAAATAAAGCTAGAGTAGAATGGAAAGAAAACCAGGTGAAAGGAAAAAATATTTCTATACAGAGTGAAGAGAAGAAATGGAGATGAAAGACAGGTTTGCTGGCTGAGATCAAGAAATGATGTGCAAAAGATTGAACTTGCAATATATTAAGATTCTTTGATAATAAAGCAAATGAAAATTATATAAGGATTCAGTAGAAAAAATTGTGCATTCCTTATTTACATTTGAAACCCATGCATATTTGTATAACACTTAAATAAAAGAAATATATATAGGTAATAAATAATGGAAGGGATATGGTAAATAATGAGAAGATACAGGGAAAGGTGAGTGAAGAGCAGAGGTATAAGATAATGAATAACTTTAGTTGTTGACACCTGGAGAAAGTTCATTTAGTTCTATAATATTCTTGTTTACCAAAACTTTTCCTAAACTTGTATAAATTTATTTTTAATGCCATATTCCTTCACGTATTCCTTTTCTTTATCTGAAAATTGTTATGACTTTTTGGGAAAGATAGCGGAGTAGTTTTCTGTTGCCTTCTCTACAATTTTGAATTCAATGTAGCTCTCTCTCCTTCAAAACTAGCAAGCACTAGAAAATAGATGGATTCATGTCCTAAGAGCATAAATACAATGTAAATGTAGCAGAATTGATCAGAATTTGAACTTGGTTCTCCAGTTCCATTTTCTGTACTGATAATCATTACACTAGCTATACCTCTATTGTTTTAGTAAAAGGTGAAAGATTTATCTTGCAAACCCTGACTGAAAAGCAGAAATCTCATGTCATGAAGCCCATGAGAGCCACTTTGTCCCTCCAGCTCTCACAGTTTTGGTAGAGCGTTTGGACATCCTCCAGCACCAGATTAACCTACTGGAGGCCCTGGCAAATGATGTCCTTCCAAAGGCTGTGTGGCCTACTGCGAGGTCTTCTTCAGTTTGCGGATTGAACTGGTGGATCACTCTGGTATGGTGGTCATCAGTTCTTCACAGGATGTGACCAATTCAGAAAATATAGCACAGCAGTGGTGTGGAGGATGTTCGACTGGTCTTCTGGTGGAGCACCACATTGGACACAAGATCAGACCAGTACACCCCCTTGATGGGCCTGATGGATGCAGAAGGTAAGGATCTTGCTGAGAGGCTGTCTTGTCACCTTATAAGTAGCACAGAGAGGACTGTGGCATTGTAAATGTGGCTTGGTGTGTCAGGAGATGTCAGAATGCTGTCTCTCATGACACCTGGTGCCAGGCCATGTCTTCTGTCAGCCACACATCCTAAGCTTTATATTTAATTCTATCCTTTTTACTGGACTAAAATTATTCATAAGTAAATTTCATTTATTAATGATTGTTTTATTTTATATTAATTAGCAGCCACACTCCTCTGAAAAAGTTAAAATATGATAAGACATGAAAAAAGATAAACTCGACAAAATTAATGATGTAATGTTATTTGTAGATCTCTTAAGTTTGGCTGAAAGCCAAAGCTTAAAATATTAACAAAATCAATTACAGTCATCTTTTGCCTCATTGGTCAGTATTAATCAAATCCAGTTAATATTTTTGACTTTGTATAAAGAATATTATGCCATCTTCATTTATGGGTCATGTCCCTTCAGGATGTGAACAATACTGGCTCTCCACAACTTCCTATTCTTTGTAGATCCATGTAATATTTGTCCTTTTGCTATCCTTTCTAGTCTCTGTTCTGTCATTGTTAGGTAGTTTCCTCACTACTTCCCCTCTTTTCCTCAATGTGTCCTGTTAGTATCAAATTCTGCAAGCCTTCTTTCCTCATTATTCACTTCCCAGAAATTTCATCTATCTCTTTCTGATTCTAAGTATAATGTTCTTTTGTGTCCATTTTCCTTAAAACTTCCTTGTTGCTCACATACTCTATTCATGGTATTCTCATTATTTTTCTATTGGACCACATCTCTATTGCCTCAAGTCCTCCTCTTCATTCGTGAGGAAATTGTCTAATAGTCACTGCCATATAATAAGATTAAGATTAAACAGAAGTTATTCTCTTTCTCTTTGTTTCTAATGATTTTTTTCGTTTTTTTTAATACTTTGTTTAGCTTTTGAAAGGCTTATTTTTTCTCTCTTTTCTTTTGTCTATCTCTTCTTGGGGAAAATGCCCCTAAAAGGCAAGAGGTTACTGGGAGTAAACGAGAATGAGAAGATTTTAGAAGGAACTGAGAACCAAATCCTAAAAAGGAAACGAGATAAACATTTACTCTTGTTCAAAAGTCCAGGGAGGAGTGTGAACAAGACAATAAGCAAACTTATCTAAAGGAGAAAAAAATAAAATAAAAAACAAACAAATGGTAAATAAAATTTCAAAGTTTAAGCAGAGAAAGTATAGAGCTGAAGTAAACTTTAGAAGGAACTGGAAAACCAGTCCTAAATAGGAAACGAGGGATAACCCTCTACTCCTGTTCAAAAAACTGGAGGTATCTTTAATTATTCCAATGCACCTATCAGATTACTGTGTCACATTTTCTCACATCTGTTAAAACACTGTTCAGATAGTTAAATTTCTGTATTTATCTGATTTTGACATATTCAATTTCAAGCTTGCATCTTGGGCTTTTCTCTTGCTAATGACTAGGGATACAGAAGGTAATTATCTCCCTTTGGTGGAGATAAGTCATGTGGATCATGTGATGGCCACTTAGTGACATCATTTCACACAGTGAGGAAAGTGGCCAGTCATTTAGATGGTTTACAGGGGCCAAACCAAGAGCTTTCTTTTTTAGCCTGGTCTCCTTGCCATGGCCCAGCCTGAGGCTAAATATGCTTTCTCCAGCAGCTTACAAGTTCATGGTGCCATTTCCTTTTGGGAATATATCTTCCCCAGAGATAAAAAGAAACTGTGGCTCAATGTCCTCAATTTGGGAAAACCTAAGACTTGATGTTTCCCATTTATGGAATATGCCTGGAACATAGATGAAACCTGGCCTGCTTGAATCTGGAGTCCTAAGCTTGGCTTCTCCAGAAACACAGAAGTATATCCTTATTATATGTAAGACACTATCTTTTTGTTTTCCTTGCACTCTGCCTGCTGTGTAAATCTGTAATATTGTTCTCTGCATGGGAGACATGTAAATATGTATATATAGTTTTGTGTATGCTTGGTGATTATAAAAGTCTCTCTGAGAACAAAGCATGTTTGTCATTCCATTTCCTTTCATCCATTCTGTTCTGTCTGTGAAATATGGTGTTATATCATGGAGATGATAATACCCATAATGGGGGGAAATAAAATGAGAGAATAAATCTTTCTTCAAAGTTTCTCCTGTTATATTGGTGAACCCGGCACAATACTATTTACCTGAAATGTGATATTATTACATATATTCTGTCTTCTTAAAATTGATGGTTACTCCTTTCATCCTGTTTTTCTTTATTACCTTGTCTCAGAGCGCCTGCAAAGTTCCTGTGTTTGCCATTGATATGGCTCCATTAGTATATCTTATGTGCTCACTAATAATAAATCGGATTTTAAGTAGGATTTCTGGTTCTCTTAGAGTGGCCTTGCTGTGAAGATTAAATAAAGTGGGAAGTCACACCCTTGTCTACTTTTCTCAGTTCATTTTCTATTTGTATGCAGATGGTTTGCCTCCAGATTATTTTTTTTAAAAATAATCTTGAAATGCACATTTTCAGAACAGCATCTGTTGATATTTACTTGGCTTAATTTAATATCGTACAAAGGCAAATATAGTGCATGAACGTTTTAAGTGTGGTGTGCACATGTTTTGAAAATCAGTGACATTTTTTTCTTTTTTTTCTTTTTGTAAAACTAGCTCTAATGATATCTCTGCAAATATGCAACTACCTCAGCCACAAAACAGACTAGAACATTATCTTTTCAAATAATCATAAGAGTAACTGTTAGTAAATAGTGTTTTAATTAAAAGTCTCTGTTGGGGTCTCTGAGATTTGAAAATTCTTTTTTTGAAATTTAATTTCATCTTCTTTTATAAATTCACATAAGACTATATTTTGTCCATGTGTTCCCCACCTCACAGTAGAACAAAAAAAAACCCATATCTTTAACATGTAATAATATTTATTACTCATCTGAAGCATTAAATGTGGCACAAGGCCAAAAATTCAGGCATGGGAGGGGGCTGTTCTTCATCTTTCCTATCTTTCTTTCCTTAACTTAGCTAGTCACAATCACTGACCTAAACATTTGATAATATTCCATTGACCAAAACGTCATATACTTACACCATCGTACCACAATTTCTCAATAAAATCTAAATTAGTCCTTATATGTACAATTTTTGTGGTTGGTGGGGAATAAAAATAACAACTTAAAAAATTTATCCCCAACATGTATTTATAATGTGTGTAAGTTTGCTGAATTAGCATGTGGCCGAGTGGTTAGAACGTTTGCATTCTGACCATGAGACCTGGGTTTGAATCTCACTATGGTTGATTTGTCAGGAAGGAGACTTCTTGATGGAGGGGTCAATCCCAGCATGTGGTATCTTTTGAAAAGTGCCTGAAAACCATATCACAGGTTAACCCAAGCCTTGTGAGTGAAATTAGGTAGATGGAACCTTTGGGGGCTATCAATAACTGTGCTAGTACGAAGTCACTGAGGGTCTGTGCATGCTGGCCTTGTTCAAATTGTCGATCACGCTAGATAACACACTTTTTCCTAGAAACTGTAACTAAGGTCTGCTCAGCATAGTTTCAGTATAAACCACAGGTGGGCTCTGTTGTTGTTGAATGAACACAAACGTGACTGAGCAAGTGTCTGCAATAGGGATTGGCTAGACGCCCTACTAGACAGGTATTCTTGAATACGAGTGGCTGGCTATACAAGTTTGCTGAATTAATTCTTATTATTATTAATATAAACAAAAAATTATTCAAATGTTTCTCTCATTGTCAGTTCTATGTAGTTATATAAAAATAAGAAATTCAAGTGGACTTAGTATAATAACAAGAAGAACTTTAGAAAATAGATGTCTTACTGAGAAATGTTTATACAGATATTTTTGAGAGGTAAGAGAATGACAGAGAAAAGCAAGTTCTTTGTAGAACATGTATTTGGTGAATTATTAAAAAATTAACACTCTGAAACTATTTCTTCCAACCATTAACTCTCATGAAGTGATTTAGTTATGATCTATTTGCTGGTCTAGCTGTATATCATTATACTCCTGTGTTGTTTTTTTTTGTTTTTTTTTTTAATCTTTATAATCTGAAAATGTCATATATTAATTATCTCTGTTGCTTCAAAACTTATTCCCTGGTGCTTTGGAAATGAAGCTGGTTTTATATCCCAATGTATTATTCATGTATTATTCATAATATTCATAACACTTATTGTATTTATTATAACTTTCTGTTTTCTTAGTTTTTGCATCACTATTTTTTATTATTGTGCTCTCCATGTTTTTGGCATTGTTTAGTGATAGTTTTCATTATTAAACCAAAATGTTATATTAATGTTCTGTTATTAATTTTGATGAATTTTTTTGTTGTTTTCTGTATACAGGAAGAATGGTTGCTGAATCTAAATGCAATCTGTCTATATTTCTGAGATGAGGTATTATGTACATTATTTACATTATTCGGGCTATTGTCCTCATCTTTGTCGCCATATTTATTACAATGTTTCAGCCGTTGTACGCTCCGGCCTTCTACAGGTGGTTGGAATGTCGAACTGAACCCACAGTGGATAAAGGCGTTAGTTAGATCCAGTGACAGGACCCAAAGAGTGTGAGTTCAATACCCAGCTAAGTCAGTGGAGAACTTAGACAGGGAAATTAACAGGAGATAACTGATAACTGACATCCATTATACATGGAACTAGAACAGTCTACCCCAGAGAGCAAAGTAAAGGGTTAAGTTCGACATTCCAACCACCTGAGGAAGGCTGGAGCATACAACAGTCGAAACGTTATAATAAATATGGAGACAAAAATGAGGACAATAGTCCGAATAATGTAAATAATGTAAATGTAATCTGTCTGTTATTTATACTAGTGATACTTTGTTAGTATTTTTCTGTCCCTTTTTTAGTGTTGTGCACATACTTGTCCTTGATTGGCACTGAAGAGTGATGAGCAATAACCGGTTAGCCTCTTTTTCATTGTTTTGTTTTTGTTATATTTTTCAATCCACTACTTTACAGTGAGTAATTTTTTTCTTTAATAAATTTTGTGCTCCCCAACAGATTATCTATTTTAAATAATGGGAATCTATAACATTATTCATTAGAGACAGGCTTGTGTTCTGGCCACTGGTTCAGTGATGCCCTGAGCAGGAGATTCCTCTACCCATGTTGTGTATAGAAAACTTGAAGAAGTTCCATGCTTAGGGTTGAAATGTGTCACCCAAAACCTAGATTTATCAAAGTTTTGGATTTTTAGAATAATGAAGAATGAATTAACTGGAATATACCATAACAATTGGGTTAACAGAAAAAATAAATATAACCAAGTCAATTTGATTTTGAAAGGACACAAGTTTTTTTTATATATATAAAAGCAAACGCATAAAAAAAAAATTCTTGTTGCACAAGGTTGAATGTTTCTTGTATTGAACAATAACCCAACAAATATTTTGAATAATTTCAGTAAAGATGTAGCCCCTGAAATTTTGAGACTGGTCCTGCTGCTGCCTCATATGCCAAAAGCACCATCTCCCAGTCTGTCAACCATATACCAGCTGTTTCTTTTGTACAGCTATCAACCAATCATGAAACTCAGCTGGGTTGTCTTAGTAGGAGGGTAACTTCATCCCACCCAATAGACTCTTAAAGGTTGCCGTTATTTTGCTCTCCGTACTGTCTGACCTGGCGATACTCATCTATTCTAGCGATGTTCCTCAATTAATAGGTAAATTTGAAGGACAAGGGCGACACTAAATCCTTACTGGCTTTTTTCATGTACCACAATTGAGTGAGAAAAAAAAATAATTGAGGGAAACCAAAACGTAACCTACCTGTGGTGTGCTTCTGCTGCTGTTTTGTTGTTTCTGTAAATATTGGCTCTTTGGATCAATATAATCTCTTGATCCCAATGTCTTCTATGTAATTTTTGGGTATAATCTTTGGTCGCGGCGTCAAATGTAACTCCTTTCCTTTGCTTTAATGTCCTCCGTGGTAACCCAGGTTTGAATCTTGGTCATGGCACCAACTATGATACTGTATCCTCACCCCACTGGACTCCCGCACTCCATAAGACCGGTATGATCCAGTATTACAGGTTAGACACAAGTCTCTATTTCCCAATGTCAATTCAAAGCCACCATTCAGCCATGTTGTCATTGTTTTGATCCTGGAGAGTGGTCATCAGATCGTAAAAATCCAGAATCCCTCCGTTGGGCCACCTGCAAGTTTGTCATGTGAGAATCGGGTTAACAGAAAAAATAAATATAACCAAGTCAATTTGATTTTGAAAGGACACAAGTTTTTTTTATATATATAAAAGCAAACGCATAAAAAAAAAAAAAAATTCTTGTTGCACAAGGTTGAATGTTTCTTGTATTGAACAATAACCCAACAAATACTTTGAATAATTTCAGTAAAGATGTGGCCTTCATTTTAACCCTTTTTGGTCTGTTCTTAGCGCAACTACTACAACCTTCAATGTTCCTGTTCTCAGTAGTAGCGGTACTTAGATGTTAACGACGGTATTTTGCTTCTTCGCCCTCAGCTTCAGCAACACACAGTGAACGCTACTTTTTCAATCTCTGATGTCTCTCCACTCAGTTTGATTGCATTCGAAGACAGACAAACCAAAAATCTCTCTCTTCCGGTTGGCTTACCTCTTTATTAAGAGAATTGGCATCAGGTGTCCCAGACTGGTGACGTATCTGTTTTTCTAGTGTGAATGTACTGACATACTAACAAAGTACAACTTCACTCCTCAAAGAATAAATAATTTACTTTTTTATTAATTGGTTTCCAAGGTTCACAACAAGATGCTATTGTTTATCACCTTGCTATTAATTATTCTTCCCCTCTTTGTAAACTAAAGAGATTCTTGTTTTAAAAATAAATTCTAGAGCAAAACATCCTTGATTTTAACTTTGATTCTTATAGTGTCAAAATCCATTTCTTATTTTTAAAAGTTCCAAATTATTATTGTTCCAGTAATTTTCTATTAGTAATCTGATATCATTTGTACACTTTAAAAAAAAGATTGTATTTCGTGTTCTAAATTCACTTCCTGTAACATTTATATTTCAAAGTCCTTACAGCATATTAACATCTTGGTTATTTGAAAATGCCTCTCTTTCACTTGGTGTTTTTCTGTTTTTCTTCCTTTATTATAATTATTATTATTTCAGGGATGATATTACCCCTGCCACACACATACAGACACCAAAATACCACACTTACTCTAAGAAAACCTAAACTAATCCCCTATATACAATATTTGTGGAGGGCTGGGTTGATAAATTCTAAACAATGTAAAAACCCCTGGTGTCCACTTCTGATACTTGACAGTGATTTGGCAGTTTTAGTGGCCACCCACCACTTCTCTCTGGCCTTAGTTGACTCTCACAAGGTGCAAAGCATATTCATATGGAAACCAACTTGTTAGCTTATGACCAATAAAGTATTAGTATTTGATTTATTTTCTCAAGTGTTTTTTTGCTTTTGAAAGTGTCTAGCTAGCTAGCCAATTGACTAATAACTTACTTCCTGAAAACTATTTTTTTATAAGCTCACTAGTGAATATGACTCCATAGAAACAAATCATATGTCCATTGGCTTTGATCACATTTTATCTTTGATATTGATTTTGCACTGAGAAAATAATATATTACTTGTCATCATTTTCTTTTTTTTTTTTACCCACTTTGCCAAGTGTAGTGGGTGGGTTTGGTTTTGCTCACTTATACTGTTAACCCCTTAATGCATCTCAAAATTAATTTAATTTTTTGCTCTTAAATTAATTTACTTTCTTAATTTTTTCTCCAAATTTAATTCCATTATGATTAAACATACTGACATCCCCTCTCAAACTTTTCCTTCATTCTATGCTATAAAACTGGACCTTTCTACATTTGACTTTGTTCATTGACCACTGTCAGTTTTCTTTGGTGCTCTGCTTGCCCAGCACAAATAGTTTACTGCCAATCTTGCCACAAATCTAGAAGCCTATCTGATATGTATGTTTCTTGGTATGGGCAATAAACTTCACATAGGCTCCCAGGGTATAGAATGCAAATTTAATTCTTGTCAGAGTCTACTGTGTTAGTGGCTGTAGAATATAACAACCTGGGTATAAAAGCTAGCAAGTAATAAAAAAAGAAAAACTTGTCCTAAAATTTAGTTTTTCTGCTTTCCTTATATTTACTGGGTGTTGTAAAGTTATTGGGACAACCACTGTGTCAGACAAGACAGTTCTTCTCTCCAGAATCTATCTTGCATATCTATAAGTCTGCCATTTCTTAGAATATTGCTGCCATATATGTCTGGTGTCCCTGTTATTTACCTGGAGCTCCTTGATAAGATTCAAAGAAGAATCAGCAATATTATTGGTCCTGACCTGGTGGCTTGGCTTCAGTCACTTACCCACCACTGTAAGGTTGCCTCTCTGTGCCTCTTTGTAAATACTTTCATGGTCATTGTTCAGATGAGCTCTTCACTATGGTACCTAGACTGTATGAATTTAAGTGCAATGCTAGAATGGTGGTGAGATCGCATCAATTTACAGTTGTGCTAGCTAGATGTAGCCATAACTTTTATGCTAAGTTTTTTTCTTGCACTTCTCACTTGTGGAACTCCCTTCTGGCTCCATGATTTCCAGCTAACTGCAAAAATTTAAATGCATTTTCAATTGCTATTTACTGTCCTCCTGATGGCCCTTTTCTCTTTCTACTCTTTACTAATGCTTCTATTCTTAATTCCTCCATACCCTGTAACCCCTTGCGTGTTAGTGGTTGTACTTCCTTGTTTCAGGTGATACTGATTTAAAAAAAAAAAAAAAACTCATTTACCCAAAATGTGACCAGATGATCAAACAGAATTTTTTTCTCTTGTCAGGCAGAGAACTTTTTAGCATCTCCTCATTACTATATTGTTATTATGAAATATACTTGCATAGTACCCACAAAAAATGCAAGTATTATTTACATATTGATTAACACTTTTACATTGACTAAGACATTTTGGGAAATGTATATAAAGGTTATTGTCCCTAAATACCATTTACTATATGTTTTGGGTGGCGGGGTATAAGAAGAGAATGTCCTCTTGTTTTTATATACTAAAGACCGCAAACATTCAACATCCAATGTCTTATGCAACAAAGTGTAGGACGTAGCCAGTCTCTTTTTATATATTAGGTTGAGTAATAAATACTTTTAGTTTTTGTTTATCAACTTTATTCTTCAAAAACAAAATACAGTTACATTTTATTCAACTACATTATATATTCATCACTATTTGCCATGACTTGTTACCACTTATCAGGCAGCTCTTCAATACCTTTTGGGTAAAATTCTGCAGGATTTGATGTGAAAGACTTTTTCATGAACTCTTGAATTTGGTTTTCATTTTCCTTGTCAAAACTTATCACAGTGAAAAGGTAATAATCAGTTGGTGCAAAGCTCAGGTGAATATGGCAATTGAAGTAGAACAGACCAGTTGAGTTCCAAAATCTTTTTCTGTATTATTCTTGCTCTATGTGGACTTGTGTTGTCATGAAGGAGAACAACATTTTACCATTAATCAACTGTGTATGCTGCCACTGCCAGGTAGAAACTAATCTATGTTAGTGTAACTCCAAATTTATTTTTAACTGCTGTGTGTGATTTGGAGTTGATTCAATCATCATTACAATTTCTTTCTCAAAACAGAAATTAGTTTTGACCCAACTCAATATCTCCAGAGGCCATATGTTGTTTCTTAAAACAAGTGTGTGTATGTATTTAATAAGCTTAATTTAGTTTGGTCTGTTGTATTTAATGTGTAATAGTATTTAATAATGTTCAATGTGTAATAGTATTTAATAATGTTTTATATGTATTTAATGATGTATATGTATTTAATAAGCTTAGTTTAGTTTGGTCTGTAGTGAGTCAGTCTCACAGCTTTCAAATGATTGCTCCACAACAAGGTCCCCAGAGAATGTCTGATAAATATTTTTTTTAAAACAGTAATCAGTTTATTTTTTTCTTATTTGTTGAATCTTATTTTCAACTACATTCAAATTATTCTTGTACTTGACAATTTTATTACATTGATATTATGTTACTAAAATAATTCAACATTTTTTTCCTTGCTATGTTTACTTTGTACCATTCTAAGTCGGATAGGCTTTGTAGGCTTTTGAGGAGTGTCTCTGACATAAGTTGTCTTGTAACAACAGTTTTCTGAGCTGCTGTGTCTGGAGGAATAAGTATTAGTGAAACTAGATGACCCAGATATTTTTCAAGAATTGTTATGATTGGTTACATTCTTGTTATGTTGTCTTTGTTTATTTTACTGATGCACTAACCACAAACTGGGCTTTAGTTTGTCTTCTTTTATTAAATATTTTACTCTTGCAAAATCTCCTTTTAGAGATTGGTTGGCTACATGATCTAAATCATTGTACTCATCTTCTGTCAGTAAATCTGCTATGTACTGTGTCCCTTTAGGTGATCATGACACTCCACAATTTCCTGTCCTTTGTTGCTTTTAATAAATTTTGTCTTTTTGTTATCTCTCTTAAATCCTATTTCGCTATCCATTTACTCAAGCTAACCAGGTAGATTATGTGTTGTTTTCCTCTGTCTCTCTTGCCTTCAATATGTCCTGTGAGTATCAGATTTTCTAAGCCCTCTTTCCTCATTATGTGACCTAGAAACTTAAACTCTCTCTTTCTGATGTTAAGTATAATTTTCCTGTCTATATTTCTGAGATGAGGTATTGTGTACATTATTTACATTATTCGGACTATTGTCCTCATTTTTGTTGCCATATTTATTACAGTGTTTCGGGCGTTGTATGCTCCCACCTTCTTCAGGTGGTTGGAATGTTGAACTTAACCCATTATTTCACTCTGTGAATAAAAGCATTGGTTAGATCCAGTGACAGGACCCAAAGAGTGTGAGTTCAATATCTGGTTAAGGTAGTGGAGAACTTTCAGAGGGAAATTAACAGGAGATAACTTATAACTGATATCCATTAAACATGGCACGTGGAACTAGAACAGTCTACTCCAGTGAGCGAAATAAAGGGTTCAGTTCAACATTCCAACCACCTGAAGAAGGCCAGCGCATTCAACTGCTGAAATGTTGTAATAAATATGGCGACAAAGATGACAATAGTCCGAATAATGTAAATAATGTATGTTTCCTTTTAGTTTTTATTTTCTCTAAAACTTTGTCATTGCTCACATGTCTGGTCCATGGTATCCTCATCATTCTTCTGCAGAAACACATTTCTGTTGCTTCATCTGTGAAGAGATTGCTCAGCATTCACTGCCATACAGGAGGTTGTATGATACTGGTGACAAGGAAGAATTCCTGAACAGACCATGTCCTTTTCCTAATGAGAACTTTGATAAAGAAACAGAATAGAGTTGGGTGGATTCATACCGTTCACTGGATAAAGTGAAATAAACACATGTAGCCTCTGTCAGAATTCACTCATTTGTCTTAGATGCTGATAACTGATGCTTCTTTAAGTAATTCCATTCTGACTTACAGTTATCAGATCTAGTTATTAATATAATATCAGTAACAAGGAATAGTCCCTGAACTGACTGTGCTCTTTTTCTACCAAATTAAGATAATGCAAACAATGGTAGTGATGACACAAATATTATTTTAAATGATGATACTAATTTAGTAAAGATTTCAGTGTTGAAAATAGAGGTGAGCACTTGATTGCTACATTAAATGATTTATGAGCTTTAAACAAAAATTTTCAATCTTAATGAATGAGCTTACTTGTTAGGGGAATATTTATTGCAGGAGTTGAAGAATGCGGAAAAGAAAGGCTTTATACCGATAATGTTAAAATTTCATATTTTATCTTTGATATGACCATAGTAAGACACTTGTGCTGTGGGAAGTTTAGATATGAAAAGGGTTAATACTTGTTTTATTCAACAAGTACACAACATTGACATTACTCAAAATGAACACTTGTGATATTTTGCTATTCGTTATAGATAATATTTATAGATAAATTATAATACTTTATGGTAATGTTCTTTATAGATAACATTCTTTATAGATAATTTTGTTTGCAAAAAGAAATACTAGGATTGACCTGTTTTTTTTAATTTTTTTTTTTTCATTACTGATCATTGCTGATTGCTTCTGTTAAATTTCAAGTAAAAAAAAAAAAAAAGAACTGAACAAAAGTGTTGTGTGGAGTGAGTAGCCATGGTCAAATGCAAAATAAGTAACATTGTCCAACAAACAGAATTGACCATTTGCAATAACAAGAAAAAGAAAAGAAGAACAGGACAAAAAAGCAAGAAAATAATGTATGCAAGGCAAATTATCAGTAATAAGGCAAAGCAACAGTAATATGGTAAAAAGTTCATAAACTAAGAATTTACATTGACACACAAAAGCAAGTTTGAACAAGTGAACAGTGTTCTGACTTCAAGACAGACTGGGACTAAGTCAGATGAAACTGAAAAATGGCCTGTTTTATTTGCAAGAAAAAAAATCTAAGCATGCATTTGTGTGTTTCTGCCTATAAATTGGGAAACAGCAAGTGTTTTGCAGTCATTCCAAGTCAGACTGAAATCAACATGTATATACAAAAGCAAACAGAACAATTTTCTTATGAAATCAGTTATGTAATAAAAACTACTTCTGATGAGAGAAAAAAAAAGATAAAATCTTGTTTTGCGCCCAACTAACTTGATCATTTTGGTTAGAGGTTAAGTGTTTTTGTTTGAATTTGTATTGAGATTATACAGGGTTTTTTTTTTTTTTAATGAATCCGTGTTATCTAAAAACATCATTTACTTGAAATTGTTTTGTTCATGTCAAGTAAAAAAAATTACATAAAAAAACAATATATATATTAAATGTACAGTAAAAAATTAACAAATTTCTTACACAAGCAGTTAAATGAATTAAAAAATTAAATGGTGGTTTATGTTCACATCATGTTGAAACTCTGGTTTCCATACAATCTCACTAGTTAAGTAATGATGAGCCTGATCAGTACCTGGACTGATGACTGCTTAGAAATATCAGGTCCTGTAAGCTTGGATGTGCAGTTGGTGTAATGGATAATGGCTTGGAATTGTTAATTAGAGAGCAGAGTTTCAAATAACCTTGGAAAAGGTATAAATCTACCCCTTTTCTCCCTGCTATGGGTTAATTAGTAAGTCTTGTATCACCAAATCATTATTGTTTCAAAAAGAAAAATTCTTTCAATATAAAAATATTTTCTTGCTTTAAATAACCTGCAAAGGGTTGATAAGTCATAAAAAACAAATCAATTAAAAAAAAAATTAAGTTTTTGGAAAATTCTGCATTATTTCTTATTGCTTTAAACATTATTTTTAGTTGGTGAACGTCCCTGTTTTTATTTTCTTAATGAAATTAATGTCAACTTCTCCATCTACACTGGTTGATGTTAATTTCATTATTTAAGAAATACATCTTTTGTACACCTCGTTTACAGTATCTAAAAATATTGGATTAAATTTCTTGAATTTAATGTAATTAACTTTGCGTAATGTTCTTAATAAATAATTTTCCATTAATTTTGTAGTATAAAATGTTTTTTCCTATTTTATTTTTTTTATTTTTTATTTTTTTAATGGTAAACTAAAATTCAACCTACTTTTTTAAAAATACCTTTTAGAAAGAAAAACAAGTTAGTAATAAAAAAAATTAAATTTTATCATCAATAAATTTGTTGTTATGAATAACAATATTATAGAGACAAATATTAAATTAACTTTATGTAACAAAAAATAAATAAATTTTACAGTGTAAAAACTATTAAAAAAACAGTCTCCAGAAGAAAAGTCTGTTAAAAATTAAACATAGCAAAACATTATTAAAATTAACTTTCTTGGAAGAGACATTGTAACGTTTATAAGACAGACTAGAAAAAATGGGATTAATAAATTATGAATATTTCTTTAAATGAAGTAAAAAAAAAAAAATAAAAAGTTACATTTCGGTATAAGAATCATGTTAGAAACGGAAATACAGATTATGCAAAAATAAAGTTGATCATTAATGTATTTGATTTTATGAATAAAAAATTAATTTCATAGAGAGGAATGTGTAGCACTCTTGCCCCCAAAACATCCCTTACTTGGAATTAATTGTAAACATTCAGTAATTAGTTGGGTGTGTCTGATACTGCTATTTTTAGGTTTTAAAATTCTTTTTTAAAATTTAAGACATAAGTTTTGGGACTCTAATTATGATAAAACATCATTTGCCAAACCGATATGTATTTTCTAATGGTCAATAAATTCTGTATTTAATTAAACAAAAATATTATTGCATCATCATCAGCACCCACTTGCATTCAAGAAAACTTTGTAAAGTTAATGTGCCCTCAGGCAGGATTTAAACCTGTGAAGCTCTCTGGAGCTGAGCAGTCAATGCACACCAGATTAGATGATGGTTCATCTCGCAAAAAGGGTACACAGTTTCAAATCCTGCTAGAGGACACATTTTCTTTACTAAGTTTATTTTGAATGTGCAGGCCTGTAGATGTACTAAACACTATTTTAAAAAATAAAAGCAGAAACTGAGTGTCTACTCAAATACTGGTATTCACTAAAATAACATACATATATGTAAAAATTTCAAATAGTGTATATCTGTAAATGGATAATATGAATAAAGACAAAAGGAAAACTTGTTTTAGGTGATGAGTTTTATCCTCTGAGGGATTTTATCAAGGACAAAGCAAAGATTTATTTTGTAACAAGTATTTATATACAAGAGTGAGAATATTATTGGATTTTTAAAAACATTTTAAGTTTTTAAGTTTGCTCATAGATATTAATCAGGTTAGCTGAAAAGTCAGGCAAGCTATGGAGGACACAGTGTAACCTAATTCAATGTCTAATAAATGAAAGTGGGTAAGTGATGTTTTGGAAATTTTTTTTAGTGTTTAAATTATTTTAGTTTGGGATTAATTTATTTGTTATATATTGTGAATAACATAAAGTTAAGGATTTAACTATTTTCTTTCAATTTTTTTTTTTTTTTTTTTTTAATAGTTTTGTAGTCATGTATGTTTGGGAAAGTATTAATTCTTTCAAGAATAGAGATATTGGAAAAAATCCAGGGTTCAGATTTATATTTTGATAAGATTTGATAGCAACACTCTTGAGAATTTTTCTTCTAAGCTACTCTCTCTTCTAACAACTGTGACATTCTTTAGATCAAAGTTGTGGTTGAATTTATTTTTATGCATAACTAATGCATTTGATAAATTGCTGTGTATAACATTGCTTTTGTATTATGGTATTTTTGGTTCTGATCATATCCATTATAGTTTTGGATGTAGTTGTCATTATTTTGATGTTGTTTAGATTGGATAGTGGCTGTTGTGGAGTTAGTAGGTAATATTATGCATCTGTTTTTATCTAGTTTATTGTTGTTAATAATGTTATCTTTTTTGTGGTAGTATATTCTGTATGCTTTTCTCTTAGCATTGTGGATGAAATAATAAGGATATTGGAGGTTTTTCAATTTTTTTTTCTTTGGATAAGTATTGGGGGCTGCAGGTTTTTAGTGCTCTTAAATAAAATCCCATTATATTCCAGATTTGATCTTTTTGTAGTGGTGAGAATAAAAATTGACCAGGTCATTCTTGTTGGTAGCTTTTCTGTAAACCTCAATTGAAGTTTGTTATTATTCCTGTGCAGCATAATATCTAGGAAGAGTAAAATGTTGTTAGACTCAGGTTCAAAGGTAAAGTCTATTGTGGGTTTGATGCTATTTAGTTTGTTGACAAGATTAAAATGTAAAATTATATCATGGAATTATTTATGTATCTGAAATGAGAATATTGTGGTAAAATATTTTTAAAAGAATCACTCTCCACTCTCCAAAAATTCCAAAAGTAGACAAGCCAAAATGCCACTGAGAGGAGATCCCATTGGTAAACCAAATTTTTGTCTATAAAAATTGTTATTGAAGGTGAAAAAACATTGGTTGATGATTAAATGGCATATTTTTATGATTTTATGGGTGGAAATAGGTAATTTTGTTTTTGTTTTAGTTAAATGTGTTATTATTAAATTTAAACATTTCTTTACAGGAACTCTGATTTTTTTTTTTTTTTAGTATTCATTTTATTACATTTTTAAAAACAGTAATATATATATAATTTTTATTTTATTTTGTTAATCTGAATTTTTGTATTAATTTCATAGTAATATTTATGTTGGAACTTTTTCAATTTTTTTCTGGTAGAAATAAAAATTCAATTAATAAATACAATAAGTTTTATCTGTGGTTGTCATCCTCAGTGATTGTTTATTTGTTTTCTTTCCTTGGGCCTATCTAAATGCAGCTGTTGTTTTATTTTTTAATATATTGAATTATTATTTTAATTTAAGTGGTATGAGTTTAGTATGTATAGATAAAATTTGATTGCTTCCAACCACCCACTGCTGTCATGAGCAGCCAAATGGTTTTAATGCAAAGTATTTGTTGTGGCAGAAGATGGGCTAGATATGTTGCCATGGTTTCTTGGATACTGATGAGGCCAGCAGAAATATTTGTTTACATTCGGGCTATTGCTATAACCTTGACAAGTCTCATTAAAACAGTACTTGTGGTATGAGAGAACTTAAAGTCTAGAGTGTTCAGGTTCCATTCTAAATACTTGCATAAATTTATTCCTACCAAGAAAATAATATCTAAGACCTCATATGAAATGATTAATATATATATATATATATATAAGGTAGCATACTTTGGTAGGTGAGTGAAAAAATTATCTAAAGAATTCCTCACTTATGAAAGAAAAATAATTTATTGAGATAGAAAGTTCTTGAGTGTGCCACTAGGAAATCTTGCAAAAATGTAAATCAGCAACCTGGATTTAAAAAAAAGAAAATACCTCCTTTCCTAAAAGATATACTCCTTTCTGAAGCCAAAACATGATCATAAAAAAATTTAAGAATTAAAACATTTGTTAAAGCAAAGCCTATAAAATACATAAATTAATTTATTAAAATAAAATAATAAATACTAATTATGACAAAAAAAAATTACAACAATAACCGCTTTACTACTTTCATTTATTTGACATTAAATTACATCACTGAGCATCCTCAGTAGTTTACCTTGTCTTTTGTAATTAGCCTAAAGAATATTTATGAGCATTCTTGAATTTAAAATTTTTTAAAATGTAATATTTTTACTTCAGTTTATAAATACTTGGTGCAAAATAAAATCCCTACATTTGTCTTGATAAAGTCTATCAGAGGACAAGTTTTCCTTCTGTCTTTATTTATATTTGTCTTTTACAGATATATTTTTTGCTTATATTTGAATTTTTACACTATCTCAGTTACCTGTCCAAACAGTGGCACTAAAAAAGCTGTTATCCTTTTATTTTGGCAGTTCAATTGTGCTCATTAATTTCATACCCCCACCCAAGGTTCTGAATTACCTCATATATGTCAGTCGTGTATGTTAAACCAAAAAATCATTAAATTATCATGTACCTTGTGTGTCAATTTTAAGGCTAATGGAACAATAAATTGAGGTAACAAAGCTCCATGTTTTATGATGTGATTTAAGTAATGATTATTTTAAAAACTGAAGGTTTGAAACGGCAAGCAAAAGAAACTTTATTATGATGACATTTTATGCTGAAAAATTCGAGTATTTAATTTGAGGAATATTATCAGGTTACTTCTATTTTTTTTTATTTTTTTTTTTTTTATTTATTTTTATAACTGATGAATATTTTTCATATTTTAGTCTACCTGTAGCTCTTTGCATTTTCCATTGTGCCTGGATTTCAGGCCAGTTGAAATTACTTTCATATGATGATGCTGTATTTTTTTTTTTTCCAAAATAATTTGTTCATATGAACTATACTTGAGTACAAAAATGAATAATAATATTTTCTTTATTAACCATTCTGTAGTAATTTAGTTTTTTTTAGAAACAAAGGAGGCAGTTAGGTTTTTGCAAATTATTTTGGCTAATTTGGGAATGCATCAAAGTTAATGACACATAAAAAACATACATTATCAAATATCAGGATGGTGTTTTATTTTTATAAAAAAGTAGTGTCTGTAGAAGTAAGCTTATCCATATTCTTTTTAGTCATTTCACCCCCAAGCAAGGTGATAAATCCACTAAGATGCAAGATGCAAGAGTGAAAGAAACTAAGAAAATGTTATTGAAGTGAGAGTACAATAAAAGAACATGATTCGAAAGGGCAGAAGATGACAATGTTACATTTAAATTTTTGCAGATCATAGTTGACAGGAAAACAAGAAGCTGGAAGAGAATTCTACAGTTGAGAAGTGCTGGAGAAGAAACTATTAGAATAGGCATACATGATTATTATAGCTCTCTTGATGTTGATGGAAATTTATTTTCAGGGAATTGGTTTTATATTTGACTCTGGTTTTGAGAGCTTTAATACAAAAGGTTAAGAAGAAAGCCCTCATCAGTAAAGAGCAATAACAGTTAATGGATTTGAGAAACCTCTTTTCCTGAAAGGTTGTTTTAAGAGAGAGATTTTTATAATTTTCATCCAAAAGTAGCACTGGCTATTTGGTTAATGAATGCTGAATGTTTCCTTATAAGAAACAGCTATGATTACCATTATCATTAATAGGGTCAGGGAACAAAGATTCAGTTCTATGGTAGCAGAACTTTCATAGGAAAAGTATTTCCCAGCTTCATATAATAGTTTCTATACAGACTTTGTCAAAATCTGGTGTTTTTTGGGGGTTTTTTTTAGATGAAAAAGAGAGAAACTTTTCAAGAGCATCAAATGCAAGAATACCAAACAACTTATAAACCAAAACCTATTTATTTTCTACCTATTGTCCTCATAGTAATTGTAAGTTCAATTGCTGGGTCATGCAGTGTGTATTTTGACTTGTGGAAATGATCAAACAATAACTGAGCAGTACTAAAAACAAGAACTAGACAAGATATCTCTAGACATATGTCATGGGCAGTGGCACAAAAACAATCTAACCCTGTAGATTGAATAAATGGTTCAGTTCAGAATTCCCTGTAACCCAGATTAAGATACACCTGATTAAAGCTGGAGGACACAACAGCCAAAATGTTGTGATAGCAATAACAAAGATCAGGACAACAGTACAAATAGAAATAGTGTAAATAATAACTCCTCATCCCAGAAATTCAAACAAAGACATTGTGTTAAAAGCAATAAAGATTAAGATACCAGTTTAAAAAAATTTTGGAACAATGAGAAAAAAAATTTGTTATAATACATGCTAAATATTTTTATAAAAACATTTGTTCAAAAATCACTTTGCATTTAAGACTATGTAGGTTATGTTTGCAGAGATATGTCTGTAGGTTTATGTGACTTAAGGGTCAATGGTGTGAAAAGTGGAATCTGTGAATGGAGTTCAAATCCTGTCTGAAACTGTTGTGTCCATTCTTGTACTATTGCCTTCAGGAAAGGCACAAAATCATTTATTCTCCCCACCACCAACTTTGAATAGCAGAGTGGACTAAGTTCTCTAGACTTAAGTGGTAACTGGTTTAAGAGAAAGAAAACTTTGAATTCAAAACTGTGCAGAAGGCAATGGGAAACTACTCCATTATTTTTCCCCAAGAATTTCTAGCAACTGACAGATAATAAAGACAAGGAATCTGTAGAGAGCTATGATTGCTTACAACCAAAAGGAACATAGTATTAAAAAATAAATAAATAATTAAAAATTATACATCATATACCAGTTTGTTAGAATAGCTTCTAAATGACCCAAGATGAAATATGATGCATATTATATGGAAGAAAATAGATTTCTTCATCTTGGGACTTGAAGAAAGTGTTAGGAACATATTCTTTAAAAACTCACAGCTATTAATCTTAAAGAACTTTATTTTTTAAAAAGTTTATAAAATCAATATCTGACTAATGTGTGAGCAAAATATAACATCCAATCAACTGGACTGAATTATTATTGAATTATCTATAAAAAAAAAATTAAAAACATTTATCTTCTATCTATATATAAAATTCAGTGACTTCTGTTAGTCTGTCTGTCACACCCTCTAAAATCACCATATAATGACTGATTGAAACCAAATTTTAGGGAAAAGTGAAAACAGGTAAGGGGGTACAAAGTACTATTGGTTTTACCATGATGCATAGCGTAGTACAATAAATTTTCAGTCATTTTCTTGGAAAAATTAATTTCTATTATTTAACATACTAATAAAGCTGTCACTATTAAAAATAAATACTTATTTAATAAAAATGCAATATTGGTTTTTCACATATTTCTCTTTAAGTTTTTATATAAAAGAATCCAGTTTCCAGTTCACTCTGTGTTTGCAAGAACTATAAACAAATCACAAAGCCACATGCCTCAGAAAATTGGAATTTGGCTCTAGAAAAAAATATTTACACATGGCCAGTTGTATGTTGCATGCTCAAGAGTAAGAGATCCCAAGAATTTATTCTTTGCTGTTAAAAAAGAAAAAAATAAATTTTCATAAAAAAAATATTGTTTACCATATTGTTTCCTATAAAATTAAATTAAAAAAATTATTAAACAATGGAAATAGGGTTTTTGTCAAAGTATTTTTCCAAACAAATCAGCCAGTAAAAATTTCATTGATTGGTTTACAAAGTTGAATGAAAGAGTTTGTAATTCTCAACAAAAAATGTTAGTGATAACTTCAACAGTACTAAATACTGTGAAGATTTCAACACACATCAGCGTGTTGCAAAAAAAAAAAAAAATTAGTAAATAAAAAATGAAAGCTTATATTTACCTCTGCTTGCTGTTGCTGATTTTGTTTTTCTCTCTGGTAAAAGTTCATTATAAAATGTCACTTGTTCACTTATTGTGGAGGAGGAAGACTGAGATTGTTGACTCTTTATAATAGGATTATTCACTTAAGGAATGTAAATGCCAAAGATCTTCT
The DNA here is from genome assembly GCA_903632075.3 of Acanthosepion pharaonis. NCBI lineage: Eukaryota > Metazoa > Mollusca > Cephalopoda > Sepiida > Sepiidae > Acanthosepion > Acanthosepion pharaonis. The sequence continues at coordinate 238,673 of CAHIKZ030000926.1, read as the reverse complement.
CTCACATGGAAATTAGAGTTCCTTGTTTTTCTTTATTTTATTTTATTTTAATTATTTTTTTTTTTTGAAAAGCTGAAGATTTATCCTTGAAGTGTTCATCACCTGAATCATATTTAAAATAAACATTTATTAGGCTTCTACAGACATTTCCCAGGTACCATGCCAAATAATATACTTTGAGGTCTCTCAAAGCATTGGAGAGTATTTGGCAGTGACCATCTCTCCAGGTAGCCAATAACAAATTGCACTGGGTTTACAAAGTACCAGCAGTAAAGACTAAGCTCTGCACCCAAGATAGACTGCTTTACTATTTACCCATAGCTGAATGGAGCAGTATTTGCCAGCTTTTCCCTAGGGCATTAGTGCCAAATGAATGCAGCCTCAGTCAATGTTGGGAATTTGATTTGTCAATTTTCATTCTTGGTACCATTAATCATTACACTCGCCCGCCACACATACACTACACTTCCAGGCGTATGTCATAAATAGATAAAACATAATCTGTTGGTATTAAAATGAACAGTATCAAAAACTTGCTCAGTTTATCTTATAGCCTTTCAGTTAGAAATTTTTATGTTTGCTTACTCCAATTTACTGCCATTTATGCCCACACCCATGAAAATTTAATAAAAATAAACGTTAAGAGATAGAAACACATTATTATGAATACCTCCATTTTTTTTTTCACTGCAAAAATAGCATAGCATGATAAAAAAAGCCCCAAATTTAATAAAAGCAAAGTTTTGTCATCAAAATGTTTATTATTAAAAGGAAAAACCAAAGTATTTTTTTATTTTATTAAATTTTTATATATTTTCTAGGACATTCAAAATTTTATTTAAAATTCTTTTTTTTTTTTTTGCATTAGCAGTCAATATAATATTTACAATTAGTATTTTAGCATGTCTTTTCAGGTAAAAGACACATTGAATTAGAAATTCTTGCAAAAATCAAATAATTCCCAAATTTTTATGAGACATTCAGGACTTATTCACAAATTGATGAAATTATTTTACTGATTTTTTTTTTTTTTTTAGAAAAATCTTGGTAAAAAAAAAAATTTAATTTTTACAGATGTTACCCCCACACTTAATTAATTTCATAAAATTTCGAGAAATTAAAATTTCATCTGTAATTTTCTTTTTTATTAGTTAAAAGCAGGACTCCTTGGAAAATGTAAATCATTAATTTTTTTATTTTTATTTTTTATTTTTTTCAAACACTACTAGTTTCCCAAAAATCTGCCCCAAATCCTAAAATAAAAAAAATGCAATAAAACTATGACATTATTTAATTAGAAAAGCTTTTAATTGCTTTTATAAATAAGATTTATTAAGGACACTACTGTCATAAGAATTTTTTTTTTTTTTTTTTAATGAATTTTTACAAGAATTGTTTTCATTCTTTTTAATTATGATAATTTATAATATATAAATCTTTTAAAATTCAGTATTACTTTCATCCAGTTAAGTTATTAGGGAAAACTATATTTACTAATCAAATTAATACTATATTTACTTAATCAAATTAATACAAATTATTTTGCACCAAGATAATTTTTAATTTTTTTTTTTTTTTTTTTTTTTTTTTATGTATATAAAATATTACACAACATGCCCTTTTTTAAACTATGGTTAACCATACATGACATTATCTGAAAATAAGAGCGATGACTAAGGTAATTTAAAGCCAACATTGCTAAAATCAGATTACAGAGAAGACTTTCCAACATTTTTAAGATTACTGAATACTTAAAGATTATATAAGAAAAGGTGCTCATGCCATTTTCTTAATTTATGTTTTACATATAAATTATCCGTAGAACAACAATCATTATGTCAAGACCTTGTCAATTACATTAAACATGGTGAAATTAGTTAAAAAAAGAATCTACTGTTTTGTTTTAAAAATATTGTTATTTATTTTAAATTTAAAGTAAATAATATTTTTTCAAATTAGATTAATTATACTTTAAATCAGGTAATATTCCTCAAATAAACTTTCAGAAATGTATATTTTATTTTTGGAAGATTTTTTAATATAGAGAATTACATTGCAATATAAGATGACTAAAAAAAGGGTGCTAATCAGTTATTTTAGAAAAAAAATCAATTCCACTCAATATAATTTCTGTTTGAAATCCATCAGAGTTTTTTGCTTACTGGAAATAGTAAATTTAATCCTTTTACCTTTCAATTAAAGCTAAAATGAAAGCTTTTTCATTTATAAAAATCCATTTTAAACCAAGGTATTGAATATTAGTGGAGGTACCAACATTACATTGGAAAATGTTCAAAGTTATTAAAATAAATGAAAATTTTTTCAGTCTTGTTTAAATGCTTCTTTTTTTTTTTTATCAGATTTTGCATAAATTTAAATAGTTATAATTTGTGTTAACCCTTAAAATGGCCACACCCCCAAAAATGTTGTTAATAAGTTAACCTCAACAAAGAAAAATGTACTCTGTGCCTCTTAGAAGAATGAACTATTCTCAAGCACATTGGTAATCATAGTCTGCTGAACAAATGAAGTGAGCTTATGATAACATGCAGCCACAGAAGGAACTCTCTTAAATATTTTATTGCTGGCTAGAGCAATTAATCTAACATTTGCTGTAATCCCCCCACCCCGACCTGCCTCTAATAATTTTTTGTATTCATTTTCTTTTTTCTTTTTATCATATTCAGTTACCTCCCTTGCACCATCCTAGCATTTAGCAGTCATTAGAGCCTGGCGTTCCCTTTTCTTTTTTTAATTTGCTTTATTAATTTTTATTATTCTTTATATTTTTACTTTTCCTTATCTTTTATTCTTTTTTTGCCTACCCACACTTTTTATTTGGTAACTCCCAATATTTTACTTTGTATTATAACAATCTTAACCATTGACTCAGTATACATTAATGGATCAATGTCCCTATTAAACTTACTATTAATAACTGATTTCATTTTCCGATATCTATCTACCAACACTCTATATTTTGAATTTATACCCCAATGCTATATCATATTTATAATAATCTTAAACTTCGAATCCACATACAATGTAGCATTGCTCCTATGAAACCCAGAAATTTAAAAAAACAACTGTATTGAACAGTTCATAACTTTTTTGTACCTGATGAATGGGAAAATCATGAAACTCTGAGTCATACTTTAAATGTAGGTATATGTGTAATTTATATTTATATATATATATATATATATATATATATATGCACCGGGTGTAACCGCAAAATTGTCCAAATCATGTAACAGCAAAATTGTCCAATTGTTAGATTAAACTCTGAACTGTTGTATCTTAGAAATGATTAAAGATATCTTACTGGAATTCTCTTGAGGTTTTTATAACACTATTGGACTCTACTTTGAACAAGAAGAATGTATTTAGCTTTAAGTTGAAATGATAAATCCTGTTAGTTTCCCTCTCTACTGCTCCTCTTTTTTTTTTTTTTTTTTTTTTTTTTAAACTTATTCACTGTTCTCTTGATGGTTCTTTAATGGACTTTGAAGATGGAAGCCAGAGTATGAATGTTTGTATCATTACTGAAGACCTGAATGATCTTTTTGCTATTACCATTTCTCAGTTTGGAAGACAGTGTGGCTGACACAAAATGTCTTTAACCTATTCTTTTTCTAGCTGAATGTCTCAAAGGGTTTGTCAGTGATTCTTATGACAAATGGTGTCAAGGTGACTAGATGTCTTATCTGAAAATCTGGAAAAAAAAAAAAAAAGAAACTCAATTATTTTTGTGCTTTTTTTTTTTTTTTTGTATATTAAACATTTTGTGAGATAAACACAATTTGGATAATTTTGCTGTTATATATATATAATGTTCTTGTTAAACATCCTGACTATACTCAGAAATTGTTTACACTTACAATATTTTATGTTTCTTTTTTTAAACTAATGTCTTGTATGAAAATCAATCTCTTCATTTCTCTTGAGCACTTTATCACCAACACATGTTTAGCCACCTCTCTATCCACCCTTTAATTTTTTAACCCAACCTCATTGCTATTAATGTATTGTAAATAAAAGTGAAATAGGTAATTTTCTTTTTTTTTTTTTTTTTATTAGAATTTAAATTACTTATATTCCTTGAACTTATGAAGAAACTTAAAAATCTTGGTTTTTTTCTTCTTTTTTTTTTAAACATGACTTATGGCTTCACTTTTACTTTGATCTGTGATTGGAAGTAGTGCATTGGACTACAAGTTCTGTTTCTTCATATTTTGTCTTTGCTTTTTAATTCTGAAAGTCGAGTCTTGTACTATGCATATAAAATTGGCGGCAAGTCATTGGTTAAATTTTAAATTGATTTCAGAAACATAACTCACCTTTTTATCTTTTTAGCTTGAAACATTTCAACATTCCTGTAATACCCAGAATTAACTTTTTTTTTTTTTTTTTTTTTTTGGTCTTAAAAGCTTATTTATTTTCTTTTAATAGATATTTTGGAATGTTAAGGAGTATATGTTTACAGTTTGATATTCTACTTCCTACTAGCATTTCAGATTTCAGTCCAAAGTTATGATTCCTTGGCATACCAAATGTAGTATTTTATGAACAGATAAACTGGTACCGATTTTCTTTCACTTTCTTGGATGTGCCGCTTGTGAATGTCCATTAATTGTTTGCATACAAGAGATTTCGTACCAGAATCAAGTTAAAAATAGCTTAACATTTTTTTTTACTTGTATCAATAAAGTAAACACTATGTCTGGTGGGTCTGCTTTAAAATGATTGCTGTTAATAAGATGATGCCTTTTGTAAATGTGATCTTGCTCTACATTTAAATCATTTCAATGATTTTGAATGTAAAAAAAAAAAAAAAATAAAACCTTTTACTTTCATTATGGATTCTTGGTAAACTATAAACCTGTATATGATTATTTATTTTGTGTGAAGCTTTTGTGTTTTTGTGCTGCCACATTTTCAACTTAACTCATTTCATAACTCATTTCATAACTCTACTCATTTCATAACTCAACTAGGGTAATAGTGAAAGAGAATATGAGAAACAAAAGAAAAAAGACTACTAAGGGAATGAAAAGAATAAAAGAACTGCAATTAAGGAAAAAGAACATAATGATTGAAATTGCATTTAAATTTTTGAAGATCAAAGGTGATTGGAAAGTAGGAAGCCAAAAGAAGGTTCCACAAGCAAGGAATGTGAGAGAAGAAAGTGTTAGCATAGAATCTACAGTTATATCTAGCCATTTCAACTGTAAACTGATGAGACCTTGCCACCAATCAAGTACTGTGTTTAAATTCATAAAATCTAGGTATCATCAGAACAATTACTATGGAATATTTATAGAAAAAGGTACAAGGAAGCCTACAGTGGTGAAAAAGTCATTGAAGCTGATATGCAAGGTCAGTACCGATAACATTGCAGATTCTTTTTTGGATTTTATGAAGAATCTCTAAATACATAGCAGGAGCACCAGATGTTTCAGCAATATTCAATGTATAGATGAATGGTAGGAATGGAAGATTCCACTACTCTTTGACTTGTCTTGTATTTGGTCCTGCTGGGTGTGTAGCCAATCTCCTCACCAGTAAAGCCTTCTAGTAGCAGAATCAGTTTAGTCGTTGATGACTTGATCATGTCACAGGTAGTACTGGGTTACTTAGTAATATAAATACTCAAAAATACTCAATAGATATCTAGAGCAATAACTGTATCAAAATATGAAAAGTTCCTGAATCTTTGAGTTGGTCTTTGATAAGTATCCTAATCTCTTCACCTTTTCAGATTTTTGAAGCTATATATATATATATATATATATATATATATATATAAAAAATGTGTGTGTGTGTGTGTGTGTGTGTGTTTATGAATAAGTCTGTAGTCTCATATTCTCTATCCTTATCAATGCACTTAATTCAATGGTGAATGTTCATAATAAAGATGAACTATTATACAGTCTGAATTTCAGATCAAATTCAGCTAAGAACTATATGTCAGTGTATGGGTTTATTAATTCACTTTTATGTATGATATATTTAACATTTTCACTGTTCTGCAACTTGAAGAATCTATGTCAAAATGTAAAACTTGGATTTCTCAGTCCAGAGTTCTTAGTTTTTTGTTACTCATCTATTGAAATACATAACACCAATCCCAAATTGAGGCCTGGGATGGTTAAAACCTTTGTGACTTTTAAAGATTTACGTAATCTATTGCCTAATAGTAATGGAAGGTCTTTCTTTATGCTGTTTTGGCTGGCATTAAAAGGCCAGCAATTCTTGAAATCTGCCTGATCTGTCATTACAAATTACTCAATTACATGGTAGTAGATACTAGTATTTAAAGCCTTTAAGGTTAACTATGGGTAATAATAGCAATAGAAGGATGGGAGATAAAAAAAAAAAGTTTGGAGAAAAGAATATGCTTTCAGGCAAATAAGTGGCCAACACCAGCCATGAAATTATGAGAATTACTTGTGTCACCTTTCTGAAGAACAAAAGAAAAAAAAAATACTTGAAAAAAAACAAACAAAAAAAAAATCTGCTTTCAAAGCTAATTTAAGAAGTTCAGAATATGCATTCAAAAAAGTTTCCAACTTTATTTTTTCCTGTCAAAACTCATGCTGTGTGGATGAAATCCTTTGGATAGGAGGTGTTGCCATGCTTCCTGCACACATGTGGAAATTTTGCATCAGTTTCTGGCTGTTATGCCTAGATTACAGACATGTAGTGCATGCTTGTCAGATTTTTGTTTTCATGCAAGATAACCAAACACATTGAGAAAAGATATTGCATCAAGTTTTGCCAAAAGCTTGGTTTACTCAAGCTCAAAACACCCCAAAATTCAGCAGACCTTTAGTGATGATGCCATGAGCAAAACTCAGGTCAAGAAGTGGTACAACTGCTTCAGACATGGCTGCACCAGTGGGGAGTGAGTCACCTTCAGTCAGGTTATCCACAAGCTGAAACAAGGAGCTGACTGAGAAGCTTCTGCAAATAGTCATAGAAGACTATCATGTAACAATCCAGGAAATTGCTCACAAAGTGGGAATAAGCACAGGATCAGTGCATTCCATTTTAACAGAGGTTTTTTACATGCAGAAATTGTTGATGAAATTTGTGGTTTTCAGATTGGGGAAGAGCCAGAAGTCACACAGTATTAATTGGGAATGTAGGGAGCTTGTCAAACAAGTAGTGTGTTGTTCTTGACCAAGAAAGCTTGGTGCAATATATCTGCTTGATGCATTTGGTTATATTGTATGAAAACAAAAATCCAACTTACATGCCTGGATACTAGGTGTAACAGACAGGAACTGACACTGCCTACCAGTGTAAAACTTTTCATGCATGTACAGGAAGGGTGGCACCACATCTCATCCAAAGGATTTTGCCCATGCAGCATTAGTTTTGGTGGGGAAAAAACAAATTTGGTTACTTTTTGAATGCACTTTATAGCATATATATCAGTTGAAAAGATTATTACCTATAGATCACCATTTTGGCCTTCTTGATATCAATCTGGAGGAGACAATCCCCACATACAACACCTTTGGAAAAGGCTTGAGAACCATACCATAGGTTCACCCAAACCTTGTAAGTGAAATTGGGTACAGGAAACTGTTTGAAAACAGTGCTTGAAATTAGTGCTTGTGTTATCATGAAATCGCAAATCATAGTGACCAAGGGTTTGAGTGTGCCGGACTTGTTCAAGCTGGTGATCATACCAGATTATGTGATCTATTTCAGAAGAAACTGTATGTAATGTCTGCTCAGTTTGGCTGTGTGGGTGTTGAACAAGCATAAATGTTCCTGAGCAGGTACCTGCAACAGGAATTATCTCACCACTCAAAGTGGGCAGGTGGACATACTTGGAAATACAGCTATATTACAACCAGATGGTTTAGTTTTCCAACACACTTCCTTTTGTCTGTTATTCATTCTAAGGAATTTAAGATATTTATTGGTTGAAGCATCTACAAAATTATATTAAATTGCCATTTTAGATCTTAGCATTTTTTCAAATTTCTCTCACACACCATATCATTTTCAAAACAAATTAGCTTCTCACTGTGCAATGTATGTTTTTACTTTGTATTTATTTTTAAAATTTACTGACCAGACAAGGATGTTTGTCATTGAAATCAATTTCACTTGAAAATGTGTTTCAAATCAGATATGACTATGAATCTATGTGCTTTTACAAATATTTTCTTCCTTTAAATGAAGTGGGGGGGATACAAAATTTCCAAAATATAGGCTTGTTATTTTAGGAGTGCTAGCTAGTCTCATAGGTACAGATAGCTATGTCATTGTTGACTTTATCTCTCATATCCAGGAATTTAATTTTTTCCCTGCTGATCATTTCCTTTATGGTGATGGTGTTGATGACTAAATAGACCAATTCTTGCATGGAAGAGATGATGGCATTAACTGCATGGTAATGTTGGTGGAGGATGACGCTGATCTTTGTCAAGCATTTCTCTCTTGCTGTTTGACTTCTTCCTTTTCTCTTCTGGTGGCTTTGTTGTTTTTGGTTCTGATGGTGATGGAACACCGCCAGTTGGTATGGTCTCCAGGTTCTGTTTCAAACAATTTAGGCCAAAGACAGGGATAGGTATGTAATTAGACCTATTTCTCCTACCATAGTCACTTTTGTTGTCTACAGTGACTAATTCAAAACAGCATTATCGTAAATGTAGTAAAAAAGAACTGAAGAAAAGGGTGTTGATGACTTTAATTTGTAGCCAAGATTAGATAAATTTATATCATGAAAGAACTGATTCCCAGTTTGCCATATATTGTCAATATCAATCTGTTCATATCTATCAATATCAGTTTATTCATATCTATTGGTACCTAGAACATGACAGCATAGAGATGGCCACAAAGTAAATGTCCAGTTTATTACTCATGATGATAAAGTGAAGAATTGTTTTCATTCTTTTTAATTTTAATTATGATAATTTATAATATATAAATCTTTTAAAATTCAGCATTAGGTGATATTGTTATTAGGGAAAACTATATTTACTAATCAAAGATTGAAAAGCTTAATACAAATTATTTTGCACCAAGATTTTTAAAATAATTTTTAATTTTTTTTTTTATGTATATAAAATATTACACAACATGCCCTTTTTTAAACTATGGTTAACCATACATGACATTATCTGAAAATAAGAGCGATGACTAAGGTAATTTAAAGCCAACATTGATAAAATCAGATTACAGAGAAGACTTTCCAACATTTTTAAGATTACTGAATACTTAAAGATTATATAAGAAAAGGTGCTCATGCCATTTTCTTAATTTATGTTTTACATATAAATTCTCTGTAGAACAATTGTGACAGCATGTAAATGTCCAGTTTATTACTCATGATGATAAAGTGAATTTCTTTTAATTAAAAAAAAAAATGAATATCCACAAGAAGTGAATCCCAGTCAAAACAGTAAAAGTGGAATGAGAAAAAAAATGACACTAGGCAAAAAAAAAAAAAAAAAATTTCTTTTTAAAACCATAAAAAAATCAGATAATACATTTTATTGAAATTTTCAGAAATTATTTAGTGATCGATAAGATTATTTTTGTATATATTTTTTTTATATTGTGTATATGAGAGATGCACCACATGGCCTAATTGGACAAGTCTTCGACCTACTTCATTCTAGAATGAAAAGAGGAAGTGAGATCTTGTATCCTTCCTTTTAAGTCCTGGGCAATGTCACCTTACAGCATCTTGGCAGACCAGGTGGTGCTAATTCCAACACACCAGACAGTATAGAGCCACAAAGTAAATGTATATTTTGTTACTTATGATGATAAAGTGAATTTAAGTTAAATTTAAAAAAAAAATAATGGACGCAAAAAGTGAATTCTGGTAAAAATGGTACAAGTGTAATGAGAGGAAAAACTAATTTCTCTGAAAAAAACATTTTTTAAAACTTTAAAATTAGATAGAGAGATTTTAATGAATTTTTTGGACATTATCCTGTAATAGACAAAATTATTTTATTTTTAATTTTGTAGAAATATTTTTAGGTTTAACACATGCAGACAAGTTAAAAGAATTTTTTTTTTTTTAATTATTTCAAACTGTACAAGGCAGGAAAGCCACAAGGGGTTACTGAGTATGAAAGAATAAGAAAAAGAAAAACATTCATAAAGAGCAAGGACAAAAAAAGAATCAAGAAAGCAATAGATAATGATTGACCTGTCTATATTTCTGAGATGAGGTATTATGTACACTATTTACATTATTCGGACTATTGTCCTCATCTTTGTTGCCATATTTATAACATTTTGGCTGTTGTACGCTCAAGGACACATGGCACAGTGGATAAAGGCATTAGTTAGATCCAGTGACAGGACCCAAAGTGTGTGAGTTCAATACCTGTTTAAGGCAGTGGAGAACTGTTGGGGCGCACCCACCTTCTAACTAGTAATGGACTGGTCCCTCTTATATAAGTCAGCTCTGGGGAGAGAGTCAGGGTTAGCAGTCCAGATAAGCTTACCCGGTACATACCGTTGGACTATAGACTTTGGATATTGTTTCGTACTAATCAACCTTTGTTCTACTAATCACTCTATTGTTAATTGATTTTATGAATATACCAGTATTTTCCTCTACAACTGTGTTTGTCTTGATTTATACACCGACACGCGGGAAACTCACAACATCTCAACAGTGGTGACTTGGCTTCGAACAGAAATAATAACCGATTTCCAACACGGAAAAATTTTAAGAGTTCAAGCATTTACAGCAAAGGATTACAAGTTATCGACAAAAAGAAAAAACTGTAAGTTAGACATTAACTTATTGATTAAATTGGAAGCTATAATAACCAATTTTTGTGCTAAAAAAAAAAAAAAAAAAAAAATGTCGTGCCAGAAAATTTGAATTTTTTGGCCCCCCTCAGAGAGAAAAAGAAAATAACACATAATTTTTCTTTTTTCTCTACACATACATAATCATGGAGCAATTTCAATCATCTATGCTGGAACTCATTAAGTATCAGATGCAAAGACAGCAAGAGAGTGAAGAACGTTTTCAGAAAGAGCAACTTAAAATTCAAGAAGAACAACTTAAATTTCAGAAAGAGCAAAAAAGGAAGAAAACGCAAAAAACGATTTCTGGAACTACACAAAATACAAGAAGAAAATGAAAAGAAACAGTTAGCAATGGCCGAACTTATACATAAAGCTATACTGTCCAAGCAGAAAGACTCGGATGAAAATATTTTTTCCCCAAGACACAATATGGTCAACGATCGAAAGTTTTACTTATAACCCAGAAGAGGAAAAGACTTTCGAAAGATACTACCATAGATATCAGGATTTTTATGAAGTTGATTGCCAAACATAGACAGATGAGAAAAAAAATAAGATTATTGCTACTGAAAACTGGGAATGGCAGAACACAACAAGTTTACAGATTTTATATTGCCCAAAAAGACAAGAGATTTAAAAATTCGATGAAGCAATTGAATTATTAAAAGAGCTTTTAATCCCAGATTTTCATTATTTCACAAAAGGTGGAAATGCCTGAATATCCAAAAAAGCGAGGAGGAAGATTACACAACGTTAAGCGTCAATCGTAAATAAGACGTGTGACGATTTTAAGCTTGTCCGAATTATCGCAGACAATTTCAAGTGTCTAATATTAGGTACTAGGCTTAGTGTCTAAAAAGATAGTGAAATGCGAAGACGCATTTTAACAAAACTAGAAAATGACCAAAACATGACACTACAAAAGCTAGCTGAGTACTGTCAGCAATGCGTAAGCATTAAGCAAGATTCAGAAAAAATAGAAGAAACTGCTATCGCAAATGTGAAGAAAGTATATAGGAAGACTAATTTCAGTTCTCCATTGCTGGAACGGAAGTGGTATCCTACTACAAGAACAAACAGAGGCTATAGAAAAAAAAACCCTCCGAGTGCATGTTATGGATGTGGCCAGTGGCACTGGTACAATGACTGTCCATATAAAAATAAAGTGTGCAGAAATTGCAAAAAAGTAGGACATAAGATGTCAAAGTGTAGAAAATTAAACAGAAGTCGAGTAAAAGTTACCAAGTTAGACGAAGATCAAGACCTGAATATTTGAAAATACCTGCATGTAAAAATGTACAACAAGAAGGTAAAAATGCAACTAGATTCAGGATCTGACATTTCAATCATTAACACGCAAACATGGAAAAATCTAGGAAAACCAACGTTGCTAAAATCCAACAAAATAGCCAGGACGGTAACTGGAAAAAAAGATAAAATTTGAAGGGGAAATATGGGTAAATATAACTTTCAACAATAAGTCGATAAAAATGAAAATGTTTGTAATGAAAACACAAACAACCTGTTTGGGACTGACGCAATCACTAAGTTCAACCTATGGACGTGCCCATTAGTTCTTTTTGCCACAACATTAGTGAAAGCAAAGACCATATAAAAAATCTACGAGCAGAATTGAAAACGGAATTCCCGAAGTTTTGCTGAAGGACTTGGACGTTGCACTGAAGCATCAGCAAAAATACAGCTGAAGAAAAATATCCAACCAATTTTAAAAAAAAAAGCGTAGCATCCCTTTTTGCCGCATTAGAGAAAATTGATCAAGAACTCGAAAGACTAACGAGAATTGGTGTGATCTCGAAAACAGAATACACTGACTGGGCAGCTCCGCTGTCTACGTAAAGAAGAAGTCGGGCGAAATTAAGCGTCTCATGATTTTTCAACCGGGTTAAACGACGAATAGAAGAGTTTCACTATCCACTACCAAGTCCCCAAGAAGTGTTCGCAGTTAAATGGCGGAAAAAAATCTTTTTAAAATAGATCTTAGCGAGGCATACTTGCAAGTACCCATGGATAATGAAAGTGCAAAGTTACTATGTATTAACACACATAAAGGCTTGTTTAGATACTGAACGTTTACCGTTCGGGGTGAAGACAACACCATAATATTCCAGAAAATTATGGATATGATGTTTTCCGGGTTATACTACACAATAGCATATCTCGACGATATTCTTGTAAAAAGTGAATCTGTGGATGAACACAAACACCATTTACGCAAAGTTTTCGAAAGTTTAAGAAGATATGGATTTCGAGTGAAAGAAAACAAATGCGATTTTCTCCTGGAAGAGATCAAGTATCTGGGACATATAGTGAATAAAGAAGGGAAAAAGCCAGATAAAAGTCGAGCTTCAGCAATAAAAAATATGCCTGAGCCAAAGGATATTAAATCCCTACAAAGTTTTTTAGGCTTGGTGTCATATTACCAGGACTTTATCCCAGACCTCCACATTCTACGAGCTCCCCTTAACGATCTACTAGAAAAAAGAAAAACCTTGGATTTGGACAAAAGAATGCGAGCAAGTATTCAAGGATATAAAAGAAAAATTTGGTATACATTATACAAGGAAACAAATTTACACACAAACGGCACATTAACCAGTTGAAGAAAAGAAAGACCGACGAATTGGAAGTAATTCCACAAGAAGATGAATTACACAAATTGTTTGATACGTTTGACCTGCAAATACCGCTAGACTGAGCAGAAACAATGCAGATCTGCAAGAAAAACGTAAAAGCGACACAAAATTTAATAATAGACCCGAAAAGGAAAAAAATATTAATTTTTTTTTTCTCCCCACAATGAAAAAAAAAAAAAAAAAAAACAATTTTAGGGGGGGGGGTGTTGGGACGCACCCACCTTCTAACTAGTAATGGACTGGTCCCTCTTATATAAGTCAGCTCTGGGGAGAGAGTCAGGGTTAGCAGTCCAGATAAGCTTACCCGGTACATACCGTTGGACTATAGACTTTGGATATTGTTTTGTACTAACCAACCTTCGTTCTACTAATCACTCTATTGTTAATTGCTTTTATGAATATACCAGTATTTTCCTCTACAACTGTGTTTGTCTTGATTTATACACCGACACGCGGGAAACTCACAACATCTCAACAAAAACTTAGAGAGGGAAATTAACAGGAGATAACTGATAACTGACATCCATTAAACATGACACATGGAACTAGAACAGTCTACCCCAGTGAGTAAAATAAAGGGTTCAGTTCGACATTCCAACCACCTGAGGAAGGCTGGAGCATACAACGGCTGAAACGTTATAATAAATATGGAGACAAAGATGAAGACAATGATCCAAATAATGTAAATAGTGTACATAATGATTGACATTGCATTTAAATTTATGAAAGTTGTCTGGTAAGTATGTAGCTGTAAGACACTTCCACTTGTGAGAAGTACAAGAGAAGAAACATAGAACTTACAGTTGCATCTAGCCATATCAACTGCAAATAGATTAGACCTTGTTGCCAATCTAGTACTGCGCTTAAATTTGTAAAGTCTAGGTACCTGTGAGGAAAATTGTGAAAATGGCCTAGCTCGGAAACGCCTGCGAATCTGTGCGGTGTGCAAAACTCCAGTTCTCCAGCGGTAAAAGGAACTAAAATGGTGGCGCCCATATTTTATGCCGGGCGGTCTTGGTTAGTTAACGCAAAATCTCGTCTCGTCATTTGCATGCGAATCGTGGTCAGTCCTCGGCTGTATAAAGCAGGCGCGTTTTGCTGTTTCGGATCAGAGGGCTTTTGGCTCGTGAGAAGGTTGGACATGCGACATCGGGTTTTTTTTTTTGGTTACCCTCCTCACGGTTTTTTGTTCCTACCTGCTATTATCAGTTGAGTTGTTGTGTTACCTCCCACAGTACCATAGTGGAAAGTTCATCAGAACAATTACCATGAAATTATTTGTAGAAAAGGCACAGTGAAGCTATGTTACAGCATTAGGAAAGTGACTGAAGCTGAGATGCCAGGTCAGAACCAGTAACATTGTGGATTCTTCTTTGGATTTTATCAAGAATCTCTAAATATATAGCAGGAGCAGCAGGCCATATGTGGTGGAATTTTGAAATGGACACCTGTGTTGGAGGGTTAATTTTCCATTTTATCTGGCTACAACCCCTGGATAAGATGATATACTGAAACCTGTAGTCTTTGAAGACATTTTTATGACTTTTTCTGTATTTAAACTGAATATATTTTCTAATAAATGTAGTATTTTAAATGAACAAACAATTTAGATTTGAAATTTGATCATTTTACCATCAGTGAAGTGGTAGTTACCCAACTATTTTTTAAGCAAAAATGGCCAAATCTGATCCCCAGAAATTCAGTCGTGAGGAAGTTAGCTATCATGAATTTCCTAAAGTAGATAATTGGTACATTGATGTAGTATCTACTTTTACTGATGGAGGTAATCACCATAGCCTTTTATTTCATTCATTAGTGACTAAGGAAATTAATAAACTCTCTCGGTTAAAACAATGTATCATGATGAACATAGTCTGAACCCTTAGTTTTTTGTGCACACAGACAAGAATAAAGAAAACAATGTGGGATGATTTGTCCAGTCAGTGAAAGAATGAGAGCAAGTGCTGGTGTGGGTTTACCTGTGTACAATTTACTTCTTAACCTTTTCTTTGCATGAAGATACCCATAAAGCAGGAGAATGCCACCATAAGCAAGAGAGCATCATTTACCTTGCTATTTAATTCCTAGCTGAAAAAGGTAGATTCATTCATTCATTTATTTTATTTTTTTTTTATTTCAGACAATATTTTATATATTTCACTTTTTCTACTCATTTTTACTGGCCTCTTGTTTTAACTGATTGATTACATTTTCAAAAGGTTAATAGTAATTAGAATTCTGAAATTTGATAAATTATTTTTTTCAACTGATGAAGATCAGAAAATCTGAAACATTGTGTTAAAATGAAGGATCTGTTTAAGGTTTTAGAAGAAAGCCTCCAACACGGAAATACAGATAACATATACACACACACACTATATATATATATATATATATATATATATATATATATATTCACACACAATAAAACTGTTTTTACAGACAAAGTTTACCTTGACTGGGAAATAATTATATTTAAAAAGTGCTCAATACACAATTTAAAAAATTGAAGGTATAGAGCTAGTCAACATCTAAAAAATTAGAAACACTAACCTTTTCCATTACTGCAGTTTCTACCAATGAAAGCTTCCACAGGTACTGCCTGAGGAAGCCTTCATTGGTAGAAACTGCAGTAGTGAAAAAGGTTAGTGTTTCTAATTTTTTAGATTTTTATATATATATATATGTGTGTGTGTGCGTGTACATGATTCTGTACCTTAAAGATAAAAAAGCATTTATCAAACAAATACATGCTTATTTTCAACATAATCTTCTTTCTAAATGCATTTAATTCTGTAGTGGATATTAATCACATTGGCCAAACATAACAGTGAAAATTTCAGATTAAAATTTAGATTAACACTTGTTTTTAGTCTATGGTCTTGTTGATCCACTTGCATAAAAATGATTCATTTTGAATTTAATGTCATCAAACTATTAATAATCTTGTCTAAAAAAATAAACTCTTAGAAAAGGAATAAAATTAGCAACTCTCTTGCTCCTATAAAATGAAATTAGAATGAACTGTTTTGTTAACTGTGTAACTCTGATAACACTGCTCTCCTTAAAGCTCTTGCTGTTCACAGCAACAAATTTTTCTTTTTTGTTATTGTAGCATTTGACAACATTATACATTTTCATGTGACCAACTCTAATTTCTTTATTCAAAGAACCTTGCCATAAAAAATTCAGAATGTCTGGGATTAATTACAGTTTTGGTTCTGGGATGATTTAGTCTGGAGCCATGAGAAATTAGCCAATTTCTAATTAAATTTTGTATTAAGTATGTATAAATATGTCTCTATACTTTTAATGTTACGCCTATACCCTAAGGAAATACAATTTGCATACTAATGACTAATTTTGAAGATATTGTAATTAAGCTATCAGATTCAATAATCTTGTCTGCTAACCATTGACAGTGACCTTTTAGAACTTAGCATTGGAAAAATAAGTGGCAATTATTGTTTTATTCTATTTTTTCCAGTTAAATTTCAACTGAATTAAAAATAAGAACTTGCAAGAATTGCTTTCATGAGAAAGTTTCTGATAAAACTAATTTGGACAAATTCCAGTTTTGTTCTTTCTCTCTGTTTTCCTTTTTTCTGCCTCTATTTCCTCTCTCCTTTTTTCAGAAAGAGACGTCATTGAAAACAAACAACAAAAAAAAAAGTCCAAAATTTGAAAAATAATGATGTAGAGCATGAATTACTTTACAGTTACATTTCTATATAAACTTTGATTTCATGAAAAAGAATAGAGATGTTGTAACATTAAGACTTTCCTTCAAAAGAAAATGAGAAGGATAAACACATAGATATAGATTTCACATTGATATTACTCTTGGATATCTTATATCTGAACTGATGTTCCCTTGGATATCTTGTATTCAAAATGAATGTATCTTAAAGCATAGTCTTTTTTGTTTGTTCTTTCAGTGGTAAAACTCAACCAAAACCTCATGATAGCTAATGTCATTAGACGTGACTTTTTTTTTTTTTCATTATATTGTACTTTGTTACAATGTACATTTTACTTAATTGATGTGAGCAATTTGTGTCTTGTCAAAGGGCCAGGTTGGTGCTTCCAGAACATTTTGTTCTTCCCTCTGATTAATTAATTAAAAGTTTGTGATTAAGTTTTATCTGGAATTGAATTCCACTGAAATCTTTTAACAAGTATACATCAATTTTTACTTTTAAAAAAAGTTTAAAAAAAAAAAAAAAAAATGACCCTTTTTTTTTTTTTTTTTTTTTTTTTAAGTGTTACATGCAGATAAACAATTACTGCCAGGAAATACCATTATCACTAATTTTGAAATAAGGTAATTAAACTATCACTGTCTACAGTGACCTTTTGACTGAGAACTTTTATTCTTTTCATACTATTTTCAGTTAAAATTATAAAATTCTTGCATGCAAAATGATTTAAAGCTACACATAATGTCAATATATTTGAAGATAAAAGTAAAGTACTAACAGAAAAATTGATTTTAAAATCCAGAGAGGAACCGTTAAAAAGAAAGAAAAAACCTCATTATGTGAAATTATGCAAACTGTAGTTGTCACTTTCCCACCGTAATGTAGCTTCCCTGTCCCTTTTCCATAAATATTTTTATGGTAATTGTTCTGATGAGTTTACTCTTTGGTGTCTAGACTTTATGAATTTAAGCACAGTACTAGGTTGGCAGCAAGGTCTCGTCATTTTAAAGTGGAAATAGCTAGATGTAAGTTTTTTCAACAGTTTTTTTTCTGTCAAACTTCTTGCTTGTGGAACTCTCCTCCAGCCTCTTTCTTGATCTTCAAAAATTTAAATGCAATGTCAATCATTATCTTCTGTTTTCTTAATTCTTGAACTTTGTATTGTCTTCTCTCCTTAATATTATATTTTTCTCATATTTTCTAACATCCAGTAACCCTATCCTAGTGGCTTCATTGCCTTGCTTTTGGTGAAATGATTTTTTAAAAAATTTGTAATCTGTTAAGGAATTACTAAACTTAGCTTAGGCTGACATAAGGACATGGATATAAAGCATTGAGAAATAATCTCTTTTCATTTGTAAATATTTGAAAGAGTCCAACTCAACGTTCTCAAATCTGTTTCCATATTGATGTACATAAAAAATTAAATATTAATTTTTTTATATAATCTTCTTGCCAATACACTAAATTCAGTGAATATTAAACTTGTATATTGAACATAACGTTATGTTCAGATCAAAGTTAGTTGATATCTGCGTTGGGTTACATACAAAATTATGTCACACAAAAATTTTTTTTTTTTTTTTTTTTTTCTACAGTAAAGTTCATCCTGTACAAGAGCCAGGGGCCACTCAAGTTAGAGGGTTATGTTAAGAGGTAGTTTATATGAATAGGAGGGGAAGATTTGACACTGGGTTGCTGATGTTACAGGAAGAGAACTCAGCTGCCAATCAAGAGTTTTAGAGATGCGCCCATATATCGTCGTAGATGTTTACAAATGATTGGAGTATATTCTCAGGCATTCATTTACATAAATCAGACAGAGGATTGGTTTGAGAAGTGACTGCCATGGCCTCAGATGGTTGGTCATTAATAACTACCTTCAGGGATTTACCTGTTAGGAAAGATTTTATAATTGAGAAAATCCTTCCAGTGATTATTTCAAATTACAATATGATATGAAGAAATTCTATTAGAATACTCATCTCTTAAATGGCATGATTTCAGATTGTCTATCATCCAAAACAGAAATTATGATCTGGAATTAGGATGAAAGCATTTGGCACCTACTCTGAATCTGTCATGAAAATATATGTGGAATTAGTAAATACTAAACACTTCAGATATCTCAGCATATGGATAAGCTGTAACAAATTAAGAATAGGAGAAAAAGAAACTGAATATAGAATAGGCTATAAAACCAAAATATCAACATGAAAACTCAAGTCATGTTCTTAAATAGATTTTGTCAGATCAAGACTTTTATATGGATATCAGTAGCTGTTATTGTTCTTTTCAGTATTTATGGGGATTTCCTTCTAAACCTTCTATTTGAAGTGGTGTGGAATGTTAACATCTTGATTATATCATTATTTTCTCTTTCAGTTACATGTGATATCCATTTTAGTTGTTACTGCTGTTGGTAGTCCTCAAGTGATGTGGTTTCTGTTATTTAGTACAGTGCTTTGTTTGTAATTCTGTGGCACCAGTCTACAATGCTCAAAGCAGGATGAATTTGGCAAGACCCACAGGCTTTACTCACTCAAAGCCTTTTGTTTACCATTGAAGTCATTGTATACAGCTGACAATTTAGATATTTCTGAACATGTTTCTTGATTTGACAGGGCCATTTAAGAACATGACTTGAGTTTTCAGGTTGATGTTTTGGTTTCATAGCAATTTGCAGTATTGGGTGAAACTATCTCTGGTGCAGCCTATTCTATATTCAGTTTCTTTTTTTTTTTTTATACTTAATTTGATGATCCATACACTGAGGTGTCTGAACTTTTTGGCATTTACTTATTCCACATCCTGTATTTTTATGATGATGACTGTTCAATAAAGAAAAATTGCTTTTATGCAATAAGCAAAGATTATTTACACTAGCTTTTAAATGAAAATTATCCTTCATTTTTCTAATTTTTAATTTTTTTTTTTTTTGCTTGGTTAGGAGAAAAGAATATCAACTTTTACAATTTATTGGTTTGTAATTTCATCCATGATATTATTATCCATGATATATTAAAGTTTTATAAGTTGGTAAACTAATTTCCCTGACTGCATGCCCTTGAATAACTTCACATTGAACTTTTACTTACATTCTTGTTATCGCTATATTGAAATTGTTATTTCTTATTGCATTCACTGGTTTTTTTTTATACTTAACCCAATCAGTGCCATCAACCATTACTTCTACTCTTATTGTTACTTGTATGACATTTGCTCTTGTTCTGTTCCAGTCTACACTGGTATATATATTTGCAAATCCTTAACCTTTACTTCTCAACCCCTGACCCTCCACTTTATTGTTATGACTCCATTCTCCTCACTTGAGTGGTAGTGGCACTTTGCAACAACTGCCATATTGTTTCTCTCTATAGGAATTGCTTTGTAACATTCAAAAAATGAGGGTAGTTGACAATTTACATTTATTAAGCTGGTAAGGTGTCTGGCATTGCCCAAGAAAATATTCTGATAGAATACAAGGAGTTTCTTTTTTTTTTTTTTTAAACTCAAATGTTGCCTTTGTGTGACAAAAAATATGTATTCCAACATTTCTCAACTTTAATCAGGGTGTTTTTCACTCCATTTGAAATTTCATAAAAGTTTTCAGTTTATTGTCATTATCTTTGCTATTTTTTTCTTTTAAATAAATAAGCCTTTTAAAGTTCTGGAATGAATAATTTTCATTATTTATCATGAGTTCTATTTACATATGGATGGGCTCATATCAAGAATCCTAGTGTCTGTGCACTCTACAAAGCTTAGTAATTACAAGTTAAGCTTACTGATGAAATCCTTTTACTTAGATTGTTTTCGTTATTCAACACACATTTTGGACAGGTATATTTATCTAAATTGTGGTGGTGTTTTTTTTTTTTATAATTTAGACAGTGTAGAGATAGGAATCAACATTTCATGGTCACTGTCAATTTCATATCTCAATGTGATCATGAAAGTTGGTCTGACAGTCACCATTCAGTGTTGATTCAAATTTCCACATTGTCTATATCTATAAATGCTCTATCTTTAATATTGAGCACTCTTCCCTGATAAATATAGCAAATTTTAACATTATGTGTAAAATGTGCACTGTCTTGGCAATATTCTTCAGCTTTCTCCAGATGTATGCAGTTTTAAGAATTGATTAATACTTTTCAATTTCTGGTCTTTTCAACAAGACCATTAGAGATTAACAAGGTCATAGGACTAATAGAAAACTTTCAAATTGGCAAAAAAAAACTGTACTTATCAAGAAATTTGGTATTGATACATGGTATTAGTGGTTTATAATATTTGTTCTCATAAGTTTGTTTCATTTTAATAAAAATGTATGTTCTTCAGCACTTTGTGTTATTTACCCAAATTAGTTCCCTTGACTCTGCTCCTTTATTACAACAAACTAGACTAGGTCATATGTTGGAATGCCCCTATTGCAGTAAATTTGATCTATATCCAAGTTAAGGTTGTTTTTGTTGTTTCCATAGTAAGACCTGACAACACAATTGTTTAGTGAGTGAAATTGCCTACAGTAGTAGAACAAATTTTCATTTGATAAACAAAGTTGCCTTCCAAATGTTAAAATTGCTAGTCTCTCACACACACACACACACACACACATATATATGAGACTAGAAATTTTAATTTTTACTTTTTTTTCACTCTCGCGTGGTCATATTATGACGTCACGAGCTGCGACGTGATTTTCACTTCCGCATCTCATATACACGGGTTTGTCGTTGCTTTGAAATTTTTCATGCAGCAAGGGCAGACTGTCATTGTTGTTTCATTCATGTGTTGTTTGATATATTGAAATTGTCATCTTTGATAATGGCTTATGTAAGCCGGAAGCTTAGATTGGATTTAAACATGTATCAATATGGTGTTTTCTTTTTGTCTTTCAATGATAATGTGATTAAGCTTATCAGACAATATGAAAGGAACTTACTTAAAATAAATACACAAAACTTGTCTATATTATTTAATGAAACATGCATTATGAAATGGACAAAGTCCGACAATTATTTTAAGACATTTTTATGTTTATACATTCTTTTTATAGATACAAATATTTTAAGTAAATGCTGTTTATAATAAACAACATTTACTTAAAATATTTCTATCTATAAAAAGAATGTATAAACATAAAAATGTCTTGTATCCCTCTTTTAAATTAAATGTTACTAATGTTGGAATTGTACTCTATTCACTTACATATATTATATGAATGACAAAGTGGAAAAGAAAAGAAACTTCTGTGTAAAGTGTTTTGTTCTAAAGGATGAAACATATTGAACAATGTTTTCCTACTTTGTCATTAATTTGCCTAACATTGTACTGATATATATTAATCAGACAGATTTTATTACTTAAACATTATTTTTAGTGGCTAAACTGCCGGAGAGTGTATATTTTTCTTTAATAAGATTTCTTGAATATTCAGGCTGGTAGATTGTTGTGGAGTATTTTCACAGTGGAGGCTTGTATTTCTAATAAGTCGTACAAAACGTTAGGAACTTGGAAAACAATAGTCAATGACGCAGCAAATCTAGTTGTGATGGTTGGTACTTCAAATGTCCGAATCTCGACTGACGTTCTCAACACCGTTTGGTATTTATCATTTCACCCACGAGAAACGAATATGGCACAAGGCCGGTTTTATTGTGGGTTTCTCCACAACCGTAGGCTCGGCCAAAAAAAAAATAGCATTTGAAGCCGATTAGGCGGGTTCAGGCCCTTATACCTCCCCAATTTAAACCTTGCCCTTTGGCAAAGCCTCGTCCGGGTTCCTCTCTGCTAATGCAGAAAGTTTTAATACAGAAAGGTGTGCGCAGTCAGAGACTTCTCAACACCGTTCAGTATTTATCGTTCCACCCACGAGGACCGAATATGGCACAAGGCCGGTTTTAATGTGGGTATCCCCGAGCCAGAGGCCCGGCCAAAAATATAGCCTTTGAAGCCGATTAGATGGGTTCAGGCCTATCTACCTCCCCGACGAAAACTTGCCCTTGGCAAAAGCCTCCCGATTCCTCTGCTAAAAAAAGTTTGGACAGAAGGTGTGCGCGATCAGAGACTTCTCAACACCGTTCTGCAGACTTGCCACTCCTACTCCTACTTTTATCTATGGGGAGAGTCCATTACCAAAGAATAGGTACCTTTTGTTTAATCCCCTCTAAAACTTTACTCCGCAGGAGTAAAAAGTTTTTATTTATTTTTCAAATTTTTACAGAAAAATTTTTTTTTTTTTTTTAAAACAACATCGTAGCGTATTTCCTACGTTTTTTTTTTTTTTTATCCACTTTTAAATGAACAGTTGCCTTTTTTTCTTCTGGATCGGCGTAAATTAGGTAAAATTATTTGCAGGGGTTTGTTAGATCAAACTTATTGAAAATCACCTCCATCGGCGTTTTTCTTTTTTTTTTTTTTTTTTCGCGGGACCGCTGTCAACCACGTCTGAAAAACGTCGTCTGATCTGTTTACTGCACGTGAGTTTTTCCTCTTTCACCAAGTACGTCATGTAGCCAATCCGCTTTTTTATTATTATTATTTTTATTTTTTTTTATATATATATCTCCAAAGCGTTACCAGAAACAACCTTCCGCTTTGAACTTCTTAAAGTTGGACTCACAGTTTCTGTAGATTCTTGTTGACTTAAATCATTTAATAATACTGCATGTCCTTGGTTGCGTGTAACTTGTTCCTCAGTTTTTTTTTCGGTGTCTGCTTCATTTTTACTTTCTGAAGCTTGTTTTTCACGCATATTGTCAGTGTTAGCCATTCCACTTTTTTTTAAATAAACCCGTTTTCTCCAATCTATCCAATTCTTTATCTATCTGTTCAATTGAAGCAAACAGCAAATTCCTTTTCTTTTTGAATACCGCCTGAATCGTTTTGTTTTTAACTGTAATTTTTGCCTCAATCTTGGTACACGTTCCCAAACCTGGAGAAAAAAACAGTAGGAAAAGTTCTCTTTAGTTTGTAGTGGGCCGTGGCGGTTACGGTTTGTTGTGGGAATGGCGGTTGCCACTTGTTGTTGATAGAAGTCAGACGTAGAAGAAACGCAAGGTTCAGATACTCCTGCCCGCCGAGCCCAACTTCATAAAAAGGTTGTACTTTGATTAAGTCCAAAGAAGAAGGAAAAGAAAGCAAACAAAACAAGACCGATAATATATGTATATACAAATATATATTATTAACAAGTTACAATACATGGAAACAGTACAAAGGACAAGAACTGTGTTTATTCTGTATGTGCGTGCGTGTGTGAATATTCTGTGTGTGCGTACATGTGTATTGTGCTTTAGCGTGTTTCCACGCTATTCCTTGTTAGCGACTACATTTCGAGGTTGATAGTTAAAATCCTCTAGGAATAAGAGAAATTTACCTCGAGGTGTTGGTGCACAGGCCTGAAAGGAAAAAAGAGATCGAGGTGAAGGGTCATTGGCTATTTATAGCCAGGAAAGAGAGACCCCTGGTGAAAGGGTTACGAACTGAAGGAGGAGTTAACTCCGACAAGTTTCCTAACTAATTTTTTAGCTTCGTAGTTTAAATTTTCAACCTTGTAACAGAAAGAATTTATTGGTAAATCCCATAATTGAAATTCTGTTATCCAATCCGTAGTCCAAAAAGTTCGTTCGTATTTTTCATGACAAATAGTTTAGCTTTTCGTGTTTTTTTATTTAACGTGACGTTTGTAACAAATTCTCCAATAAATTGTATTTTTTCTCCTGTCACGGACTTCGCGATTTTATTTGACTTCATTAAAATTGGTTTCCCCAACTTCTTCCACGTATTCAAATTTATGATAGATAGGTCGGAACCAGTGTCGAGTTGCATTTTTATTTTTTTATTACATATTTCGACGGTAACAAATTTTCTGGTTATTCCGTCGTTCACTTCGTCGGACTTCACTTTTCTTATTTTGCTTTTATTTTTTGACCTGCAGTGCGAGCTTTTATGCCCCACTCTTTCACAGTTGAAACATTTTTTATTCCTAAAATTGCAATATCTATACCAGTGTAGTTCACTGCAAGCAAAACATGGCTTCGGGAGTTTTTGTTTATTTTTTTCTGGTATTTCACTTTTTGTTTGATAATCCGCAATTTTAGAATTCTTTTTGGTAGACTGACTTTCTTTTTTTGTAAATCTATTTTCCCTTACATGCGAAACGCCAGACTGTTCTATCTTTTTCGAATCTTTCTTTACGCTAACATATCTTGTGCAGTCTTCTGCCAAACTCTGTACTGAAATCTTCGGTTCTTTTTCCAATTTTGAAAGTACCAATTTCCTCAATTCTGCGTCTCTTTCTGAAACTAAACCCTGGACAAATATCAAACACTTGAAATTGTCAGAGCTTAATTCTGCTAGTTTGAATTCTTCACAATGCTTGTTCACATTAGCTGCATACGTTATGAAGTCTTGTTCATCCTCTTTCATCAGATTCAAACATTTCCACCTTTTGTGAAACAAAGATGTCTTTTTACTAAATAATTCACTTAACTTTTACCGAGGCGGTAAATATATTAACTCGTTAGTTTTTTTCGGTAAAATGTAGTTTACCAATTTATTATGCTCAGCAGTTCCTAACTTGCTTAAAAGAAGTCTAACCTTCTTTCCTTCAGACCACGTGTGGCAGTCCTCGTTATACACGTCTGTATATTTTTTAAAATACTCTTCAAAAGTTATTTCTTCGTCTGGACTGTACGTGAATATTTCAATCGAATTCCATATTGTATTCTCTGGGAAAGAATCATTTCGTAGATTTTCCTCTTTCCTCTTCTCAGTTATTTCCAGAATTTTGTTTTGAAACTCCTTATGCATCAGTTCCATTTCTCGTTGAAACTGAATCTGTCTATTAAAGGTTTCCTCCTGAAGTTGTATCTGGAATGTTTTCTGTAGGTCCAGTATTGTCTTTTGTTGTTCCGTCTGAAACTTAAAAAATTCCTGGAATATATTTTTGCATTCCTCCATCTTCGCAAAAAGTTTACACAATACTTAAATATTGTACAGGGGGTCCAAAACGAATTTGTAATTTGTGACCTATTTGAGCAAACTGTCTTATCGAGAAAAAATAAAATTCTTTTCTCAGTTGAGAATACGACTGATTTTTCCGTCACTAAGTTGACGTTTTGTCTTTCAAAAAACTTTTGCCAAGTTTTTTTTTTTTTTTATATATGAATCCGAATTGTTGTCGAAAAAATTTGACGAGCAATTTTTTTTTTTTTTCTGTTTTTTTACGAATTTCGTCACTAAATAACGTGAGCGAATTTTATTTTATTTTTCAAAATATGAAACGCAATCCCACGTAAAAAATACGTGTATTATGGCGGGTGAATTTTTTTTTTTCACTCTGTATGAGTTACGAATCCACGTTGACAAGTGTTGTAGAGTGAACGCAATTTTTTTTTTTCCGTATGAAACCAAAAACCCGTTCGTAGCAAAGTGTTGTATATGGCGAAACTAATTATTTCGTATGAATTTCTTTTTTTTTGTCGCCAAAATTGTTAGAATGAACGAAAATTTTTTCTTACGTATGAATTACGAATTCCTTTGTCGCCAATGTTGTTGTTAGACGTTTCCCAAAAGTTTTTCTTTCTTCGTCTGAAAACGAATCCTTCATCGTCAATGTTGTAGTAAAGTAAACGAAAAAATTTTTCTTTTCCGTATCCATTACAAGTTCGTCGCCCAAAATGTTGTGGTTAGGCGAACGAAACGTTTTTTTTTTTTTTTTTTTTTCCGTGTGGGTTTACGAATCCTTGTCGCCAGAATGTATTTCTAATAAGTCGTATAAAACGTTAGGAACTTGGAAAACAATAGTCTGTGACGTCGTCCCCTGGTCGCAGCGCCAACTGTGACGTTCTATTCTGGTCTACCACGGCACCAACTGTGACGTTCCTAAACAGCACCAATTGTGACGTCCTCGCTGCAGCGCCAGCTGTTCGCTTCTCGCTGCTCCGTTCGGGTGTCGCAGCTCCAAACGTGACGTCCGCCTGTCGCGTCAGTCGTGTTGTCTCGTCCTGTGACGACCAACTGGCTTGGTATCGGTCGCGGCACCCAAATGTGACGTTCTAACCTTTTGGTGATTCGGGTGGGAATCTGGTTAGATTTGATATCAGCCTCGTCGTTCCCAACTCGCTTCCAACGCCTGGTTACCAAGGTAACTGCATTGATCCCCAGTCTGCCTACCCACGTTGTGAATTGATCTTAGGCAGACGAGATCAAACAGTGGTTGGGGCCGTAATGCAAACCAAGTTCAACGGGGGTGATACCACACAAATATGCATAAAAGAAAATAAAATGAAAACTCAAAAGTTCAAAGTATCAAAGAAAAAGGTAACAAACTTTATGTCTAGTTGTTCAATACATAGGACTGCATCTATCTCCTGACCCGTTCTATGGATTGTGACACGTTGTTTTCCGTTAGGCAAGTTCTTGGGTTGAAGAGGAGTCCGGAATTTGCACAAATCTTGGACAGCTATCTGCGAGGCGGCTTCAACTGGAGACTGACTCTTCGCTGCAACTCCAACTGAAATTGGAACTGGAACTGATTTCTGCTCATTGTGGCTTCACTTATATGGACGCCGACCAAAACCGGGGTGGGTCTGTCGGCGTCGGGGTTTCCTCGATAATTCTAAATACATATCCACCTCTCTGGTTAGGAATTTCCACTTTTTTCCATTTTTGGGAACCTTTCCTCCTCCCACCTTCTCTCACCATACTTCAGAGGGCGTGAACTGCCCTCCCCACTTCTTCGTAGTGGCTTCTCATACCTACACTCTGGATGGGCGGCGACAGCCTCCTTCGTGCGTCACGTGATCACCACTTGACCAATGATGTTTTAGTCGGGCGTGGACGAATCTGCGGCTTTGTTTCAGGAAGAAAAAAAAATATCTTGCTTAACTAAAAAAATTATCTCTTCTCTTTCCTTTTCTTCCTCTTAATCGCCGTTATCATTTCTCTAGCCGCAAACGGGACAATATGAACAATGGCGGTCATAACTCTTGTTCTACACGTGGTTTTTCGTCAGGTATTTTATTGCTAATTATCCGAATGGGTGGTCTTCTTAACACGGCCAACGTCGCCCGAAAAAGACATTTCTAAATTCCCATTCATTTCCCTTCGGTACATATTTCTGATAACATAATTTTTATTATCGCAGGCCAAGGATGTTCCGTCGAAGGAAATCGGTCAGCGGACACTCGTGGGTGGCTTTTAATTTTTTCATATCTGTCCAAAGTCCTTTTAGTTGCCTGTTTTTCGTCACTTATCGAAATAACATTTTCATTTGAATTTTTCTTTGGCCAGTCGGTCTGTAGTTGATAAGATGCCTTCCCGTACCAATAGTTTGTTTTCATATTCTTAGATAACACAGCCGTCGCCAAAACATATCTGATTTTTTCTTTCTTTCCCTTTCTTTTTACTCAGAATTTCCCTGTAATTGTAATGACACCCTTTCGCCATTTGTTACTTATCAAAATATCCCTTATCCATTGTCTCTTAGCCGTGTGTGTGTTCTGCTTATCATCCACGATTCGGTCCTTAGCCTCTCCTTTCCTTCTTTTCTTTCTTTTCTTTTTCTGCCTCGTTAAATGGTGCCACAGTCAATGACGCAGCAAATCTAGTTGTGATGGTTGGTACTTCAAATGTCCGAATCTCGACTGACGTTCTCAACACCGTTCTGCAGACTTGCCACTCCTACTCCTACTTATTATCTATGGGAGAGTCCATTACCAAAGAATAGGTACCTAACATAGATGAAAATAAATAAATATACTGATTAATAAATAAACTTGATCCCCAGAAATTCAGTGGTGAGGAAGTTATTTATCATGAGAGACAGCAACATGAATTTCCTATAA
Source organism: Acanthosepion pharaonis (assembly GCA_903632075.3). Classification (NCBI taxonomy): domain Eukaryota; kingdom Metazoa; phylum Mollusca; class Cephalopoda; order Sepiida; family Sepiidae; genus Acanthosepion; species Acanthosepion pharaonis. Next base: position 209,654 of record CAHIKZ030000926.1, on the reverse strand, counting down.
TTAGATAATAGCTACATTGAAGTAGTACCTACTTATACTGATGGAGGTAACCATCATAACCTCTTTTTTATTCACTAATGACTATTCTCTTATCTAAAACAACATGTCATGATGAACATACACAGGTTTTGCTTAGCTACTTCTCTGTAACTGTATAGTCAAAGCACGTCAGATCTAATGACAGTTTCCCCTACGCGAAAACAGATTCAAATCCCTCTGGATTACACATATTTTTCTAATAAGATTTCTCAAATATTCAGGCTAGTAGATGAAAATAAATAAATATACTGTTTAACAAATAAACAGTGCCTACTCAAATAATGTTTAAGCAGTAAAATAAATACATAAGATAAGTGAATGACAAAGTGGAAAACATTTATATCATCTTCTAGGACTTCATTGGACTAAAGTAATGTTTTTCTTAGTGGAATTATTTATCTAGAGGAGGTGGGGATATAAAACCCCAGACATTGTTTACACTTATACACTGAAAGGACATTCTGACGATGTGAGAGTGCTGAAATTTAAAGTTTTTAATTTTTTCATTTAAAATTTCATCCTTCTCAAATCTTCTGATTTCTCTCGTTCTTGTTCTTATGTGTGTGAGGGGGATTGAGAGAGAAAGACTAAAATGCTAAAATGTTTGACAAATCTTGAATGCAAATAAATTCAGAGGGTGAATCTCAGGAATTGATTCATAAAAGACATATATTGGATGCTTTGGTACATATCATCAGTGATGTTTCTAGCCGAAGTTCATTGAGGTTTTTGGGTCTTTCAACATCATACCCCCCTCTCCATGGTGACGCAGCCAATACTGATCAGGTATCGACTCGTGTACCTTCTGTTAGCTATCATTTTTTTCTATCTTCCCCACCACATACTGTGAATATGGATATTTCATTTTTGATAGTATCCAATGTTCAACTTATTAGAATTGACTTTCCTGGTCACTATCTTGAAATCTTCCAGATACAAAATTATTGTTAGAAATGATTACTGTTATAAAGATGAAGCTATGTGAACAACATCACCTATTTTTTTTAGTATTGAATGATAGCTAAGATTAAAATCATATGACTTTCATAAGTGTTGTAACCTAGAAAGGGTTACTGAATGAGGAATAACCAAAATGGAGGTTGAAAATGTAATGGTAATCTTTATAACATCAACAAAATACAATACTCGCCAGCAGTGTGAAGTAGGTAAACCACTGCTAATGGTGAACTACTTAGACAGCATATTACCCCCAACTTACAATAGTGTCCAATGTGTTTATGAGGATTGGGACAGGCCCATTAGTTTTCATAGGTACTGTATATGAAAATAAGTAAAAGAAAAAAGTCATACTGACCATTTTGTTAGAATCTGTTGATGCTGGTACATTTGATGGATATTCTAAATGATACTCATGTTTGACTTTTTGAATAAATACCACCAAATTGTTACCTGAACAAAGAGAATATTCATATTAATATTTTCTCACTAAGAATTCATATTCTGTGTGTTGGCTGTCGAAAAAAGAAAATCCAAATCAAGATTGGGTTGATTTTAGTAGGTCTCAAAATATGGTAAGTGTTTGCGCTTCCCTACTAGCCTCTACCAATCACAACCTTTCTTACCACTACTTTGGACAACAGATGATTCTTAATTCTTTGTGGGTGAAGAAGTTAGTTGTGCATTGTAAGTCGATACGGATTTTTGATCCAGTTTTATTTACAGTCTCCCAACATTTTCTGACATTGGACTTGCAAGACTGATTTCTAAACTTTAGAATTACAAAACCCGGACTTATGATTTTTTGATCCGAACCACCCAATTGCTATTTTCCCCACATAACTTTAGCTTGATACAGCACATGGCTACTAATGTTGTTTACTTAGTAAGAACTGAATTTTCAATAGTTTATGAGAAGAGCCTACTAAGCACTATGCTATGGTAAGCCATCCATGATAGACTTGCAATAGCATGGCTGAAAATGACAAACAAATGTAAAGCATTTATCAGGTCAATGTAATATGGCAACTTTCTTAATATTAGTATGATTCTTCTTCTATCTGCCATGTCCATTCAGGATGTGTGTGATTATTGTTCTCCACAACTTCCTATCCGTTGTAGTTCTTAGCTATGTTTGTCTTTTTGTTATCTCTCCTAATCCCTGTTCTTACACAAGCACGTTTGGTAGGTTATTTGCTGCTTTCCTGTAGTCCCTCTTGTCTTCAACATGTCCCATGAGTGTTAAATTTTCCAAGCCTTTTTTTCTCATTATATGCTCTAGAAATATCAACTGTCTCTTTCTGATGCTAAGTATAAATGTCATTTTCAAGTCCATTTTTTTCTAAAACATTGTTGTTGCTCGCATGTTCAGTTCAGTGTATTCTCTGCATCCTACTGTTGAATCACATTTCTGTTGCTTAAGTCTCTTCTTCATTTGTGAGGAGATTGTTCAGCATTGACTGCCATATAGTAGGACCACTATTACATAACAGTCTAGTACTCTTTTCTTTGTTTCTAATGAAATTTTCCCATTTCTAAATAATTTGCTTAACTTTTGGCATCTTTCACTTTTCCAATCCATCTTTGGAAAACCTCTTTAAGAATTCATTAAATTATTTGTCTAAGTATTTTTATATTAAAGTTTGATATTGTTTCCTTGGCAGGAGGAAACCAGTTGTCCAAGATGGCCAAAATGGCTACCCAAACCACGGTACCGAGATGGTTACATGCACTTTCTTGGAAAAGAGAATTCTACCTTTTACAATTGTCTTTTTGACTGGTTTGGAGGTGAGTTTTTCTTTTTAAAACTTCTTTTGATGAGGTTTCTTATTTTATCTTTTTTTTTTTTTAATGAATGAACTTCAATGTGAGTTCTATGTATCAGTGTTTTAATAATTTTGTGTTGGTATTGTTAAGAAACAAGGACAATTCAATATTACAATTCTCCATCAACAAATCCAGCAAATATTTGATCTAAAAAATGACCTACAATCTGTTGTTAAATTGGGCAAGGAGTAGCCTGTTAATTTTAACACCACCAAAATAAATCTGCTCTCTTCTAATCATCAGAGTGAACCCTTTTTACCTTCCATCAGTATAGCTGATGCTAACCTCCAGGAGAGTGACTCATTGTGCCTTCTTGGATTAATGTTTTCAGTTGGCATGAAGTGGAAAGAGTATATTGAATCAATTGCTAAGTCTGAAGCTAAGAAATTTGGTTCACTATGTCAGTCAAGACAATTTTTCTCGCCAGAATCTATCTTACATATTTATAAGTCTACTATTCATCCTTGCTTTGAATATTTCTGCCACATAAGGTTCAGTGCTCCTGTTGTTATATATTTAGAGATTCTTGATAAAATCCAAAGAATCTGCAGTGTTATTGGTCCTGACCTGGCATCTCAACTTCCTGTAACATAGCTTTCCTGTGCCTTTTCTATAAATACTTTCATAGTAATTGTTCTGATAAACTTTATGGCACCTAGATGATATGAATTTAAGTGTAGTACTAGATTGGTGGCAATACCTCATCAATTTACAATTGAAATGGCTGCTAGATGTAACTGTAAGTTCTATGCTAACAGTTTCTTCTATCACACTTCTTGCTTGCAGAACTCTCATCTGTCTTCCTGCTTTTCAGTCAAATTTTATCTTCCAAAATTTAAATGCAATGTCAATTGTTATCTTCTGTCTTCTTAATTTTTATTCTTTTATTTTTCTCTCTCCTTAATAGTAGCTTCTCTCATATTCTATAACACTCATTAACCTCTTGCATCCTAGTGGCTTTATTGCCTTTCTTGAGGTGAAATGATTAAAAAAAGAATGACGATAGACTTATTTTAAAGTCAGTTGTATGATTCTGTCTGTATATGTTACAAACAAAATTCTTTAAAGATAATTTTGAGATTTTTTTTTCTCAGAAAGAAATTCTTGAAGATTAGAGGGCCAGTTTGAATGATTGTTATCTTGGGAAAATAGAATTGATAGAATGAGTTCAAATTCCAAGGCAAAGATCATACTTAATATTGACTTTAGCCTGTAGAACTACAAATATTCAGTATTTCTTTTTTTTATATTTAAATGTTTGTATATAAATATATATTTTTTTATAAATAGACTAAGAAATAAACAATCTCTTCTAACCTTGCTGAAAAAAAAATAATTTAAGAGTGCCTTTAAATTTTTTGGACAGTTGTCTCTTCAGTTTTCCACCTAGTGGGATGACTTCTATTTTGAAATGTTTGTTTATATATTTTTATCTTTCAGTTCATTGGTAGTTTCCACTGTTTGAATGACTTTGGATTGTTAATTTTATCTTTCTGCAGTCATTGAAAATGTTTGTACCAGGATTTTATGTTTGAAACTCAAGGAATTCCCTTAAAGTGGCAGAAAGATCTAATATCTAACTGTGGCTATAAAAAAGGACATAGTTCAGCTTTTTTTTCTTTAACCAATTCATTTGTTAACATTTTTATAGTGAAGAAAACGGTGAATTACCTTGTCAAACCAAGTGACAGCATGTTGCGTGTATCCTACGATGGAAACCGTGGTGAAAAAGAAAGTTACTTGCCGAATAAAAGGGCACATATTCTGCATGATATGCTGAAGATGGAATATTCAAATTAGAAATAAATCAGTCACAGGAGTCGCCATAAAAGTATTTTGATATGCTAATATTGTGTGTCTTCTTCCAGTTGTTGATGAACGAAAAAAATGCTCGGTCAATAAAAGCAGTTGGTGTTCTCAAATCAGGGAGAAAAAATACAAAATTTGTGTATTTAGCTACTGCGGCTGTCATCCATGAGTGAGTTATTTTTCTGACTAGTTACATGCATTGTGATTTGTGACATAGTACCTGCAAATCGAGATTTTGGCATTTTCTTTCTGCCCCTGATCTTTAAGTCTGAACTTACAGTGATTTGTTCTCTTCATTGTGGAAGTAATCTTCAACAAATATTTTCCTTTGCAATCCAAGAACTCTTACACTTTTTTTATCTCATTCTCTGTAGCTTCTTTCTCCAACCAATTAAATGTCCAATCCCAAGGTTTCATTCAAAGGCAATATAAAATAATTTCTGGAGGTGTTTTATTTAATTGTCAGTGTGAACCCTGATTAATCCCTTCCAGATTCCCATCCATCAAGACACAAAACCTTAATGTTGGAAAGGACATTATTATTGTTTTTATTGATGTGTTTCCTACAGCTTATCAACCCTTTTAAAGCCAGAAAATATTTTTAGATTTTAAGAATATTTTTTGGAGATAATAATGGTTTAGTGATACAAGTCTTACTAATTAATACATAGCTGGGGAGAGAAGTGGTGGATTCATACCTTTCCCCAGGGTATTTGCATGTAAGTGATTATAATTGAAGTAATGGAATAACCTGCCACTATAGCGGCACTATAGGTGGTAACCACCTATAAGTATCTGTTAGGACAGCGGACAGGGGAGTTGAGCTGGGCTCTACGAGAACTAGCAGCCTTCTGATAGCAGCATGCACACAACTGTACTGACTTGCGACAACCATGTGCATAACTATTACTTCTTTGCTTGTTGTACTGGTTTCTACAATAAACCTGTTACTGTTTATCCACTGTGTTTGTCCAGTCCATATTCCTATTAGCACAGAACAAAATGAACCCAACGCATCCAAGCTTACAGCACCTGGTATTCCCAACCAGTCACCCATCTAGGTACTGACCAGGCTTGACATTGCTTAACTTTGGTGATTGTATGAGAACCAATGTTTCAACGTGATCTGACCGGACTAATCACCCTCTTCCAAACAATTTTCATTCTCTTCCTCAAAAATTGGAAAAAATCAAATCATAGAAGATTATTTTGCATCTAACAGAAATGTTTAATAAATATGAAGCCACCACAGAAAATGTTCAAACAAGTGACATTATTTTGTTCCCCCAACTCTAATCCTTCCATTTAACACTTGTCACACCATGTACAATGAGGTGAACCACTCTCACTCCCTTTGTATTCCATTAGTAAGGAGTAAGTTCCATTTGGATAGCTTCTTCTCAAGAACTGTTGCTTTGTGGAACAGAATCTCAGAACGATGCTTTCCCGAGCACTACAATCTTAACCTCTTTAAATCTAGGAATAACTGTTATCTTTCATGCATATTCTCATAAACTATGCCCCTTAATCTTACCACTCATGCAACAACTGTCTTCAGTAACTCTTGGGCTTTGTATAGGGTGAGTATTAGTAAAAATAAATATCTATATATGTTCAAATGAACCTATCTACTTGGTTTAGTTAAGAATTATTAGTTTCTCCTCTTGTAACTTGCAGACCTGTTTATCCACACAAAAATTCCAATACAGCACCTATCCTGGTATATTGATGCCCAAAGCATAAAAATTGTATGGAAAATTTTTGCATTTTATTTCTATTCTTATGAATAATACAGAGATAAATTCTTGGTTGGCTTGTTCAAATGTCCTAAATTGACTAAAATCAGCTCTAGTGATAGAAGTTATAAGGGAAATCTTTGAAAATTGTAGATGATTCAAGGAGATTGGGAGCAGAAGAGAAATTTTTTGAGATTTTTAGTCCTGTGTATAACAATAAACTACACCTGGCAGCAAGGCCTCTGATTGTGAGATTGGAGGTTTTGAGTAGTGTGGAACTACCTCTTAATTACTGTTTTTCCCAGGTCCACTCTCACCTTGGATGGTAGCACTTGTTAGGATCCCAGCTATGGGCAAATAGTGAAATCCCAAAAAGAAATGAAAACACTAGGAAAGTATAAAAATACATTTTTATAGTAAAATTTCCAGCAATACATTTTTATAAAAAAAAAATTATTACCAACAATAGATTTTTATAGCAAAATGACAATCTTTAGAAGACTAAAAAAGGTATAAACATATATTTTTTTATAGTAAAATTACCAGCAATACATTTAAAACAAAATATCAATAATACATTTTGTGGTCTACAAACTATATATCTAAATATCATATGTCTGTCCTGAAAGTATAAAATTATGTACAAAATATCTAGTTGTATGCATAAAATTACATTAAAAATATTTAAATTTTGGCATTAAATAATTCATAGAAGTTGATATGCTAGTAAATAAAATCAACCAATCATTGTTGAGATTTTGAATTGTGATTTTTAGCTGTCCTGTTAATAAGAGAAAGAATACATAAAACTATTATATCATTTGTGCAAAAGTTCAATTTAAAGAAATAGTTTAAGAAATTATAAGATTGTGAGGAATATAACAAATAGAGAGGATATTGACTGAGGTTCCTTTTTCTTTTAACTTTTTCAAAGGCCTTGTGGATGGTTGAAGCAGAATAAGAAAAAATTCCATTGTTTACTTTGCTCACTTTGCCTTGATTCTGGTGTTAAATGTCTTTGAATTAACATTAGCTCATAACTTACAATTTAACTCATCTGGTTGACAGTGCTGTCTGAGAAGTCCACCTGTACAGAATAGATTAGCTGTCACCACCATATCTCTGGCATAACCTCATTGCAATTATTATAATCTGCATCCTCTATTGTTTTTTTTTTTTTTTTTTTTCATGTCAAGTTTGTTTAAATATTTAATTATAATTCCATTATAATTATAGTTAAGGCAGGTAGTATCCATTATAACACAATTCTTTTACGTTAACCCATAGCTTGTGGTGTTGGGGGGTTGGGGGTCATACTTTTCCCACCAAAGGTGTTTGTGAAAAAGCTATGTGCATCTTTATTGCAAATGTAATAAAATCCATTATGCAACATCAATATAATACTTTTTAGAAACACACAATCAGTTCATAAGGTATTTTTCTACTAAGGATCCAAACGTAATACATTGCTTCAACTTCATATTGTTAGAAGCTTCAAAATACAACTCAAAACATTTTTAGTTGTTGAGTTATTGTATGGCTATTAGAACTGACATTGATGTTTCTACTTTCAAGTGGCTGAATTTCTAATTCCTCTACAACTGATTCAACATGGTCATATATCCACTGTTATTTGCAGGCATCTACAAAAACACTAATACATGAATTCATATAACCTGCTTTCTTTTTCTATTGGACTACATCTAACATTGACATGTTACATTACTTCAGATGTGGGAGAGAATGACTCTCCACAATTTCCTGTCCTTTGTAGCTATTAATTAATTTTGTTTCTTTGTTATCTCACCTAAACCCTGTTCTGCCATTCATTTACTCAAGTTCGCTAGGTCAGTTATGCATTGTTTTCCTCTGTTACTCTTTTCAATCTGTGCTGTGAGTATCAAATTTTCAGAGCACTCTTTCCTCATTATGTGCCCTAGAAATTTCAACTTTCTCTTTCTGATAAGTATAAGTTTCCTTCTTGTTTCCATTTTCTCTAAAACTTTGTCATTGCTCATATGTTCAGCCCATGGTATACTCAGCATCCTTCTGTAGAGCCACATTTCTGTTGCTTCAAGTCTCTTCATCTGTGATGAGATTGTCCAGCATTCACTACCATATAGGAGAACTAATATTGTATAACAGTTAAGTACTCTTTTCTTCATTTCTAATGAAATTTTCCTGTTTCTTAATACTTTGCTTAGCTTTTGGAAGGCATCTTTCACTATACTAATGCACCTTTGGATTTCAATTTTGCACCATCTGTCCTGTATTAAAACACTTCCTAGATATTCAAATTGTTGTACTTGCTTGATTTGGTATCTCCAATTAGTAATTTGCATGTTGAGCTGTTCTTTTTGCTGACAACTATACATTGTCTTCTTGCAATTAACATTTAGTCCTTTCTTCTTACTTTCCTTCTACATTCTGTAGAAGTTCTTGTAGTTTTCTTTCTGTATCTGCTATCAATACTGTCTCATCTGCATATCATATGTGATTAAGATTGTGGCTACCAATAATGAATCCCGGTAAAACTTCTAATTTTATCAGAATCACCTCACTGTAAAGATCGAATAAGTCTGGGGAGAAGACACATCCTTCTTTTACACAACTTTTTTTTTTTTTTTGTATATTTACTGAATTCATTTTTTATCTGTATGCAGGTGTTTTGCTGCCAGTATAGATTCTAGATTATTGCAATATTCTTCCCAAATATATCAAGGTTACCTGGCAGTTCTAGCATTTCTTTGTGACATACTCTGCATAAGATATATTTTTCTCTTTTTTTTTTATTTTTACAGGTGAGGTGTATGTTCCTGCTCTTTGGGATGCTCCACTGCTGCCTCAAGAAATTTGTAACCAATTCCCTGTCATTGTGTTTTCCCATGGCCTTGGGGGTATCCGTACCACATACTCTACTGTGTGCTTGGATCTTTCCTCCCAAGGTTTCATTGTTGCTGCCTTAGAACACAGGTAAGAGGTGTTTAATAAGGCTCTGCATTTTTTAAACATAAATGTTTTTATATAAGAATGGTTGATAGCTTTCTTAACTTTTGAGTTTAATTATTTTCATTATCCTATATGTTTTTCAAATGATTAATCTTTCCTGTTTTTGTATATTTTAACCTTTTTGACCTTCTAATGTCTGAAGTTCTGATATAAAGTATTTTAATTATTCTGTATTTTGTTGTTTTTAACTCATTTCAGTCATTATATTTTGTCTACCTCCTTCTGTTGTGTTAAGTTTGCTTGTCTTTAGAGAAATATCATAAAAGCAGCTAATTTGCCAATGACAAGTAAAATACATGAAGTGCCAGAAAATAAACTAATGTATATGACTCGTTCGGCAGAAGAGGGGGGTGTATTCAACAAAAAAATCAAAAATTGCTCTTTTCACTGAAAATTATTAATTATATCGTATCCAAGTATTTTACAAAAAAAAAATTAGGTTTATAGTTCATAATCATGCAATGAGATGAGATAAGATAAACTGTAGATTTGTCTGCAGAATATCATTACATTGTTACATAATTATCGTGAGATCATTAAAGGTTTTTGTCAAAAGCATTTTATTTTTGGTTATATATTAATTTAAAATATTCCTTTCTACAGGCTTTATTTTTTAAATGGAATAAGATCATTCTAAATTTCAGAATTTCACCATTGCTCATCAAAATGACGAAGAAAGTGATCTAAAAACAACAATGGAAAAAAGAGGTAACAAGGTGTAAATGAAATAGCTCCAATTTGTTCAATTTAGGAAACTGCTGCCAATACCAAAGGAGAAAATGAAAAATACCTAACAACAAATTGAATATAGCATCAAAATTTATATTATTTTTACTTATTTGTTATGTAACTAAATACATAATTGTCAACAATGTTTCCATAAAATTTGATATTTCTTGTAATAAATTCTTAATAAATATTATTATTCTTATTTTATTACTTAAATGTAAGGTAGTCCTACATTTACAATTCCTTACGGTTAAACATGAAAAGAAATATTGATCAAAACTGACAAAACCCTTTAAGCACGTTTTGCCACAATATTACCAAATGTTGAATATGCCACTTCTCTGCCAGATGCGTCATATACATGAGTATATTGCAAGTTTTTATGATCAGATTTTTACACAAAAAAATAGGGGGTTGCACTGTACGCAGGTAATTTTTTTTCTGGAGGTGGTTAAAATTAATGCAAAATAAATCCACTGATTGCACTATACATGAAATCAGTTTATACACAAGTATATATGGTACTTGTTATCAACTTTATTGTTTTGCTGGAGTTATACAATAGGAAATGCAACCATAAATAATCATTTTTTAAAGAATTTACCTTCATATTACTATAAATTAGCAGTCCTGGGAATGATGATAAACTACGTCCAGTTGCAAGGCCTCTGATTGGGAGATTGGAGGTTTTGAGAAACACAGAATCACCTCTTAATTGTTGTTGTTCCCAGGTCCATCCTGAATCAAGGTGGCAGCACCTCTGAGGGTCCCAGTTATGGGCAAATAATAATCCTCCAAACAAAAAATAATCTTTGTTTTCTTTTAAGTTGGTAGAAACAAGTTATAAAGTTTATTGCAAATAAAGCTCATATGAACAAAGTTTTTTTTTTTTTTTTTTTTGCAATACAAAAGAGATGAATTGTGTTAGTAAAGTGTGAAAAGTATGTGTAAAATTATGGGAAAATCCACAATTTACGTTATATAATGTGTGTGTGTGTAGCATAAAATTAGCTGCAGGCAGTCAGTCAATTAATATCAGTACTACTGCTTTTACAGTTACGTTTTTTTTTTTATGAGTCACTTGGGTATTTTCTGTGCAAACTGGTTTATGAAAATACCTTAAAAGTGAGAAATAATTTACACAAAGGAACTTTAGTACTCAGTAAGTTAATGTGAGTAATTGGTATTATTTAAATCCAAGTCAAAGATATCATGAAAAATTAGTTTATTAATTTATATTACATTATTTATAAGAAAAAAATCGGATCACAGGAAGTTAAAAGGTTTATTATAAACTCAGAAGTTTTATTCGTTAATAAATATATTTCCTAATTTTAAATATTGATTTTTAAGAGGGAAAATATTGTTAATCATTTAACATGAGCCTACATTTTTTTTAGCATATTACAAGAAATGGTTGTCTGCTTTTTTTAAAACTTGAATTGCATTTGATACAACCTTGCTGATTGGTCAGTAAATGCTAATGTGGGAATTTGAATTTGACATTTGCATGATCCTACTTTGCACAGAATTAGGATTTTAGTGATACTACTTAAATCTATTGATTTTTCTTTTCCTACAATTTTTAACTGGGTTCTATACTTACTACCAAGATTGGAGTAAATGTTTGTGTCATCAGCATAGATACCAAGTTGAAAACTGATGTCATCAGGAAGTTCACTGATGAAAATTAAATACAAAGTCCAAGGATAGAACCCTGGGGGACACCTGCATTAGTACAAAAAGATCTACAAGTGTGGCTGTTCAGGACAACTTTGATTTTTGTGGCAGGAAAAAGTAACAGTTGGATAACATTTTTAACTGATAATAATGACTATATTTCTGGCTGTTGTAAGTGACCTCATCTGCTCTGGGTGGGTGTTCCACAGCCCAGCTATGTAACCTACGTTGACACCAGTTTTTGTTAGTGATCATCACAGCAACATCTTCGTTTGTGGATTACTTACCAGGTGTTTCATGCTTAGTAAAGATATTCAAAATGTCAAAAAGTCCTGCATTTATATATTTATTGTAAGTAGTGACCATGTTTTCTTTTGTACAAGTTCTCCACTACCTTAATTGGGTATTGAACTCACACACATAGGGTCCCATCACTGGATCTAACCAATGCCTTTATCCACTCAAGGACACATGGCACAGTGGATAAAGTATTGGTTAGATCCAGTGACAGGACCCTAAGAGTTTGAGTTCAATACCCGGTTAAGGCAGTGGAGAACTTGGAGAGGGGAATGAAAAGGAGATAAATGATTACTGACATCCATTAAACATGGCACGTAGAACTAGAGCAGTCTACCCCAGTGAGCAAAATAAAGGGTTCAGTTCGACATTCCAACCACCCAAAGAAGGCCAAAACAACGGCCACAACATTGTAATAAATATGGTGACAAAGATGAGGACACTAGTCCAAATAATGTAAATAGCCTGTATTCCAAAATCCAAAACAATCTGAAAATTGAAGCACTTCTGGTCTCAAAAATTTCGGATAAAAGATTCTCAACCTGTACTACTAATAATAAAAATTAACTCAGCAAACTTACAATTATAAGATGAGTATTGCTTTTGGGAAAACTTACATGATGATAATGACGTAACAGTCAAGGGGTTTCATATCTTCTCATGTAAACGTCGAATGCATGTGCCCAATCTCACTAATATGTGCATTATTGGACTGGTTCAAATTGTAAAGAGTGTGAGAAACAGTAATCTGACTTCAAAATTTATCAGAAAGAAACAGACTTTTTTCAAAAAGAATGTTTACACAAGTTTCTTTCTTCAAATCTTGCTCTTCTATTTAAAGAATTATTTTGCCAAGAATTCTTTTGTATATTCTGGTCAATAGATGCTAGGTTGTCCTTCAACCTGCTATCTAATGATTTCTGTCAGAATTTTTGAGATGAAGAATTATTATTATTATTATTATATACTCATGTTTTTTTAGTTTATGACATTAAAAAAAAAAGCACTGCTAAGAGCTACAAAGGATAGGAAATTGTGGAGCACCATGATTGCCTACATCTTGAAGGGACATAGCACATAGAAGAAAAATATATACACACACACACACACACACACATGGCTGATCTTTTTACCAGAAGCTGTTGTTTTCTTGTTCCATTTGATAGCCTGTTTAGTTTAACTGCTTTTTTTGACTTTCAATGTTTGAATAACCACTTATCTAAAACAGTAAGGGGGTTGTGGGTGGCATTTAGATGCTTGCCCATAAATAGAAATTGTTGACCTTCAGGTGTCCCTTTGGGTAAACAGAAGCTGCTGACAGGTAGCTTGAGACTGCTCCATGTTTATAAAATAGGAGAAAGACTTTTGTGTGTGTGTGTGTGTAGATGGAAGTTGTTTGTAGAAGCAATGATAAGCCAAGCTTGGGTATTAAGTTACTTGTAACCAACAAAGAAAAACAATACTGCTTAAATTTGAAGTCAAAATTATTACATAAATTAAAGTGGTAATAAAATATGTAATGCCCTTTCTAAAGCATTATCAAAATTCGAGTTTGTATTTATTGGAATTTTAAGAGTAACACATACTATCTTTTTTACATTTGATTTGAAAAACATGCATGCACTTTGTAATTTCAGTCTCTACAAGTGCATCATTACCAAATTAAAAATAATTTGTCACCAAAAAATTACCCATTGAATATTGCTGCCATATCTGCTCTGGTGAACCTGTTATGTATCTCTGGATTCTCAACAAAATCCAAAGAGGAATCTGTAATGTTATCAGTCCTGACTTGGCATTTTTTACCATCTACTACTAGATTGGCAACTAGGTCTCATCGTTTTACTGTTGAAATAGATGTAACTGTAATTTCTATTTTAATAGATTTTTTTTTTTTTTTTTGACACTTCTCACCTTTAAATGCAATGTCGATCATCATGTTCTGTCTTCCAGAATCCTGTTCTTTTATGGTCCATTCGCATCACTAAAGTTTTCTTATTTTCTTTCTTTCTTTATCTCAATTCTTTCTTTTCAGGGATGGTTCAGCATCCGCCACTTATTACCTTAACAGATATAGCTCTGTTGACCCATTGAAGTCTTCCAGCAGAAGCAGTACTGAAGATTCCAGCCCTGATGATAATCAACCATCCTCACCAACTTCCCAGGTATATGAAGAAGAATGGAAGATTTTTGAAAGATATGACACGTGGGATGACTTTATGGTTAGAAATGCTCAGGTAAGATTTCTTTTGAAATATGAATTTTTATTCTATTGAATTATTTGTAAGAAAACTTTCTGCAGTTTAAAAAGAAAAACAAATTCTTGTTTTAGAGGATAAATTGGAGATAACAATTTCAATGGTAAAATTTCTAAATATATAAATATAATATATAATAAATATATATAAATAGATAGAACAGAAGCTATGACCTTATGCTTCAATATATTGGATTTCTGGAAATCAAGCTTAACCATTTTTATCAATAATTTTATCAGTCAGGAATGAACCTATTTTTTAGTTTTATTTTTTTCTCTCTTATTTTCTTTATTCACTACAATTTAAACACAAGTGGCTATGGCAGCTATATCACTCACTAGAGGTTGATGTTCCTTCAATGGACACTATAGTGTGACACTGAGGCTGTGAGGTGGTTAAACATTAATTCTAAGCAGAAAAAGGGTTAAGCCCAAAAGGAAATATAAATTGGAAAATAGAAAGTGAGAATGGAAGACATTTTTCCTGGTAATGTGGAAGTGAAGAAAGTGATATTTGAGTTGCCTCAACCCTACGAATTGGAATGATGTGCAAGTTTTTTTTTTTTTTTTTTTTTTTCATCTATCAAAAATCTGGCATTTGGGAAATGGCTTTATCTTTTTCTTAGGAAATTAGAAAAACATGTTATTGGTGAAAATAGAAGCAGATGGGAATTATTTTCATTAGCAAAAAATTAAATGAAAACCATGAATGATTCTGCTGTGCAGGTTAAGATTATGAAAAATGATCTGTTATAACAGGCAGGTGATCTGGTTTAGGTTTTCACTAAGATAGTGACCGACCCAAGAAACGGCATGTCTTTTTTGTTGAGAATTTAGTTAAACAAATATATTTTCATTGACAAAAACAAATTGTGAAATAATTTTTATCTATTGCTCAGAAGGTTAAAATGAGAAGGTGATCTGATTTATATTTTTGATGGACAGGAAAGGAGTCAGAGAATTGAAATTAACGAGGAGGATAAACCATGCCCTTTCTCTTATGCACTTTAAAAATTAGATTTGTCACAAAGACCATTATGCCAGCCCTGAGAAGTGGGCAGAGTTAGAATACTGAGAAGGAAGGGGCAGAATTTAGGCTCACCTGTGTTGAGTAGTGGTGTGAGGTATGAAGTGAAGCAGGCTACAGTTAAGGGTAGAGCAATCTTTGTGACTACTCCCAAGGAAGGTGGATAATTCTCCAAATTTGGAAAGTTGATTTAGAAAGCAGAAATAGGGAACAAAGAAAACCTTTATTGGAATTAATGAAAACTGGAGAATCACCGAATTCCTAGAACCCTTCAGCCCCATGCCAGTTTTATGCCAAAGTGCATATAAGCATATGACTTTGGGCTGAGAACCCATGTTGAACCCAGCCTCTCCAGAAGTTTAGACAAGGCCTAGTGTCACTATAGAGATTGATACAGAAAGGGTTAATTTTTGTTGTACCAAGAGCTATATAAACCAATTGACGATTAACTCCATGAATCTCTCATTTTATTTTTCATTGTGAAGATATTTTTTTTTTAATGTAGCACCCATCATAGCTTGAACCAGTGCTGCAAGACTATGGTCTTTGATTTTTCACTACTCTGAGATCAAGAACACAATGTGGGCAGAGTTCTAAGACCCTGAGGACTGAACCACAAAAACATAGTTACACTACTGGGTGTAGGTGGTGGCAAAAGATGTTATAAATAGTGCATGTCCATGGAAAGGTGGTTAAAAAACACTATTTTCTATTAGTTAAAAGTTTAAAAAGGTCATTTCTTGTTGAAAGATAAATATTTATCTTTACATACAAATATAAATATTTGTAAATGTTGATTTCACTGAAATTTAACCTCTAAACTCACATACCTTTTTAATAATGTCCTTGAACAAATATTTTTATGATATAACAATTTGATCATGATAGTAATAGCGTAATGTTGAGCAGTGTGGAAAGTGGAATCTGCAAATTGAGTTCAAATTCCTACCCAGTCTGTTGCAGTATCTTTTTCACAAATTCCCTTGTGAAAGGCATGATTCCATTTACTTAACTTCCTTGCTATGTGTTAAATAGTAGGCTATATAGCTTTCTAGCCTTGGATTGCTGTCAGTCTAGGAGAAGGACCACACTAAATTTAAAATCATGTAAAAGGCATCAGGAAAAAGAAACTCCACTATCTTTCCTAAGAGTACATGGTAATTCACAGACAAAGAAAAGTGGGAAAAGCTATGATTCCTTACATCCTGAAAGGACTTGGTATTTAAAGAGAAAAAAAAATTGGATCAGCCTTATTTTTTTTATTTTTTATTTTTTTTTAACTTTCTACATTATTGATAATTATTGATAATTTTGAAAGGATATTAAATCAATTTTGGTAAAAAATATTTTACCATATTATCATGTCAGGATACCACAGCACAATCTTTGATTCATGTAAAAAAGCACTAGCAGACATCAGTCTGCTCTTTCAAATTCTGTTAAAATTTATTGGTCTTCATGTTTTTTTTAATTTCTTCTTTCATTTTTTATTTCTTCTTTCCATATATACTGAGTTTATTAAAAAAAAAATTATATTCATTAGAGTTAAATGGTGGGGAGATGATGTTGATGATGATTATTATTATTATTATTATTATTCAGCTCCAACAGCGAACAGAAGAATGTATAAAAGTGCTGGACATTCTCTGCAAAATTAATGATGGCCTAGAATTGGACAATTTAGAACCATCACAAGTGGATCTGAATGACTTTAAGGTAGCTACTGTTTATTTCTTTTATGGCAGTGTTTTTGTTTTTTGAAAGATCTAAAACTTTGTTTCAGTTTATTTCTTTTTAAATTAAATTTTAATGACAAAAGTTTCTTTTCTTATCTTCTCAATGTATCATGAATAATAATAAAATGCATATACTGTTTCATATTTGTTAAAGTAAATGCTTCTGTTTTTTAATAATTTTGAAAGCTACCTTATTGACTGATGGAGAATAAAATAAAACAAGATGTAGACATGGTATAATTGTAGAGAATGTGACAGAAATACCTGCCACATAATAATAAGACATTAGTAGCAATGATGTCTTCATTTAGCTAATACCTTACTATTATGTGGGAGGTATATATGGGAGGTATTTCTGCTACACTCTATATAACCAAAGAATCAAACTGTAACCTGATATAAGCTATATATAATTGTATGACCAAAGAACAAAATAAAACTGTAACATGATGTATAACCAAGGAAAAGGGAAGCAACTGAGGAATAAAAGTACATGACAAGGAAGTGAAAAAGTACAAAACTAACAAGCAATTTTCTGAAAAGGAAGCATCCCTTGCATAAGATTGCATCTGTAGAGCAATAAATAGATAAACTTTTGCAAAAACGTCTCCTCTTCTTCATGTGATTAGGTATTAATTCATTAACTGGAGATGATGGGAATTTCTCATATTATGCTTCTTTGGCTCA
Source organism: Acanthosepion pharaonis (assembly GCA_903632075.3). Classification (NCBI taxonomy): domain Eukaryota; kingdom Metazoa; phylum Mollusca; class Cephalopoda; order Sepiida; family Sepiidae; genus Acanthosepion; species Acanthosepion pharaonis. The sequence continues at coordinate 191,864 of CAHIKZ030000926.1, read as the reverse complement.
TCAGTGTATATATAAACTTCTGTCACAGTTAATAGGATAGCAGTAAGAATTAGTGAACACAACCAATCATCTGGTTGAAACCTCATGTAGTAAATGTTGATGGATTCCAGCATGATAAATTTCAGGAACTGCTCTCTGTTAATCGTCTGAGAGACCCCTTTTTGCCTTCCATCTGCATGGCTGATGCTAACCTCCAGGAGAGTGAATCGTTACACCTTCTTATACTAATGTTCTTAGTTGACATGGTGTGGAAGGACTATATTGAATCCATTGCTATGTCAGCTGCTAAGAAAGTCAGTTCACTGTGTCAGGCTAGACAATTTTCTCTCCAAAATCTATCTTACATATCTATAAGTCTACCATTCATCCATGCTTAGAATATTGCTGCCACATTTGTTCTGGTGCTTCTACTATATATTTAGAGATCCTTGATAAAAGCCAAAGAAAAATCTGCATTATTATTGGTCCTGGCCTGGAATATTGTCTTCAGTCACTTTCCCATCACTATAAAATTGCTTCCCTGTGTCTTTTCTATAAATACTTTCATGGTAAATGTTCAGATGACCTTTTCACTATGGTACCTAGATTTTATGGATTTAAGCATAGTACTAGACTGTCGACTGGGTCTTATCAATTTGCAGCTGAGTTGGCTAGATGTTACTGGAAGTTCTATGTTAACAGTTTCTTTTCAGCACTTCTCACTTGTGGAATTCTCTTCAGGCTCCATGCTTTCCAGTCAACTTTGATGTTCAAAAATTTAAATGAGTTATATTCCGTGCTAATAGGAATATATATATTTGAAAAACAAGGTGGATAAGTAAGTAAAGGTTTATTGTAAACAACCAGTACAATAAGCATAACGGTAAAAGTTATTCACAAGGTCATCGCAAGTCAATCCAGTAGTGAGTGCTACTATTGGAAGGTCGGTAGTTCTAGCATAAGTCTGAGTCATACTCAACAGATCCCAGCTAGTATATTTAGCTACCAAAACAGTTGTATGTGGCACAAGGCTGGTTTAATGTGGGTTCTCCGAGCACATAAGCTCGGCCAAAAATATTCCCTTTTAAACCCGTATAAATGGGTTCAGGGGCAGTCTACCTCCCCAAATGAGACTCTGCCCTTCGGTGGAGCCTCGTACGGGTTCCTCTCTGCCCTTCGGTGGAGCCTCGTACGGGTTCCTCTCTGCCCAAAGGCAGAGTTCAACTGTTTAGCTGGAACAGGTCACAGCTAGACTCTGTAGTCCATTGATTACAGATACTTATAGGTAGTTACTACCTATAGTGTAATCACTCATGGGGATGACAGGTTATTCCATTACATTAAAATGCAATGTCAATCATTATATACTGTCTTCCTGATTACTCTTCTATTGTTATCACCCCTTCATAATGTTTCTGTTTTCTAGTTCTTCCACACCCAGTAACCCCTTGTGTCTTACTGGCTTTGAGGTGAAGTCAGTTAAAGAAAAAAATATATTCCCTGTTATTCTGTTGGACTAGTATATTGTCAAGAAGATGAAATAGAAGTAGAAAAGTGATCAAGTGGGAAGTATGATATGAATTCTAAAGACTGGCTGTAGTTTTAACAAGGGGATCAAGAAATTTATCTCTCAAAATATAGAATTTGCATGTCTGAATGATATATAGAATAATAGAATTATTTCATCTTATGAGGTGAGACATTACAAGATGATCCCAAAATACATCATCTGGAATGTCGTCATATCAACAGCAAAGATGTTTGTTTGAAAATTACATGGATCTCAGAATTTGAACCAATGGTTATTTAAAGAAAATAATGGAGTTAAGCTATTCTTGGATTATAATGTTATAGTTTAATGGTTAGCAAGCTAGTCTTGTTTATCAATTCACTTTTTTAATCAGTTGGATTATCGTTGTGTGCCCAACTGTTGTGGCCTTGTGCCAAACTAAGCTTTGTAAATAAGATAAATATCCTTTTTATATTTTGATTCTTGCAACTTATTTTATTAATGAGGAAAGTATAGAAACTACTTATTTTTTTTTCTTTATATATTCTCAGGTGCCAAATAAACATCTCCCACCCAGCTGGTTAATTTTTGGATCCCTCTGAGTTTATTAAGACTTCACCACTTATTAATGTTATATCATTAGCAAGACTACATGGAAATATTATCAATTTTCTGAAAATGTTTTATTTAAAGACATTGATGGACATTTATTTTTTTTTTTTTTTTTTTTTTTTGAGGTTTTTGTTACAGTTTCAAAAAAAATTTATCAATGTTTAACCTTCAAAAAAATGGTGTGTCAAAAGGAGAGTTTTTCCCTTGACACCACTATTAATTTAACTATCTCCACTTGGCAAAAATATTTATTGTTTTAAAAAGCAATGATTAGAATTTTAATAAAACCTAAACATGATGAAAATGAATTTATACATTTTCTTTGTTCTTTAGAATTTACATTAAAAATATTAAGCACTAATTATTAGATTATTTATTGAAATGGTTGGCAAAATATCAGCTAATTGACAATCAATTCAAACTTTATAAAATGGTAAATAAGGATTTCCTTATAGTTGGTTCACATATTTTTATAATTTAGTTAATGTTTATAAATTTATGAATAACAAATTGTTTTCTCATTTATTTCTTTATAAATTGTTAAATGATAAATATTGCATTGTATTAGTTTTTAGAATGTTGGAAATTTAATTTTTTTTACTGTAATTTGAATTTTTTGGTTTGCAGAACCGGATGAATATGTTGTGGGTCTGTGTTGCTGGGCATTCTTTTGGAGGTGCTACAGCTGTAGCTACATTGGCCAAAGATAAAAGATTTAAGTAAGCTTTAAATCATAATTTTTCTTTCTTTTTTTATTACAATCTATTTCTTATTTTTTCAATATTTCTGTAAGTATACATACATACACACATAGGCAGGATAAGAGACAAATAAGAAATGTTTATAAATCTAACATATTTTGCTTTTATTAAAGCTTCATTCTCTTTTCTCCTCCATATTTTATTCTCTGATGAAACTTTAATAAAAGCAAAACATGTTAAATTTATAAATGTTTCCTATTTGTTGCTTATTCTATCATTTTGTTGGATTCCAGTCCATATTTGATCACAGAAAACAGTGGTATTAAAAAGTGTTCAATACACGTATGAAAAAAATAAAAGTAAAAATAACATGTAGAGGTTTTAACTTTAAAAATCAGGAGATCAGTTGAATCTGCTACCTTGGTTTCAACCTTACGGGATCCTCAAGCAATTTTTATCAAATGACCTCTTAAAGCTTTATTTTTTTTATTTTTTTTTTTTTAAACTAATTTTAAAAGAGGCAAAGCTTTATAACAACCACAACAATATTTGCAACCTCTGCCAACAGGAAAAATTAGCAAATATGATATTTCTGGATCCAAAAAACCTTTTGAACCAGAAATCTGAAATTTTGAGTCCTTGCATACATATTAAGAAATTCCTCTTAAGCACATATGAGGCTGGATAAAAAAAAAAAATATACATTTCAATTACCCCTCCCCTATCCACCACCACCAATACATTTAATACACTTGCTAGTCTCCTCTTCCCCCTTCTTCTCTTCATACTCCTCCTCCTTTCTATTACACCCATGCATTTGTTTATTTTATAAAAATAATAATGTTGCCTTCATTATTATTTTTTAAATAAAGCGTTAACAGGTCATTTGATAAAAATCACCTGAAGATACTGTAAGGTTCAAACCAAGATAGTGGATTCAACTGATCTCCTGGTTTTTAAAGTTAAAAGTTCTGCATGTTACTTTTACTTTTATTTTTTTTATATGTGTATTGAGCACTTTTTAATAGCACTGTTTCCTGGTCTGATTCAACTCTGACCATTAACCTTTATGTATTTTATATATATATATATATATATATATATATATATATATATTTCTTTATATATGTGTGTGTAAAAATACTGTGTGTGTGTGTGTATGTTTCATGATAAATGTACCATTTTGTTGTGTGTATGTGTGATAAATGTACATCTTGTTTGTTTTGACACAAATATAATTGTATATTTATTATTAGTATAAATTTTAGTTCTGTTATTTTTGCATCAAGCATTGTTTTATTACTGCCAGCATTCACTATATATATATATATATATATATATATTCACATGCCATTGTAGTTTTACCCTCTGGACTATCAGGCTGGTTTAGTTATCAACAAACTAGCCTGTTGATCCAAAGAGTGAAACTATAGTAGCAGGTGAGTCGTATCTTCTTTTTTTTCCCCCAAAAATGTTCTAAATATTGATCTACAGTTTGTTTATTGAACACTTTTTTAGATTTGGATAGCGTGTATTTTGCCCTGTGATTGATGTAAGTGATTGAAAATTATATATATATATATATATATATATATAAATAAAAAAAGTGAACATAGAAGTCAACACTTAGAGGCGACAGTCTTTTTCATGCTAGATGCAATTGTCATGCCACGAGTGCTGTTATTTTCCTCGGCTATTTATATATACGGCTTAAATCAAAACCAAACAAAATTATTATATAAGCGATATAAACAAATTTTTACTATGCTAATAAAAACACTGACTAATAAAAAATAAATAAATAAAAAATAAAAAAATATATACGATAAGAAATAAAAATAAAAAATAAAAATAAATAAAAACAAGCAAAATAATTTAACCCAAGTAAATAAATAAACAAACAAATAAATGAGTTCTGGTAAAATAACTGCCAAAATAGACTACCCATAAAGCACCACTGACCCGTATATATAAATAGCCAAGAAAAATAACTGCACTCGTGGCCTGACGATTGCGTCTAGCATGAAACAGACTGTTGCCTCTAAGTGTTGACTTCTATGTTCACTTTTATATTTACACACGCTCTATCACTGATATTGAGCACTTTATCCCATAAATATACCACATTTTAAGACTATATTTCTTTTTTATATATATATATATATATATATATATATATATATATATATATATATAATTAAGCAGCATATCTTCGTTCAGACATTTTTCATTGAATAATAGACATATTATGCCTATATATTTTTTATAATAATCCTTTCTAGTTCTCTAATCAATTTCTTGATGTTAAGATGAAATTTATAAGGAAGGCACTGTAGTTTTTTCTTACCCATTTACTTTCAATCTCCTCAGAGATCATCATAAGGAGTGAATTACAAACTTATTGTAACTGTGATCATTGTGATGGTGATTTTTTTTTTTTCTAAACCCATGTGAATGTGCTCTGTTATAATTATAATAATTATAACATAAAACTAATTATAGCTATGAAAAGGCATTTAACTCAGTAGGACACACAGTACATAAACAGTGTTTGACTGAAAATAGTGTAAATATTGAGAATATGACAAATTTGCAAGCTGAGCTTCATATATACAAGTCTGCAATGCATTTTAATTAGTTTTGCAGAGGCCACAAATCAGTAGTGCAATAATTTGAGTAGATATAAGTAAAGACTGGAAAAAGTGTGAAGCAAGGAGATACGATTTCATTCTAAACTAAATACAAATTTCTTGAAAGCGTCTTCTGAATAAATGAAGTTGGGTGGGATGTGAATAGTTGTAAATGGAAAATATTTTTTAAAATCATTTTTGATTATTTCTAAATTTTTTGTTTTTCTCATTTATATTCATTTCACAGAAATTTAACAAAAATCTACATTTGTAAATTGCTTTTTCTTGTCTCTAACAGCTGTGATTCATTCATTCATTCTAGGGTTGGTGTCGTGCTGGATGGCTGGATGCTACCTCTTGATGACAATGTCTACCCCTGTGTCACCCAGCCAGTCCTCATGGTGAACACAGAGACATTCCAGTGGAAGAAAAACATTTTAAGTATGAAGAAGTTGGAGTCGAAAGATGTTGAAAGAGTGATCATCACCATTCGGTATGTATTTGACTCTAAATATACTCATATTATTTAACCTTTTGCTTATAAGCTTTTTGTTTATTAATCAAATGCTAATGCTACAGATGGGCAAAGTAAGTTTGTTGTGATCTGTTCACCCAGGTTTTTGATGCTATCTGATCATCGGGATTCCAAACATTTAATAACAACAATGCATCTTTTAAATGAAACACAAAAAAGGTTATTTTCTGAAGGAAAAGTAGAAGTGGAATATCAATTGATATAACATCTATTATTCTTTTCAGAAATATACACTAGCAATAAAATGTCTAATTTTCCTTGCAGTGAAGTTTGCTTTATAAAGTAATTAAGTGTTTGTAGTGCATTGTGAAATGCATGGACAGACTTACTTTATGACAGTAAGCCTAATGTGTTTGTGATTTTGTAGACAAAGGCTTAATTGATGACAGCTGGTTATTTCCTTCTAGTGTGTGTATGGACAAGGCCTTAGTTGGTAGTTGCTGGCTGTCATCTCTTCTATTGTGTGGATGTGTGTGCATATATACATGTGCAGATCAAACTGGCCTCCCAAATTGTTTTGAGCCCTGAGAAACATTAAACTTCTATTTTATATCTGTAAGGGGATTCAAAATCTAATTTAACAGTTAACAATAATTTGAATACAAGGTTTTCATTATTTAGAAAATAATTTCACAGTAGTACATGAAAATATTTTTCTCAAATTTGTGGGAGTTGTAAAGGGAGTTATTATTGTTATTTTCTAAATGGTCCAAAAATAACATGTGGTAGATCAAAAACTACATCCACAAGTATTTTGCCAGTACTTGTTGTTTATCAAACAAACCTTCTGATGGGATTTTATTGATTGAAAAATATATATAGAATTCTATATATAGAATTTAATTAATAAGTTCAATTAATTTTTTTTTTTTTTTAACCATTTCACCCCAAGCAAAGCAATAAAGCCACTAAGACGTAACTGAGTGTGAGAGAATATGAGAAAAAGGAAACATTAAGGAGAGAGAACAATAAAAGAAGAGGAATTAAAAAGAAGATAACAATTGACATTGCATTTAAATTTTTGAAGATCAAAGTTGACAGGAATGCAAGATTCTGGAAGAGAGTTCCATTAGTGAGATATACAAAGTAAGAAAATGTTAACAGAAATTCTGGTTACATCTATACATTTCAACTGTAAAATGATGAAACAATCTAATAATTGCTTAAATTCATAAAGTCACGGTACCAAAGAGGGAAGCTTATTGGAACAATTACCGCAAAAATATTTATAGAAAAGGTGGCATGGCAGTCGGAAAGTGACGGAAGCTGAGATACCAGGTCAAGATCAATAATATTGCAGATTTCTCTTTGGATTTTATCAAGTATCTCTAAATGCATTGCATAAGAAACAGACCAGATATGACAGCAATATTCAATTCTTGGATGAATGGTGGACTTATAAATGTGTTGATCATTTTCTGAATTGATCCTATAAAATTATGAAATTGTTAAGGTCCGGTTCCTTGTACCTCGGTGATAGTCCAAGGTAGAACCAATAAAGAAGAACGCGAACAAAGGTATGGAATAACACTGTATATATTCCTGTTTGTAATATATCTGAGAAGTAGAAGTGTTAGTATGAACAATCAGGTTTAGTAGAAAGAACAATGTAGTCTCGACCAGTATCACTATTCCAATGTCTTGCAGTAATTGTCTGAATGCGACTCTGTTTCGGACTGCCTCTGACTCGACTTGAACTACATGTTTTAAATTTTCTTGAGTTTTACAAAACTCACTATGTGTAGGATGTATAATAGTATTTGAAATATAAGTGAAGTTGATGAGACAAAGTGGAAAATTTATTGATGACTTGTTTTCCCAAGAGCATCTGCTTTCTTTGACTTCCTCAGGTTAGAATGAAAGAAAGACAAAACTGTATGTGAGGAAAAGTGCATTGAGATGTCTGAGGATTAGTGACAATTATTTAAAATTAAATTAGAATACGTTATCTCCAATGTCCAGACTCAAGAGAGTATTTGCTTGTTTATTATATCTATATCAGAAGCATATACCCAACATTATAGAGCTTATGTATACTTGTACACATATATACATACATACAACTATATATATGTGAAACACTGTTAAAGAATTGTAGAAAAATGCAATGAATTTTAGTGATATCACTAAAAATGCCAATTCTGTACTAACATTGGTTCACAGAATATTTGACTCATTTTCTGCATTTTGTCAGCTCCAAATTTGAATTTCTGTATTCATATATATTAACCAATCGGTGACATTATTTTCAAAAAAGCATAGACCTTTGAAATTCCAGACGACTATGTTTATTTCTGTTATGAGATCTTACCCATAATAATAATAATGGACTATTCCATACTTAATAAATACTGCGCCTCAGGAGTAGGCAAGGAGTCAGTTGCTCAAGTCTGAACCGACTGTTCGGTTAAACTCTCTTCCTACGGGCGGGAGGAACATCATCATCAACTTCACTTATGTTTCAAATACTATTATACATCCTACACATAGTGAGTTTTGTAAAACTCAAGAAAATTTTGCTATAAATATCAAGTTGGCAATTTATTTACAAATTTCTTTCCATTCAATATCAAAAATGAAAGTACAATGTTAAATCTTGGAAGTTTTTCATTAACAGTTTTTCATTTAAAATCTAATTTTACTTGTTAAAAAGTTAAGAACTGCTAGTATTGATACATGTGTATTTAAATAATAAAAAAATTAATTAGGTTAGGCTATTAGGTGTATATATGTGTGGAGCAAATACTGAAATAACAAAATGGTTGAATGCCAAATGAAAAAAAAATGTTTTTTTCTTCTGATTATTAATTGAATCCTTTGAAAATAAATATTTAATATTTTTCAACCAATGGGTCATGTTCCAGAACAACATTATAAAACACGATTTGTGATCCCTTTGAAGAGTATTTAAGCAAAGTCTCTAGATGGACAAAAGGCACTAATAAGATAGAGATGGATACAGGCAACGTCAATTCATGACAGTAGCTTCAAAGAGATTCCCTTACTCATTCACCCGTCTTTCTCATCAAGCTACATGATATTTAAACTTTCCTCCTCATTTTCTCCCTTGCCCCTCTTTTTCAAACATACATGCAAAGAAATCACATTTTTTTTCATCTTAACAAATACAAACAAGGAACTTTAACATTCACACTCATTGAGATAAATTTAATTGTAAAAACCTGAAAATATTTTATATTTAAAAATCTTTCTCACCTTTTTCTTTGTTGTGGGTTAATTCAAGTCCACAACATATGTACAGACCAGTGTTTCTCAACCATTTTTATTTCAAGATGCACTTGTAGAATAATTAAAACTCTGAAAGTACACTTTAAATTTTAATAAGGAAAAATTAGTCATATAATTGGAAAATAGGAAAATAATAAAGAAGTCTCTTCAAATAAGCATTCATTTTAAGATATAACATTTAAAATTTAAGTATGCTTGTGTAAGACCTGTGATTGATGTGCTTTGGCAAAGAAAAAAATTGCCTTTAATGGTTGTTCTAAATTATTCTTCTGTTAACTTGGGTTGCATCTGGGTACTTTTCAGGTGTAATGGTTGAGAAACGCAGGTGTAAACTAAAAAAAAAAGAAGAAAATATTGATACCACCAGAATGTAAACCTGTGAATTTTTTTTTTAACTTGCTGTCTCACCTCTTTTTTTTTTTTCTCTCTGAACACTTGTCAATTTGTAAACTAAGAAAGAATTTTTTTTCTTTTTGATAAAATAATATCAATAAATAGCAAAATGTTTTGATTCTTTTTTTAGGTATTGATTTATCTTATATATTTTGACTGTTTAATAGCATAATGGATAATACTTTTGTATTTCAGAGGAACCTGCCACCAGAGTTCTACAGACTTCCAGTTTCTTTTTAATAAGTTTGTTGGACGAATCATGAAAGCTCGTTACACATTGTCACCAAAACTTGCAGTTGAACTCACTGGGAAAGCTATGCAAGGTTTCATCTGGAAGCATCTGGGTAGGATTTTTTGTTTTCTTGAGTCAAGTTACCAAGCAGTGGTCCATGTGAGTGTGTGTGTATGTTTTAAGGGATTCTCTTTAGATTAATGTAGATGTGAAATATTTGATGTCGAATCAAGTTTACATATCAAAATTCAGTGCTGCGGTAAATTTCCTTGTGAATATTTGGAACAAAGTAACTACTTTAGACAAAATATGAATTTTTATCTTACATTACAGAACTTTGCAATGTCATACCTTATGGGCAAACAAAAGTTGCTGGTAATGAGATGGAGTTATTTCTAACTTCTAAAATTTAAAGACAAAAGAACATATTGGCCAACTTGTGGTGCTGAAATAAAGAAAGATTAAGTCTTTGTCAAAAAAGACAAAAAAATTCTTGAATTTTTTTTTTATTTTTTTTTATCATTTCAGCCCAAGCAAGGCAATAATGCCACTACAAGCAAGGGCTTACTGAGTGTGAGAGAATATGAGAAAAAGAAAATATTAAAGAGCGAGAACAATAAAAGAACAGGAATTAAAGACAAACAATAACTATTGACATTGCATTTAAATTTTTGAAGATCAAAGTTGACTAGAATGTAAGATACTGGAAGTGAGTTCTGTCAATGAGAAGTGCAACTGTTAGCATAAAATTTACACTTACATATATACATTTCAACTGTAAAATGATGAGACAATCTAGTAGTATGCTAGGTACCAAGTAGGAAAGCTCATCAGAACAATTAACATAAAAATATATTTTTTTAATTGCTCCCTACCCCCCAAAGCAAGGCAATATTGTTACTAGAACGCAGGAGGTTACAGGGCATGAAAGTGAATGAGAAGATTGAAAATGGGGGAAGATTGAGGAAAAGGCTAAAAAGGAACATGGTTCAAGAAGACAGAAGATGAGGATTCACATTGCATTTAAATTTTTGAAGATTGTAGTTATCAGTGAAGCAAGAAATGGGATGAAAGTTCCACAGGTGGGAAATGTGGAAAAAAAGCTGTTAGAGTAGAAATGATGGTTACATCTAGCTAGTTCAACAGTAAAATGGTGAGACCTAGTTGCCAATCTAGTAGCACACTTAAATTCATGTAGTCAGGGCACCAAGAAAAAAAGCTTGACCGAGCAGTTGCCATGAAAATATTTGTAGAACAGACATAGAGAAGCTATGTCATGTCAGTGAGAAAGTGACTGGAGACGAGATGCCTGGTCAGGATTGATTGTATTGCAGACCTTTCTCTGGATTTTGTCAAAAATCTCAAAATGCACAGTAGGAGAACCTGACCATAAATAGCAACAGTATTCAATATACACATGAGTGGTAGATTTATAAATGTGTAAGATTGATTCTGGTGAGAAAAAATTTTTAGCATGACACAGTGAACCAACCTTCCTTGCAGCAGACGTAGCAATTGACTTGATATAATTGTTCCACTTCATGTCACTGGAAAACCTGAAGCCAAGGACACATAGAGTGTTGCTTTCCTGGAGTTCAGAATCAGCCATCCTGATGATAGGCAGAAAAGGTTCTCACTGCTGATTAAATGAAAGTTGTTTTGTTTTGGAGACTTTGAAATTTACAAGTCATTACTTGTCCTAGTTAACCACTGATTGGAGGTCCTTTTCAAGAGTAGTTGCCAGGTTTGCTTTGTTGGATTTGCTACTAAGGCAGGAGTAAATAGTAGTGTCTTCTGCATTAGTTGGGAACTGATGATATCAGGGAGATCATTGATGAAGATCAGTAATGGAGGTGGTCCAAGGATAGAACCCTGGGGGACCCTTGCATTATTATAAAATGATCTGAAAGCATGCCCATTCAATATGACCTTTATTACTTGATTGAGGAATGATTGTTTTAAGCCAAATATACATCCAGTGACACTTTAGCCCTCAAGTTTGCATAGACGGCCAGCATGCCAAACCCTGTTGAATGCCTTTGGGATATCTATAGCCACAGCTCAAACTTCACCATTCTTATCTAAAGCTTGATAAAAAACTTCAGAGATGGCTGTTAATACATTGGTGGTAGACTTGGTGAAACAAGTCATATTGTTTGTCTGAAAGGAGGTTGTGTGAACTAAGTTGTTTAACCAATTTGGCATTGCTTATTTCCGAAAAGAGATAATTTTATGTGTATTTATTGAAAAGGCAGAGATTGTAGAGTCTTCTTTGGATTTTAGCAAGAATCTCTAAATGCATAGCAGAAGCACCAAACCAGACATGGCAGCAATATTCAATGCTTGGATTAATGGTAGGCTTATAAATGTGTAAGTTATATTCTGGAAAAATTAAAATGATTTATATCAGAACCATAGACTAAAAAAAGCATTTGTTTCCAAGCTTCAAGTACTGTCTTGTATATATTTATATATATTTTTTTAAACATTTGACCTGATGGAAAGCAATAATGCCACAGATGCATGGGATTACTGGGAGTGATAGAGAATAAGTACAATAAAAGAACAGGATTCAGGAAGACAGAAGATGGTTATTGGTGTTGCATTAAATTTTTAAGATTGTAGGTGGCAGAGAAGCAAGAAATCAGAAGTGTTTCCACAGGAGAGAAGTGCAAGAAAAGAAACTATTAGAATAGAACATATGGTTACATCTAACTAGTCTGACAGTAAAATGGTAAGACCTTGTTGCCAATCCAGTAGCATGCTTAAACTCATGCAGTCAAAGCACCAAGGAAAAAAGCTCATCAGAACAGTTACCATAAAAATATTTGTAGAAAAGATAGAAGCCACATCATGTCTTTTAGAAACATGACTGAAGTGGAGATGCCAGGTCAGGATCGATTATATTACAGACCCTTCTTTGAATTTTGTCAATAATCTTGAGATATATAGCAGGAGCACCAGGCCAGATATGGCAGCGATATTCAATGCATGGATGAATGATAGATTTATAAATGTGAAAGATGGATTCTGATGTGAAAAATTGTTTGGCACATCGCAGTGAACCAACTTTCCTAGCAGTAGCTGTAGTAATTGATTCAGTATAGTGATGCCATGGAAAACGTGAGCCCAAGATTTCGCAGTGTTTTTATTGATAATAAGAATTCAACAACACACTATATTTGTGTATTTAAATAATCTTGTAATTTTCTTTTATAATGCTAAAAATTAATTCATCATCAAATTACTTTCACTTATTTAAAATATTTTTTTCTTAAAAAATTGTTTTATTCTATTTACATCTTATTTTATTAAAATCCAATTAAAATGAAATTAAAATTTTAAAAACTTTCCTAACAGTAGACCAAAAATGAGAAATACTTGATGTAAAATCATCTTTTATACAAACTCTAAATTGTACTTCTTTTTTTTTCTTTCTCTTTTGCAGGGTTCACTGATAAAGACTATCAGAAGTTTATAATTTCTGGTGAACATGAATTGGTAATATCAGGAACCAATGTGGATTTATCCAATTAATTTAGGAATAATTTAGCAGCTGTTAACAATGGAGAATGAATTAAGAGACACAATCACTTCAATAACTACAATGAACAATTTAAAAATTTTTTTTTTTTTACATGTGAATCAATCTTGTCATAATACTGCTGAACTTGTCATTTCTATTACAAATTATTTTTTGCCTGATGAAATATTTTTATGGTTCCTTGAAAAGTTGTTTTTGTCTTGTCCAACGTTGAGGTAGAAAAAAAAATACTCTGCAAAATTTTATTTTTTCTTTGTGATAATGTCATCATTGATTCCAATGACCAATTTGGCTAGCAATTTCTTTTCTGACTGCATTATATTTGTATTAGAAAAATCCAGGTTATACTAATATAATCTTATGGGCTCATGTCAACATTAATCCTTTGCCAAAAAAATATAAAGGAAATATTTTTTCTTTTTTGTTTTGTTTTTTCTTTCTATTTCCTTTCTTTTTTTTTCTCTATTTTTTAAATTTTTTTTCCTTTGTTTCTTCTTTTTTGTATTTTTCGTTTTTTTCTTTTTTCCTTTTTCTTCATTTTTTCATTTTTCCTCCTTTTTTTCTATTTTTTCCTTTTTTTCTTTATTTCTTCTATTTTTCCCTTTTTGTTTCTTTTCTGTTTTTCCTGTTTTGTTTCTTTTTTTCCCTTTTTTTCTTAAGAAAATGCTAAAAATGAATATATGAACATTTATCATATTTCAATTAAGAAATTAAAATTTTATGCAGAAAAAATACTGAATTTGTCAACAAACAAAGTTGCAGTTTCATTGGCAAAGGATCTTTTATACAGCCATTCTTAAAATATCAGAGTAAAATGTTTGATATTCATCTCTCTCAAAGTCCAATTGAAAACTGACAATGTGCCATTCTGAAAAATATGATTGGGATTATTTGGGTGATAAAGTTTTAAGAATTTCTGGAAGTTTTTTTGTATTGTTCAGCCATTTTTAAAATAGAATTGTTTCAAAAGGCTGTGAGGAAATGACATTTGCTGTTTCTGACATAACATGCTGCTGCTGCTATCAAAAAAAAGAAAGAAAAGAAAACACTATTAATTTTGGTGTACACATGTTTACTTGTTTCAACCTTTTTGTGCTCCCACTTTTTACCTTTTTGTTTTTATCATTTAATTTTGTTAGCAATATTTTAAATGATGAAAAGTAAAAATAAGTAATATATCACACTTACCAAAAGACTTTTTCCTAAAAGTAAAGGTTCTTGGAATTTCTGCTGGCAGATTATATCCAAGATGACAGATTACTCTTGCATACCAAATACAAGTGCCAACACAATTATTCGTTTTGATAATCCCCCACCCCAAGTATGACTTTTTTTGGTATGGCATGCTTATTATTTTTGGAAAATTTTCTCCACAGTATGATTCTTTTTGTTCCACATTTATTGAAAGAAAAATTTCCCAAAGAATGTTTCTTTGAACACTTATTTTATAAGTTGAAAAATTCCCACCAACATGACTATTTCAAATGGCACTTATATTTGGTAACAAAAAATAGTTTTCCTGAACAAGCAGTGTTGATGTTGCATTTCAAATATATCTTTAGATAATTCATCTGCTCAATATGAAACTATTTCTAGGATTCTTCCAGAGTAAAAAGGATAAGAAAGGTCACTTTAAATAATTTCCATATCTTTAGGAACCTTTTCATAAAGACACACATACAATATAAACAATTATTTAATTCAAATGTAATTCCAATTAAGTGTAGGTTATGGGTGATATTTTTTTTTTTAATACAGTGCTCAATATCTTAGGGCAAAGTCACATACAGTGTAAATGTTATGCTTTTGTGGATCTTATTAAAAACATAACAAGCATATGCATAGATAAAGATTTCACAGTAATAGAAAATTAAGTCAGTTCCAATTTTCATGTATATTTGCACTGATGAGTAGTGGCTACCATCATCTCTCCTCATATGAACATACATATACATACATACATACAAGTTTCATTAAATACCACTGACAAGATACTGCGGCTAAGTTTTTATTTAATTTTTCTTGTGTTATTATAATTTTCATCTTTTCTGGACATGAATTCCTGATCAATCCAAATTCATAAACAATTATATTAGAAATACTATAACAAGCCTAACAAGAAATCTCAAATTATATCTTTCTAACCATAGATCAATTGGGTCCCATTTATGGAGACCTAACAAATTCTATCAGAACATATTCTTTGATAATATAAATATAATAGCCTTATCCACATGTAAAGCCAACACTCAATAATATCAACTATAAACAGCCACAATGTGTTAAACGTGTTTGAAAAATAAAACCTTCCTATAACTCTAGATACATACATAAAACAATCCATACATTCAGTTAAAAGTAAAAAATAAAATCATCCTTGATAATGGTTAAAAGTATATCCAAAAGCACTTAGACACGCAAAACATTTTGACAGTTTCTACATAATTTATGTCCAGAAAAGAAGAAAATTATAAGAACACAAGAAAAATTAAATAAAAACTTAACCACAGTACCTTGTCAGTCATATTTAATGAAACTTGTATAAAAGAGGGATTGCTGTCTAAATACACAATTTTATCTATCTATCTATCTATATATATATATATATATATATATATATATATATATAGTGACTGATTTTCTGCAAAACAAAAATTTTCTTTGTTCATGAACAATGTGAGATATATAGTGTGTGGCAGAAATACTTCCCACATAATGTTAAGAGATTAGCTAGATGAAGACACCATTGCCACTAATGTCTTGCCATTATGTGGGAAGTATTTCTGCCACACCCTATATAAAATAGTGCACAGTGAGTGGTGGTGGTGGTGGTAATTAAATGGTGCTTGGTGTGTGTATGGCAAGGTATTTCTATTAGACTTATTATTTAGTTTTTCTAACTTCTGACTAAGTTGTTTTATGTCAGAATTAACTTCCAAAGTTTCTTTATTGTATCTAGTGAGTACATTTGTCACTACAGTTATTATGAAGAATTGTGTGTTTAGCAAATTCTCACCTTTCTTAATTCAAGCAGGCTAAGAAACACCAGAATTTGCAAAACACCCAATACTAATAACATGCAAAACTAATCCTATTTTATTTGTGCTTGTCCCTCCTTTTGTTAGTTTGCACAACCTGCCAATATCTCATAAATAACGTATGATTCTGTTATGATAGTATAGAAAAAAAAGACACTACCTAGTTTCAGTGACAGAGATATAAAGAAAGAATTTTTTAATGTCTTCTGCCAAATACCTCATAGATAATGGACTATTCCATTTTGATTGTATAGAAAAGACACTACTTTGTTTCAGTAGGAAATTGAATTAATAAATGAATGAAAGAAGAGAAGATAGAAGTGCTCAATGGCTATTTAAGTGAAATGGAAAAAGTTGTCAATTTCAAATTTTTTTCATTTGTACCCACTTTTTAAAATAATGATCAGCATCCATATTTATGATTGTTATTACAATATTTTGTTAAAGTTGTTAAGCTCAAATATTTAATGATGTGATAGGGGAATTTCTATAGGTATTTTATTGTCATAGAACTTACCATGACCTTACACAATTATTGACTTAATAATTAAGATTCATCAGAATATTACAATAGGAAAACCACAATTTTTACAGGTTAAAACTAGTATCTATTAATAATAATAAAGTTGGACAGCCCTTGTTGGTATTATTAAACATGCACACACACACACACACATATATATAATTGTTTTTTAAAAATATATTATCATTGCAACACTGAAATTCCTGTTTCAAAACTGAAACTTCAATTCAAATTCAATCATAAAAATTAAACTTAAAATACAAAAATTGAATTTGAATTGAAGTTTCAGTTTTGAAACATGGGAATTTCAGTGTTGCAATGATATATTTTTAAAAAACAATGATAATATTATGCTCTACTGTTGTATCGAGCACTGTTTTTTTTTTTTTAAAATAAATACTAAGAACTCTGCTCATTGTTCTTTCCTATTATTTTAATATATATATATATATATATATATAATATCACATGATTCATGAACAAAGATAATATATATCTCATAGCATGTCAATTAGAGCAGGAGTTTGGAGTTTGACAATTGTAAATATCTCTCAGATAATAAAATAGTGTAGGTAATATTCATTTGGATAAACATTTTTTTTAAATTTTTATTTCCTTTCACCTAAAGGAAGTCTATAAAAAAGAAAATGTAAGTTAGTAGTTTGAAAAATATATTAAACTAAATTTACCTTTCCTTATTGAATTCTTTACTAAACATAAATGCAATATGTCTAATAACTGATTTAAACCTGTTACAAATACCATAACCGTGACAAAACTCTAAAAAATAATATAAATTAGCATAGCTTACCTTGAGCTTGTTTACTACACTTTTACAATATGTCTGCCAGCAGCTGAAGTTTAGTTCATCTTTACTGCCCAATGTAATTTCTGCTCAAACAACACATGGTGAATACTGCTCCCTATTTTTATTTGACATAATTTCATTTTGTCATTATGTAATATTTTTATCATTATCCCTCATTAAACCCCAGGAGCTTTTGTCAAAGCCTTTTATTGAAAAAAGTTAATGTTAATTTAAAGAAACACATAAATAAATAATTTCATTTTCTTTGTCTATTTCAACTAATTGTCCTACAAATACTTCTTTTCTTTTATGTGCCATGTCCCGTCAGGATGTAGGCAATTGTGATCCTCCACATCTTCTTGTCCCTTGTAGCTCTTAATAAGTTTTGTCTTTTTGTTTTCTCCCAACCATTTACACAAGCCTGTCAAGTATGTTGCACATTGTTTTCCTCTGTCTCTGTTTCCCTCACTCTATCCTGTGAGTATCAGATTTTCCAAGCCCTCTTTCCTCATTACATGTCTCAAAAATTTCAACTGCCTCTTCCTGATATTAAGTATCAGTTTCCTTTTTGTTTCAATTTTCTCCAAAACCTTGTCATTGCTCACATTTTTGGCCCATGGTATCCTTAGCATCCTTCTGTAGAACCACATTTCTGTTACTTCAAGTCTCCTCTTCATCTTTGAGGAGATTGTCCAGCATTCGCTGCCATACAAGAGGACAGATATCAGGTAAGAGTTCAATACTCCTTTCTTTGTTTCTAATGAATTTTTTCTGTCTCTTAATACTTTGCTTAACTTTTGGAATGCATCTTTGGCCATTCCAATATGTCTTCAGATTTCACTGTCACACTTTCTGCCCTCTGTAATTGAAATGTTATTGTTCATCATCAGCTTTAGAATTTATGCATCACTCAAATTGGAATAGGCTGTCTTGCAGCTGAGATAATTGTCTATTTCCCACTGGTTCAGGTGGTCAGTGTTCAATCCCAGATAAAAGTCAGGCTTCTAAATGGTGGCCTTTTATCAAGACAGCTAGACATTCTTAACTTGTAAGATTGGCACATCTAAATCTTTCTATAGCCTTAGTCCAAATTAGAAATATGTCAATGGCCAGAGTTCTTATAAATAAATTTTAAAAATTCCTCATTGTCTTTGAACGCACATAGTGCACACAAACGCACAGTACTTTCATTCCTTTGTTGCTTAACTCTCTAAATCAATATCATTGAAAGTGAAAAAAATGTTTTTAGGAGATGAACAATGAGTTTTGATTGTTGAGTTGACCAGACTTTGTCCTTATGTTAAACTTGAAAATTTCAATCTGTCATCTGTTAACTGTTCTGTAAAGTAATTTGCAACATTTATAACATGGTTTAGGTAAAATTTGTAACAGACTGTAACTGTTAATTAGCCTACTTCTTTCTTACCTAGCCTACAGCCATATCGCATTGAAACATTGGTTCTCGTATGATCATCAAAGTTAGGCTACATCAAGCCTGGTCAGTACCAAGATGGGTAACTACTTGGTAATACCAGGTGCTGTAAGCTTGGGTGTGCAAGTTGTGCAATGGAAATGGATAGAGATTGGAGATCAGAGTTGAGTTCCAATTCCAGTTGGGTTCGTTATATTCACTTACGTGCAATTACCCTTGGGAAAAGTATGAGTCTACTAGTTCTCCCTTCATTTTGATTAGTATGACTAGTATAAATAAAAATCTTATCTCCAAAAAAAATCTTGTAATCTAAAAATAATTTCTGGCTTAAAGTAACCATCAAAAGGTTGATAAGCCATAAAAAATACAAATCAACTATTTCTTACCTTGAAAAAATGTTGTTCTTAATTTTCTGCACTGGATTGAATTTGATTAATGATTAAATATTTTGTCTTTTTTGTGGAAAATACAAAAATAACTATTTCTTTAAAAGATTGAAAATATTTCAAATATGGTTGTAATTTGTAAGAAATCTTTTGGAAAAATTAAATTAAAAATTGCAATATATAATTATTGCTAACAATAAAATTCAATATAAAATCTTAAATTGGTAAAATATAAATAATATATATTATTTAGTAGCTGAGGAAAGAAACTATAAATTACAAATATTAAATCTGTATATTCCCTGTGGTGTGTTGGGTCAGGTCCTCCCCACATGCTGCAGTGGTTTACATAGCAAGTAGGTTATAGAGAGTAGAGTTGCTAGCACCATACCCAGTGATTTTGAATTCAGAGTTTTCTGTCTCCTATACTGATTGGCAACCTAAGCTATATATCTGAATGTCATGTGTGCAAAAAAAGAAATAAGATATTTAAAGGGCAACAACAGGAAACCAACAAAGTTCTTATAGTAAACAAAAAAATGTTTTATTATAATATTAGTGATTTGGTCATTAGCTAAAAAGGGAAAAAAACAAAGTCTTACTGGCAAGAAGTTAAAAATACTTAAAGATAACTTCAGTTGGGAGTTGCTGGGTTTTATGGTATAGTTTACATGTCAGGTCAGCTGAGGGTAATAAATGGACTGCAGTGAAGCAGATTTCAGCAATAACTCCTTATTTTTTTTAAGTTATTTTGAAGTATTTCTGACTTCTTGTTTGTAAGCCTTTGTGTTTTTCTTTTTTTTTTTTTTTTCCCCCTTTTATTTACTGACTAAATCACTAAAATTATAATAAAACTTTTTTTTGTTTACTATAAACCCTTTCTTGGTTTTGTCATTTCTCTTTAAATGACTTTATCTTATTTCTTTTGTTGCACATGTGACACCCAGTCTGATAGTTAATCCATAGTTGATGGGTTGGGGAGAAAAAAATGGATTCTTACCTTTCCTGAGGATATTTGTATAAAATTGAACACAATAGCTTTGGCTGGAATTTTAACTCTACAGACCAATGCCACTTGATATGCCAATGACCACTACACTATACATAAATCTAAGGAAAGAATCTAATTTTGCATGAATTATTTTTTTTTATTTATTTTATTTTTTTTTTCAAGTAAAGTTTTAAAATGCAAATGGCAAAAATAAAGCTAATGAAAATCATTGATTGTTAATATTTGAATCAACAAGTAGCACTAATATTTTGTTAAATATTCAGTGTCCTCAGAATAATGAAATATAATTTGGCAGTATTAAATTTGGTATAAACACTTGTTTTTTATTTTATAAATCCTATTCTGTTGCTTCATATATGATCTGATATTAAGAATCAAATTTTAGTTACAAATATGTTAGTCAAAAATAAAATACCGGTGACCTGAGATATCAATCACTGTTGAACTGAATTCTACAAACATGGCGTCTTTGCATGGTTTCTAAATTATACTTAAAAATTTTTTCAAATTTTTATTTTTATGTACATCTTTAATTTGCATTTTTAAATATGTGTATTTTAAATTTATTGAAGTAAGCATTTTATGTCTTTTATTTTTTTATTTTCATGATGAATTGTCACCCTTCAAATTTGGTGCTGATAGATTTTTTTTTTTTTTTTAATGGTAAAATAAAAATTGATTGATGAGTTCTTTATTAATGCAGGGCCATAGCAGAGACGAGTGTTTTGAGTGGGGATGGGGAGATCAAAAAAATTTAGAGTTTAGCCTTAAGTTATCAAAGGCTGCCAACATGGTTAGCAGCAAGAACATTTAAAATTTCCAGTCCCTCTAGATTGGCAGAAGTTATCTTTGAAATAATAGAGAACTGTCTTTGTTACAAATGAAAGAACTTTACATTTTCTTTTGTTTTTGAATGACTACAAGGAAGATATAGATTCATTAATGAAGAAAAAAATTATTTTTTTTTACTTAGTTCTTTTTTTATTTTTTTTTATTTGGGTCTGAAAAACAACTACAACAAGAACATTTTAAGCTGTTGTCCTGTCTGTATTCCAATACTGCATGGTTAATGTTTTGGGAAAGATCATGTCTTGAAAATTTCCTAAATAGGAGGTTTTGGTGTGATTTCCTTTCTGAAAACGAGTTTGCAGCTTCTATTACGTCGATTGAATCGGTGTCTTTGTGTACAAGCATACCTATCAAACTGCCAAATTGCTTTTCACCCATAGTTGATCATAAATATGTTTTAACTCTTTTTAAGTGCTGAAAAATTCTTTCACTTTCAATGTTTGTAGCAGACACTAAGAGAATTAGTTTTATGAGCTTTATGACTTCACTAATAAAATTTCTTTGTGCTTCACTTAGGGATCTCGCTTTTTCAAATACTATGGGAAGATTTGCATTTGCTCTATCACTCTTCAATAAATTTGGTAAAAGTTTGTGCTGGATATTCAGCAGGGACATGTCAATATCCCTCTCATACATTGAAACAAAAAGAACTGTTTTCAATTAATTTTTTTTATGTATCTGGTTGTTTGGATCTTCCTTCACCATGCAAAGCCTTCAAAAGAACATTTTGCATTGTTCCATAATCTACAAAGTCAGATTTGTCAAACCTGTCAGTAATAGATGTGACAATATTGTATGCTTCAAAGAACTTTGTTCTGTACATTTCTTTGGCTGAGGGAAAGTTCTGCTCATTTGCTTGCACATAGCCAAAGAAATCGGTCAGATGTTTTGGATGTTTCTGTTTTCTTAGAAGTTCTGCATCATTGATGTTAAGTTCTTCTCTCTTTTTAGAAACATATTCCTAAAACAAATTGAATGATGTAACATTCCTTTCTTGCTGCAAACTTTGTAAAAAAAAAAAATAAATAAATAAAAATAAAAAAAAAAAACCCTGTAAAAATTACTACAATTGGTAAAAATTTGTGGCGAGCTAAAGCTCCCATTCCAGCTGCTATGGTCCTGTAATGTCTTTAATTTAGGAATGTTTTTTTAACTATTTTTTCTCTTGTAAATTATATTTTCATAAATTTTATATTTTGTTTTAACTGTATCATAATTTTGGAAAAAAAACAAACAGTTCTAATTTAGATAAGTAATGAAACTTATATATAATTTGATTTTTTTTTATTTTATTTATTTACTTTGTTTAATGCATTTAGAGTGAGGATTTAAATTTTTTTTTCCAAGTCAAAAAAAGCAAACAAAAACAACAATTGGATTATAAATTGTATAGAAATGCTTTCCTATTTCTTTCTTTTATGTTGATAAAATATATTCATGATATATTCATGCAAGAATTTTATTTTCAAAATTGCTTTAAAACTAATTATAATTAAATAGCAAACCTTATGTCACTATAATTACATGACAGTTTTATTTCGTGAATATGTTAGCAAATTAAATATCTAAACAAATGCCTCATCAATGCAGCTGAAGCTTATTCATTTAATTTATTCATGTTTCTTTTTTGTTTTTTTTAACATGCTTACAGATTGTGTCAGTTTTTAGAGAGATGTGATTAAATATACTTTAATGTTTAAAAAAATTTATTCATTATTGTTGTTTAGGTAATAAGTATTATAACATAGCACAAATAGCCATGTGGAAAAAGGAATTTTTGATAATATACGCCTTGTTTTACATATTTATGGTTATTTTTTAACTTTTATCAAAAACAACATTCTTGTACATGTAGTTATGGATAATGTTATACATTAATTACTAATTTTTTTTAATTAATAACTATTGGTGCTCAGTTGCCAACATTAATAGCTATCTGCTCATGTGTTAAAATTTTGCAATAATGCAATAATAAAAATTTAAATTTCATCTCTCTGATAGATGTCGTGATCTGTTAATATAAATTTTTCTGAATTTTAAACAGATTTTTAATATTTGTTAAGTTATAAGATTAATCATTTCAGTTTGTCAGGCTTGTTTGCATTTTCAATGTAATCTCTTTTTAGTCAGCCAGTTAAATTTAAGTACATATTTCCTACAGTTTTGAAAATATCAATTAAATTTTTTATTTGAGATGAACATTCAAATTTATACTGAATAAGATCAAATAAGTCTTGTAGTTGAAATAAAATATTGAACATATTGAAAATGGTGCACTAATTTTATTTACATATACAAAGACTATCTAATATTTAAAAAAATAACTAGAATTTGGCATTTATTTATATATTTAATGTACAGAATCAATAAGTTTGCAATCTATACATTTACTTGATTTTAGTCTTCATACATAATTGCTTTCTATGTTACCGGTGACCTGTAAGGGAGGGTCTATTGCATTGGTTACTAGTTTCTCTTAAGTACAATGGATCCATGTTTTAATTAATTCCAATTCTGATAAAATCAACTCATAGCTCTCTGCAAGCGAAATGAATTTACTGCTGAAAATCTTAACAATGAATTGATTCATGTAACCTTCAAGTAATTTGATAACTTCTGGAATATAACCAAACATTTCACTTATTAATTTGGACTGGTATTTCAGGACCATGAGTTCCGTATCCCATTAGAGTCACATGGTCATTATATGTTCTGCAGCTGTAGCAGCAATGTGTGTCTCTAGGGCAAGATAGCTTGATGGTGCCCATCCCACTTCAGAATGGTTTCTAACTTTAGAGATGACCTTCTCCTAGATTGGTTGCCATTTAAGGCCTGCTATTTAACCCCTATGCCCTTTTCTAAGGGTATTAATGCAAAGTGAGTGAAACAAGCTCTGTTTGAATTTGATTCAGCATATCAGTTTCAATTTCTAGAAATTTACCCATTATTTCCTGTTTAGGATTAAGTTTCCTGTTACTTCAAAAGCCTACTTCAGCTCTTTACTCCAAACGCTTGTCCTTTCTTATGCTAATACAACTTCATACATTAACCCTCTACCTTGAGTGGCTCTTGGGCCTTGTATGAGGTAAACATCAGTAAAAAAAAATGTTGATAAATCTTATGCTATACTCACATCCTGGTATTTGCTTTCATCCTAAATTTTTTTTTTTTTTTTTTTTTTTTTTTACTCAAAACCATCTGTTTATGGCTTATAGCAGTGACAAGATCATACAGATCAGAAATAAAGGATAAGCCTTCAATGAGATTTGAACTCTTGTCCTTTTCATCTTAGTTAAAGCAGTTTTTTAACCAAGTCAAGAACTTGATAGCTTTGCAGATGATCAAATCTAATCTATAAACCCACCATTCATTCAAGGATCTTTCTCAGTGCTATATTTTTGTTCTTCACCAGTAGCATTAGAGCTGTTGATATTATTTTTATTTTAATTTTTTATTGGATGAACCATTGGCAACCATTATTATTAATTTGACTTACTTTCATCTTATATATGGTTAAATAAGGAACAAGTAGGAATTTTTTATAAATCTAACATGTTTCACTGTTTATTTATTTTGGGAATAGAATGATTCAAAATTATATTTCAAATCATTCTACTCCTAACATTTCTAATGAAGCTAAATAAATAGCCAAACATGTCAAATTTCTAAAGATTTCCTACTTGTTTGTTATTTAACCAATAAGTACCTGATCCCACATGCTGTCCTCTACCTTCACAAGAGCAAGATTAGGCCAAGAATGAAGTACTGTTGTTATTTCTGGATGGGAGCTGCCCAGACCACACTTTCCAGCCTTGAAAGTCCAAAAGTGTCTGAGAGTCCTTGTGGGTGATGAATTATTTTAACCCTCTAGCCTCTCTCTCACAAGTGGAATGTGGCAAGCTGCTCCATTGGTACTTTCACAGAAAATGCTCAGGCAAACTAAATTCCCCGGTTATACAAGGCTTTTAACTATCATGGCAAAGACCACTTACGTAGTAGCAAACAACCCACATTCTCTCTGTATTCCATCAGTGAGAAGTAAGTTCTACTTAAACAGCTATTTCTAGCGAACCACTGCTCTGTGGAACTCCCAAGAGGATGTTCCCTAGGTAATTACAACCTTAACCTGTTCAAGTCTAGGGTTAACTGTTATCTTCTCCCTCCTATACATACAAATAGCTTCCTAATTCCTCCCTCCAAAAAATCCAGTTACCTAAATAAAATATTATCTGCAAAATTATTTTTTGTTGTATCCTTAAAGAGGTTACAAACAGACAACAGTGGTACTTGAGTGAAGGAACAGCAACATGTGCGTAGACAAAAGAAGAGAGGATTATTGTAAAAGAGAATACACTACTGAAAGACAGGGAATTGGGTAGCAGGCTAGTAATTCCTGAAGCAAGCACCCAGATATATTCTGTGCTCGCTATATATATCTACTGATATAATCAGTCCACATAGGTGATAGGAAGTGTGGGACATTCCATTACAACATTTTTAAAGTCATTATTAAGAGAAATGTTTGTAAAACTAGGATTTTGCTAGTACATAGTAATTTCAGATAGTATTTAAAAGCATTACATTTTTATGAATTAAATTGAGGTTTCAGTGTTCTGCCAATAATTTAATTATATCACTTAGTAATATCTTCTGTTGTGTCAATTATATTATTAAATATGGATCCACTGCACTTTGAATGCAAGTTAAAACCAGGATTTCAATGGCTAGTTTATTTTTAAGAATGCTTGGCCCTCCCATCAAAGAAGATTGGTATAAAAGAACCTGCTTAACCTAACAATACTTTCATGTGTTTGGAAACTTCACAGTATGATGTGTTGTTGAATTTTGTTGTGTAGTTAAGAACAATTACTCCTCCCTTTTGTTTTTGTCTTGGCTGGATTATGATGGCTTTGCTTGAACCTGGCCAGGAATTGGATGAGGTTGAGGAATTTCTTGACCTAAATAACAGCAGAATGAATGTGAACACATGCTCAAGTTTCTGTGTACACATCTGCACAAAAATGGTTGAAGTTTCCTTTGTAATAAGGCTCAGTAGAGAAACAAGGCTGGACAATGGTCAAATTTTAACATTGAATGGACTTAAGTTATTTTCAAATTATACAAATTATAAAGTCTGATACTAAGAATTATTCTACAAGTTCAAATAGTTTTTTTGTTTTTTTTTAAATCTTAAAGGATCACATATACATTCCTTATCTTTCTTAATTGTAGAGAATTGTAAAGTTGTTTATTTTCACTATTTCACAAGTTGTAAGGACTAATATCTTTTTAAAAAAAAAAAAGATAAAAGTGTAATCACATTTCAGCCAAGGAATCCTTTGGTTTTCCTTAGATTTTTACTGTATTTTTTTGGTGTATAAGATGCACTTTTTTACCCCAAAAGTAAATGTCAAAATCGTCTATACACTGAAGGGATGAAAAAAAAAATATGTGTGTGTGTGAACATAACCTAAATAATGAGACATTAGCAACTATATATGCCTGTGATAATGTACATATACAGATGAGCAAATAAATATTTATTTAAGCTGTAAACAAAACAGTGCACAATCTAGATAAACATTGCTATAAAGTATATATTAATAAATACAAATACCTACATTTGTAGTAAGTGTGTGTGTGTGTGTGTGTGTGTATATATATATATATATATATATATATATATATATATATATATATATATATCCTCCAAAATAACATTTAGAGTAATAAAAAATAAATACAGAATCCATTGATTCCTTAGAAACACACACACACACACACACACATACACACACACAGATATATATATATATAAATACACATATGCCTATGTTTGTACTGCAACTTAGTTTCATGGTTTCCAAAGTTATGGTGAATGAGCCACTTATATATATATAGATAGATAGATAAGTGCTTAATAGTGATGTCAAAGTTTTCCACACTGGTAACTCGACTCTGTTTCATGCACAATGCAATCGTCAGGTGTTGATTGAATAATTTAAATACACATATTTATACTGTACTAAGTATGGTATAAATATCAATATTTAAACTATACAATGGTTAGCCCTTGACAATTACATTGTGCATGAAGCTCGAAGATGTACTATCAGTGATGAAAAAAAAATGTATATTATTCATATAAATTATAGCTACGTTATTATTCATCAAGTATATAAAGAATTAATGGATTTATTTTTAATGACATTTTTATTACTTTAAACTTTAAAGTGGAATTCAAACATGATTATCTGCTATAGTGATGTTAAAATATATATATATATATATATATATATATATATATATATATATATATAAAAAAAATTACTTTATTCATTATTATAGTAGTTATTTGTATTTGAAATCCACTATAATAACGTTTAAAGTAATTATGCGCACACATATGCATACAGGCAAGCCATGTATAAATATATTTAATTAGGCATTCATAGTTTAGTTCATAAGAATGTGTTATTTATAATGATAACATGGATTTCAAATGTGTAATGTGCTTGACCAGTTAGTGCTTAATGAAATTAGTGTTGTTAGTACCTGATTGGTATTTCAATTTTCATTGGATATCCATCAATCTGGCACATGTTTACTGTCAAATAGGATATGCCAATGAATCCTGAAGCATCATATTTTACGGCTAGGAAGCAAAATAGTTTGTTTCTGCATTTTTTGCTTTTACTTTTTCACCCCTTACAATGTCTAAAGAAATGCAAATTTAAATTTAAATTAAGTGTAATTAATTATACAAAAGAACATTAAAATAGAGCCATTAATAACACAGTAGTTTCTAATTTGATGCTAGAACAATAGGTATTAATTTTTAAAGCATCAGATTGAATTTTTGTTTAATAAAAATCTTTCCTATAAGACTAGCATTTTTTTTTTATTTTCCTAAAACTTTGTATTCAAAATAAGAGTGCTTCTTATATTCTGAAAAATACATTAGTTCATTCAGTATTGTTTTATTTTTTTAACATGAATTTTATAAATTGGATATCATAGATGTAGGCAAAAGTGGCAAGGATTATTGGTTTAAATAATAATAACAATTTCTAACAGTATTTATGTATTTTAAAAAGAGGAAGTCTTTACAGATTTGGAATCAGGTGATCAAAATGCCATATTTAATTTGTTTTTTTTTTTATATTTAAGCTACTGAGATGCTTTTATTTCAGAATTAAACAAATTAAAAAAAAAAAGATTTTGATTGTAGAAATGAACAAAAATTAAATGTGTTAATAACAGCTAACTTTTTTCTATCATTTTTTTAATTGTGATTTCCAAATTCAGTTTTAAGCCATCCTTCCAATGTTAATGTGCGGCTTCAATTTATTTGTTCAGCTGTTAATTAGAAACAGTTTCTGTTGCTTTGTCCAATTCTGTGAAATTTGACTGCCAAAGAAAAATAAGTGGATAATAAAATTAACATCAAAATGATTTTGTATCAAAAGATTTGTGTTTTTTTTTTTAATTTTTTTATTTTGCATTTTCCATGTTTTTTCTTTGTATATGATACATTATTTTTCAGTGAAAGATCAATTTTTCTCTTAATTTCACAATTAGATTAGCAGACCTACAACAAAATTTAATAAAGGAAAATTAATGCCAATCTTTTTTTTTTTTGTTAACAAACTTTCACCCTGTACAAGGCTCAGGGGGGCACTCAAGTTATAGGGTTACATTAGGAGGCAATTTGTACAAAGAGGAGGAGAAGGTAATGGTTAACCCTAGACTTAAACAGGTTAAGATTGTAATGCTCAGGGAAGAAATTGTTCAAGTGGAACTTACTTCTCCCCAATGGAATACAGAAGGGAATGGCAGGTCCTTGCCCTAAAGGTTAGAATTGGTGGGACCAAGGAATATAGTTCGTCCAAGCACTTTCCATGAAAGTAGTGAGAGAGAGGTTGGAGGATGGAAAATAATTCATCACTCACAGGGACATGGAGATCCTTTTGAAAACTTGCTTGAGCTTTTTTATTGAATAAACTGACTAGTTATAAATTTGGTTTGGTTGATTTTGTTTAGTTGCACATCAACCTCTAGGTTATTTAAAGTTGAAATCTAAATATTTTGTACATAAACATTTTTTTTTTTTTTTTTTTTTTTAGGATAATAGTATTAATGATACATAACTAGGGAAAAAGAGTTGGATTCATGCCTTTCCCAAGAATATTTGCATGTAAGCAAATATAACAAACTTAACATGAATTCAGCTCTCTGATTAACAATTCCAAGCCATTATCCATTACACCACCTGCACTTCCAAACTTACAGAACCTGATATTCCCAAGCCGTCACTCATCTAGATACTGACCAAGCTCGTCATTGCTTAACTTTGGTGATCCTATGGAAACCAGTGTTTCTGCAGTTAATTTGATAATCCAATAAAATAATACATGTAGCTATTGTGATAAATTAGATGGTAACATATTCCTGTGGAGGCAAGTAAAAATAGAAATAGAAGAAAAGGCAGCTCTATGGAGGTGGAATAGTTAAATGCAGAAATATGTATTTTTATGGAATAAAAACACAAGAGAAGGCTTCATTGCATTTAATGATTACTGGAATTAAATGTGAGAAGAGAACTAATTAGCTTTTAGAAATTGGGTGGGTTAGGACACTCACATAGCCAAGGCCCAAGAGCCCACTTGATGTAGAATAAGTGGCAAAATTCATGGAGATTTGTGGGGAAGATAAGGCTTAACCCTAGGCTTAAACACGTTAAGATTGAAGTTACAAGAGAAGTATCCTCTTGGGAGTCAGTTACACTAAGCAGCATTTTGTGTGAAGAAGCTGTTCAAGTGGAACTTACATCTCACCAATGGAATACAAAGGGAATGAGTGTGGTTCACTGCAATGTACTGGTCTTAGCCGTGAAGGTTAGAATGGGTGGAAATAAGAAATGTATTTCATCTGAACACTTTCTATGGAAATAGTGATAGGCTTGCTATATTTTATCTATGGGAAAGGGGTCATAAGGTGGAAAACAATTCATCACCCACAAGGACATGGTTACATATTTAAATATGGTTGTAATTTATAATTATAAAAATATAATCTCACCTGACAATCCCTGACCATAAGGGAGAAACTTGAGGAGTTAAAGTAATTATGGCTGTGAATGACATAATTTAGCTCTTGAAAATATATTTCAGTTGAGCACTGTTGAGTGATAAGTTAATTCTATAAACAGCAACCACCTGCATTGATCCTGGCTTGAGGCATTCAGATGTCGCACTGAGGATCTGTGATACAGTCAAACAGTACTGTCTGCGAATGACATATATTTGTCATATATATTTGGACTATTGTCTTCATCTTATTGTTATCACAATGTTTTGGACAATGTGCACTCTGACCTTCCTCAGGTGTATATCTATATGGGTAACGTACAGGAAATTCTGAACCCTGTATTTAATCTATGTGGGTAGACTGTTCTCATTCCACTGGGATATTGTCTGGGTCTTATTTTTATTTAGTACTGCTTAGTTATTGTTCGCTCATTTCCACTGGATCCAAATACACACTGCCTAACCTAGAACTCACAATCATTATGTCACCAAATTCCCAAACAAATGCTTTAATCCATGAGGCCATTGTGGATTAAGGTGTTGGTTTATGAATTTGATGACATTGTGATTATGACATCGATCCCTGGTCAGGCAGTGTTTACTAGCATATTAGATTGAAACATTGGTTCCTATACAATCTTTGAAGTTAAGTAACATTCACCCTTGTCAGTACTTAGATGTAAGCTTGGATGTGCGTTGTAATCGATAATGGCTTGGAATTGTTAATTGAAGATCTGAGCTCCAATTCCAATTGGGTTTGTTGTAATCACTTAATGCAAATACCCTCAGGAAATGTATGAATCCACCTCTTCTTCCCCTGGCTATGGGTTAATTAGTAAGACTTGTATCACTAAACAATTATTACCTAACAAAAAAAATTCTTACAATCTAAAAATATTTAAAAATCTAAATTACCTGCAAAGGGTTGATAACCTGTAGAAAACAAATCAATCAATATAATTAATCTGTGAGGAGTTTGTTTAACATTAGTCCAGTTAAACATACTAAGATCAAATTAATTATTTGCTCCAAAAATTCTGAAACTGCAAATTATATCATCAACAATAACAACCCCCACCACCCACTAAAATCCAAATTATACAAGACCAATATTATTTATGAATCCAAATGCCCCATGAAGAACTGTATTCCTGAGTCAAACAAATTCATAAATAATTATATTGGACATACTCATTTATCCAGATGGCTAACCTTACATATTTTGTATCATAGATCTGTAAGGATCTATTTAAATCAACATAAAAATCTATGAACTTCAATATGTAAAATATTTGTCAAAAACACAAAGATAATACATGCCTGTAACTGTAAAAATGTTTAAAAATAACAGAAGCCCTAATCATAAAAGCCAAAATGAACCTTTAATAACATCAACTACAAACACAGCCATAATCTATTAGTCCTGTTTGGAAATTAAAGACACACCTTTGTATCAGCAACCTACACATAAATTGCAATAGCAGAACCTAAATCCTTGAAAATGGTTTATAAATTAACAGAAAGTGCTTTTAAGGAAAAGTCATTTGAACAATTCTTCCATACACCATGTCCAAAAGAGAAATTCCATGTCATTTTTTTTCACACACAGACACACACACAAGAAATTAACAGAAGTAATGTGTAAAACATTTCCCCACTGCCATAAGGTAGTTTCTCTGTGCCTTTTCTATAAATACTTTCATGGTAATTATTTTGATGAAGTTTGCTCTATGGTACCTAGACTTTATGAATTTAAGCACAGTACTAGATTGGTAGTTAGGTCTCATCATTTTACAGCTGAAACAGCTAGATGTAATCGTAAGTTCTTTACTAACAGTTTCTTTTCTCTCACTTCTTGCCTGTAGAACTTTCTTCTGGCGTCTTGCTTTCCAGCCAACTTTGATCTTCAAAAATTTAAATGGGATGTCAATTGTTATCTACTGTCTTCATGATTCCTCTTTTATTGTTCTTAATAATGTTTCTTTTTGTGAATATGGCAACAAAGATGAGGACAACAGTCCAAACAGTGTAAATAGTGTAAATAATTACAATATCTCATCTCAGAAATATAGATATTTTTACTTATTCTTTCACACTCAATAACCTCTTGTGTTGTAGTAGTCTTGCTTGGGTGAAATGATTTAAAAAAACGTGAAAGAGATTGCTGCACAAATACACAAAAACTTCAAAGTATGTATATTTTCACTGGCATACAATTCATCCATAAGTCATTTAGTTTCTATTACATGTAAATTGTCAGAAAAGGTTCCTATCAACATTAACACGGTATATGTCTATTTATCGGTGAAGT
Organism: Acanthosepion pharaonis; assembly: GCA_903632075.3. Classification (NCBI taxonomy): domain Eukaryota; kingdom Metazoa; phylum Mollusca; class Cephalopoda; order Sepiida; family Sepiidae; genus Acanthosepion; species Acanthosepion pharaonis. The sequence goes on along the minus strand of CAHIKZ030000926.1, from coordinate 159,031 downwards.
TAGCTTACTCTTAAAACCTTGCCTATTGAAAATAATTTCGTGAAATAACTCAAGATAAAGGGAGATAACTCTTATTTAATTTTCATGAGTTATCTTAATATTTTTTATTTTGAAACACGAGAAACTTTTGACTGAGTTTACATAGTTGATCTCGGACTGACAACGTTTTTTATATTTTCATTTACTTCCTCTTCTGTAACTTATACAAAGCCACTTATACACTTTTTATAACTTATACAAAGCCGCTTATATTTTTATTATGTTAACTGGTTTCCTGTAAAAAGAAAAAATACTCCTTTCTCTTTTTTGTGCTTCAAAAAGCATTTATGAATATTTCCACTGAAATGTCTTTTCCTTTCCTTTCAATTGTATAATATTGGGAATTTGTTCCGGCTTTCCCACATGAAAGGGTTGAAGTTAAAAATGCAACAAAATTGAAAAAAGCAACAATGGCTTGAACGATTTGAGCGGACAATTCTTTATTTTTAGGTGGCTCTTTCAGGCGGAAGAATAAAGATTTGAAAACTCCTGTTCGGTGCGTAACAATAAAGGAAGATAATGTTTATTTACAATGTAAATAAACATTATCTTCCTTTATTGTTACGCACCGAACAGGAATTTTCGAATAAATTTTACATGCACAAAAAGCGAGTAAAATGAAATACACAATTACGAGAGAAAGAAAGGGAGAAGAAAATTCCTTTAACTTTTTAAAGGAAAAAAAATGTTTATAAAAAAACAAAAGAAAAGGCTTGCTCAAAATATTTTTCTGAGCGCCTAAGAAAGTTCTTTAGCGAGTAGTATATTGTTGTTTAATTAGTTGTTTGTTCAGAGTTCTTGTAGAGGTGGAAACTGTCTGAAGATATGAATTTCGTAGTTGAGTGAGTTCATAGGCCGGTGATAGATATTTTCTAGGCGCGAGGAGGCAGAACTCAATTGGATTTTAGTAGTGGGCCAACGTTCTTTCTCAACTGCCCATAGTAGGTAGTTCTTTCTTCAAGATGACTGCCTTTCTGCCACGGACCTCACAGACAGTGGTCGAATACTCACTCCCAAACATGCGTAAATTATCCGTATTTATGACGATAAGCTGGCTTAGAAAATATCGGTGACTTTTCCCTTCAAATTGCTATAAATTTCCTGGCCATTTCATTTGTTAGAAAATGTATTCTTATCTCTGAAAAGAATCAAGATTTTGGGAGATGCTTTTTGGAAGCAAAGGTCCGACAAGTTGTGAGCGTCATCCACAGACTTCATGGCACCAGTTCAGGTTAATGGTGATCAAATTCTTTTTTTTATATTTTCCAAATCTCTCGTTTTTCAGAAAATATATTCTTATCTCTGATAAGAATCAAGGCTTTGGCAGCCGGATACGAAGGCAGGGGAAAAAGGTTGGGGTAAGGATTAGAAGTAATGCTAGAATGTGAACTTGTAAAACATTGTAGCCGTGGTTCTCAAGTTAAATTCTAATAATACACAGTGATGTAATTTGTTTTTGTTAATACATGCAGTAATTGTTTGTTTAAAATCCATGTTTAGTTGCTTATTTTTATTTTACCCAAACTGCTATTGTTTGTGGGAGAAAGGTTTCAGAAGCCATTAAATATTTACAGTAAAAAACGTCCACACCTCACAGCTAAAGAGGTGAGTCCCTCAACAGTACATTGCAAATATTGGAGGCTATTCAGAATGAATAAGGAAAATTGAATATGAATAATTAGGTACAAAAGAAAGTATTTTAAACATATTTTTTCAAATCAAGGGAATTTTTTTTCTTTTTGCATCTGTCTATATTTCTGAGATGAGGTATTATGAACACTATTTACAATGTTCGAAGTATTGTCCTCATCTTTGTCTCCATATTTATTACAACATTTCGGTCGTTGTACGCTCTGGCCTTCTTCAGGCGGATGGAATGTCGAACTGAACCTTTTATTTCGCTCACTAGGGTAGACTGTCCTAGTTCCACGTGCCATGTCTAATGGATGTCAGTTATTAGTTATCTCCTGTTAATTCCCCTCTCCACCGCCTTAACCAGGTAGTGAACTCACACTCTTTGGGTCTTGTCACTTGATCTAACTAACGTCTTTATCCACTGCGTCATGTATCCTTGAGGACATATGGCACAGTGGATTTTGTATTTAATTGATTTTGATTTTTTTTTTTACAGTTTATCAACCTTTTCAGAAAGCCAGAAAATATGTTTTTAGATTGTAAGTATTTTTTTTAATAATTATTTAATGATACAATTCTTACTAATTAATCCAAAGCTGGGAGGAGAAGAGGTGGATTCATACATTTCCCTTTGCATGTAAGTGAATATTATGAACCCGACTGAAATTGGAACTCAGCTTGCTGATTAACAATTTCAAGTCGTTATCCATTACGTACAACACCTGCTCGTCCAACTTACAGCCTGGTATTTCCAAGTGGTCACCTATCTAGATACTGACCACGCTCAATGTTGCTTAACTTTGGTGATCCTACGGTAATTGGTGTTTCAATGTGATAAAAGCAAGTATTTACTCTAAGATTAAAATTACAATTCATCTTTAACATAAGTGCTACTTTTTAAATTTAAGATGAAAAATTCCGTTTAATGACGACATTATTTTGCTTGATTTTTTATAACAAAAAATGCTTTCACTGCTATCCATTACTTAGAAAAGAGAAAAAAAGAACAAAGAGCAAAGCACAAGATTAAAAAAAAGAAAAAAACTTCTATGTTGCACAATCTTTTAAAACCTCAGACACAAAGTTTACACACATGAGACATATACATTTTGTTGTTTTTATGTTTATTTTTGTGACTGTGTGCATTCATAGATACAGAGAACAGGTGGCGAGGTTGAAGCAACAGCCGGATGCATAATCTGCAAATGAAGAAATCAAACTGTTTTACTCTGTTTCAGACCAGATCTCTTTCTGATTCACTCTGTCAGCTGGATGTAAATGCTAATAATGCAGAACTAGATAAAAAATGTTGCTCCCTGTGCAGGAGCTCTGAGTATCACATCTGGCTCACAAAAGAAAAATCCCCTCTAAAAAAATACTATTAAAAAGGTGTCAATCACAAACGTTGTGCTAAAACTAAAGGCATGATAAAAAACGTTGAATCATGATAATCTCGTCTGCTTTTAAGAACACCACTCACGACACTGTCAGTACACAAACCGTCAATATCACCAGCAGAGATCTTGATCAACTGAACCAATACATGCATCAACTCCAGGCTCTAGTAACTCTCCCCTTCCTCCAAGTTACTTCCCTCACCCACAAAGAAACATTCTGCCAGCAATACTTTTTTGTTTGTCTCTCATCCAACCAGAATCACAAACATACAAAACTGATAAAATTTAGTCTCTGTGCATTGGGATCAATGTACATCTAGCAAGAATAAATAAAACATTTAAATAAACAGAATATTGATTTCTACCCAGCCAGAGACTTTCCTGCTTCGTTTTTGGTAGCCTAGAAAATCAGCCTGTATGATTCAGTTTGGATGCATTAAAAATGAGATATTATTTTAAATTTTAACTGTCAGTCATCCATAAAGTCTTCCATGGCTGGATGTACCTCTGGATTTTATTCAACAAAAACACACCAGCCATTACAGTAGGTTATTGTACACTTATTTATTGTTTGTTCTATTTTAATAACACATCTGAATTGAAATACATTTAACACGACAAAAAATGTATTAAAATAAAATTATATACAAAGACATTTACATGTTCTAAGTTTCTCCTAGTAAACATAGCATTCAACAAAAAATATACAAATAACTGAACGGAAGAGGAAATATAATTAAAAAGCAGTACTTAGTATGTAAATGAATAAACAACCTTATTTGAATTAATTTTCTGGGTTATGAAACAAATTGTAAAAAGGTTTATTTGTCAGACGATAGTCTTCTATGTCATATGTAACACCAAAAATTATCATCTAAAAAATAAATCCAGTAAGCAAGGGAGAGAGGAGGCACGGTGGAGTAATGGATAACGGCTCGGACTGAGGAAGCCGAGTTCGAATTCCAGTTGAATCAATTACATTCACTTACGTGCTAATACTTTTGCGAAAGGTATGAATCCTCTTCTTCTTTGGTAAATAGGACAGATCGGGTTGCTTTGGATGGCAACTGGTCAACTGCAGAAGAAATGGCAACCTACTGCAGGAAAAAAATCTGCCTCGTCAGTCATGTATCGAAAGATATATCATCATCTAAGCATTTATCACACATAACTAGCTGAAGCAAGGGAGAGAACTCTTATTTTCATCAAGAAGAATTATTTTTCTTGAATTTTGTTTTCCTGCAAATTAATAAATTTCTGTACCTTTTTTTTTTTTTTTTTTTTTTGAGAATTCTTTTTTGTTGATTATGTATTATTCACTTGGAGTAAATGAAAAAAGCTAAGGTAGAAATATCGGATCTAAATAAATGACTGATCCGTTCGTAAAAAAATAGGGAAAACTTTTTCGGAAAGTAATCTTTGTAGCAAGCCATAATCGAAAAATCCTAATAATTGTGTTTGTCCCTCCCTTCGTTAGTTATGTCCTGTCAATATCTCATAAATACGGGATTTAATCGCGTGGAAAGAGGGGAGAAGAAATTATTACTTTACTTCACTGAGAAAATGAAGGGGAGAGAGAGACTCACACTAAGCTGATAAAGAACAGATACTACACTTTGATCCCAGCCAATAGACCGAAATATATGGCGACCGCGATAAAAATAAAATTTTTCAGACCTACAGACGCACATATCTGACGAAGGAAACCGAGTAAGGGAATCGCCAAAAATTTAATTACCATAAATTATATAAAATAACATCGCCTGCTGAATTATTTTTAAATTATTATTAACAGAAATGGTCATAAGACGGCGATTTGACTAGAAAAAAAGAAATAAGGGAAGATAACTGCGGATAATATGTTAATTTGTAAAAATTACTAGGTAGTTAAAAAACCAAAAAAATGCGTTGACTTAGATTTCGTAAATTTTATGTCAATTATAGTCAGCCATACTAGCTGACATCTCTTCGTCACTAAATTATCGCTTCAGATAAACAGGGCCGATCAATAAGAAATGGTTGCATATTACTTTTTTATGTTATAAGTAAGTAATATTTATTTCAAACCAGATTAATTTAACTTTAAATTTTCTAATTTTACTTAAATAACGTGTCATATTTTGGAAGAGTTTTAAAATCGATAAATTTGTTTTGTTTACAAATTTCTTAAAATGGTCGCTTTTAAGAAAATTTTAAGAAATCGAAATTTGACATTCCAGTCTATATAATTTCTATCTGAAATACACCAGAATATTTTACTTAATGGACATAATAAATTTAATCCTTTAGCTTTAAGTTAAATGTAAATGAAATCTTCAAGAATGCTTTTTTAAAAATTAATTTTAAACCTTAGATATCGAAAATTTATGCAGAAAAAGTGGAGGTACCTAATTTAGAAGGAGGCTACACCATATAGTCAATCTTCGACGTTTTACAAACTTAAATTTTATTTATAAATGACATGTCTGAAACTGTGCTTACATCAGAGATACCTGGATATATATATTTTTTAATTTTCTGAATTTTTCAACATTGTTTTACTTTATTTTTATTTTTTATTTTTTCATATTTGGGGAGGATTTTTTCGAAAGCACATGCGTAAACATAAATAATTATTTATCTTAAATGAAGAATAAATGGATATATATGTTTATTAATTTATGTAATTTTTTTATCCTTTAATTAAAAATGTATATACAAGTTTTGTAAATAAAAAAGTCTGTTTTATAGCAAAAAAGACTTTTTTTATTTAGTTGTTCTACTTTTACTTTGCGCACGCAGAACAACTAAATTCAGATAATTGTAAAAAGTCAGTAATCGTGTATCGGTATTAGGAAGAGGACCTTCTATTGTGAATCGATTAAAAATATCGATATTTTTGATTCTATCAAATTTTGCTCTTTGAAAAGATCTAATGAATCTACAAAATTTTATATACCCCCCCCCCAAAAAAAAAAAAATTTTTTTTTTTTTTACGAGTCGACTTAGTGCCGAAATATCTTCTTAACGAATTAATACCAATACTGAAGGGCATATTTTAAAAACTTAACCTTCAAATTTGCTGTATTTATTGCGACTGCTTATGAAAATAAATTTATTATTTATTTGTTTGGTCTGATTATTGGCCAGGGTACCAGTAGTTGGTAGTTTTGTAGAGGCGATTGTGACGCTGTTTGAAATGTTGTTCCGCTAGATTTGCATTGCCAACCTACTATATCTGCTTTCATAAGTTATTTGTAGAAACATAGGTGAAAGGTGTGTTGACCCAAATGTTATGTGTTTGTTGTGGACGGCGAATTACTGCAGTTTAGTATCATATTTTGAAGGCACACAAGATGTTACACGACATTACAGAATAGAATATTAAGAAAAAAAATAGTAGTGATTGTAGTTTAAATTAAGAGAAATATTCTTTGAATTTAACTTAAAGATGGAAACCTAAATTTGAATGTGTGGCACCCAATCAAATAAGACCCACTGAGGGGTACGAATTATAAATCTTGCAAAAAACCCAGGCTTATGCCTGTTCCTAATACTACTGCTGTTAAAATTGACTGAACATTTTTGGGGGCTTTTTAAACCTTTATGGGAGGCACGGTGGGGTAATAGATAGCGGCTCGGATTGAGGAATCGGAGAGCCGAGTTCGAATTCCAGTCGAATCCATTACATTCACTTACTTTACCCTTGAGACAGGTATGAATTCTCTTCTTCTCCCCTCAGCTATGGGTACATAGTAAGACGGATGACAACTGGTTTACCTCATAAAGAAATTACTGCGGGAAAAATCTGCTATGTCAGTCACGTATCAAAAGATATATGATCGCGTATATGGCATATAACTGACTGATGAGCTATCTAAAGCCGAAGCATATTTTGGACTGGATTTTATTTATTTATTTTTTTTGTGCATTAGCCCATTATTTTCCCAGCTACAATCCCTTCTTAACTTGGGGTAGAAGAGATGGATTCATAACTTTCCCAAGGGTATTTCCTTCTTTTCGTGCATTTCTAGTAAATTTTATGAAATTACAATATTTGGGTAGTAAGGGGATGACTCTTATGTACCACCAAATCTGGTAATGGGGGTTAATAGATATCACGTCCAGTTGACCCACATAATCAATGACCTATGGAAGAAAGGTTTACGTTTCCCCCATTATGGACATTATTATATCCATGATATAATAACATCTTATTTCACGGATGCAAAGGAATGGCTGAAATGAAAAGGAATGATAAATATGTTTAGTTCACAGAGAATCTTACTTTTATACCAGTAAGTCATACACAAAATTATATAAGTGAACATTGAAGTCAACACTCAGAGGCGACAGGCTGTTTCATGCTAGACGCAATCGTCAGGCCGCCTTTTACGTCTAGCATGAAATAGCCTGTCGCCTCTGAGTGTTGACTTCAATGTTCACTTTTATATTTACATACGTTCTATCTCTAATATTGAGCACTTTATCCCACAATATAGCACACCTTAAAACTATATATATATATATATATATATATATATATATATATATATATATATATATATGAAGAAATATAGTTCCCACACGTGTCCAACGTAGAGAAAACAACATATATTTCAAGCAGAGTGAAATGAGAATGAAAATATAGGACCTTACATATAATATGGAGATTGTTTTGTGTTTCTGGAAAAGCTATATTTAGGATTTCAGATTAGAGTGGGCCAGATTCATTTATATCACAAGTGACGACATATTGCGCAAACGACGAGTCCTAAGTTTTTTTCAACATGAGGACTGCAAGCCGGAGATATTTTATATATCTGGAGAGGATATATTTCTATAGGAAAACGGCGCCATAGACTTGTAAGTTGCATTGCGTATTAGATGAGGCACGTGACTTCATCTCTACTAAAGGGGGATAATTGTCTTTGTATTTCTAGAATGGTGACATCACCGAAAAATTACAAAAACAACAGTTTAATTTTATATATTTGTCATTAGGCAGCTGAAATTTCTGGGACACGTAATGAGAAAAGAAGGTTTGGAAAATCTGATACTCACAGGGCAAATAAAGAGAAAGAAGGACAAGGGAAAGAAACGTTTGGCATATCTAGTGGATGACAGAACAGGGTCTGGGAGAAGTAGCAAAAAGGCAAAACTTATTGAGAACTACAAGGGATAGGAGGAAGTGGAGAGCCATGATTGTCTACGTCCTGAAGGGACACGGCACATAAAGGAAAGATGGACGATGATGGAAGTGAGTTCGTCAGAAGCCTGAAGGCGCAAATGAAGGAGCAAAGTTCATAACGACTTGTAGCATTCTTCTATGTGCCGCTTCAGGACATTGGCGATCGTGGCTCTTCACAATTTCCTATCCTTTGTAGCTCTTCTTAAATTTTGTCATTTTATTATCGATCGTAAATCTTGTTCTGGCATCCATTTACTCAAGCACACTAGGTAGGTTATGCTTTGTTCTCGTCTGTCCCTCTTGCCCTTAATCTGTCCCGTGAGTATCAAATTTTCAAATCTCCCTTACCTCATTATGTACGCTAGTTAAGTATAAATTTCCTTTTTGTTTCTATTTTCTAGAAAACTTCGTCGTAGCTCTCATGTTCAGTTCATGGTATTCTCAGCATCCGTTTACATTTTCTGTTGCTTAAAGTCTCTTCATCTGTGAGGAGGTTGTCCAGCATTCATTACCATACAGGCAGGAAGACTGATATTACATAACAGTTAACTACTATTTTCTTTGTTTCTAACGATTTTTTCTGTTTCTTAATATTTTGCCTGGATTTTGGAGGGCATCTTTCACTATCCCAACGCGCCTTCGAATTTCAGTGTCACATTTTCCGTCTTCTGTTAAAACACTTCTTAGATATTTAAATTCTTATACTTGTTTGATATTGGTATCTCTAATTTGCATGTGGGGCTGTTCATTTTGCTAACAACCATACTTCTGTCTTTTTGCAAATGATGTTTAGTCCTTTCTTCTCGCTTTCCTTCACTACATTTTGTTGTAGTTCTTGAACTTTCCTTTCTGTAGCTGCTATCAACACCATGTCATCTGCATATTTTATGTTTTTAAGATTGTGGTCGCCAATAATGAATCCTGGTAGGACTTCTAATTCTCTCAGAATCTCCCCACGTATAGGTTGAATAAGTCCAGTGAGAAGACGACACATCCTTGTTTTATACCCCCTTTCTATTTTTGTATATTTACTGAATTATTTTTCTATCCAGAATGTGGCAGTTTGCTGCCAGTATAGGTTCTGGATTATTCTAATAATATTAGACTAATATCCTTCCCAAATATGTCAAGGTTACATAGCAGTTCCAACTGTTCTTTGCGTTACAAAACTTAAATATTTGCCATTGACTCACCCATAATTTATGCACATGTCAAAGGGTAAGGGATAAATGACGCCATGCAAGAAGTCAATTCGTTGTTTTTTTTTATATCTTATGTTTATCCGTTCCGCTGCTTGAACAAACTATTGTCGCATTTAAGTTCTGTAAATAAATATGTACATGAAATGTTTTCCTCTCAAACCTATCAAGCATGCAATAGGGCACCTCGAAGTGGTGTAATGGTTAGCAAGCTTGTCTCGCTAGAACAATTAAGATTGAGCAGTGAGTTCAATCCTCACTGGGTGCCCCATACTTTCGGCCTTGTGCCACATCTAAGCTATGCTTGGAAAATCACTATCAAGCATGCAATAATGGCATCCCAAATTTCCAAGAATCGGTTCTATAAAGGCAGGCAATCTTTAGGAAACTATTCTGCTTATTTTCTTTTCAATCTGAAAATGAAAACAAATCCCTTTATAGTATCAAAAAGAATTAAATGTTTTCTATTATCAAAATGATTTATTTTGTAAGGTCCAGATTGAAATTCTGTTCTCGTCATATTTCTTCTCATAAGTATGTTGCTTTGAGTGTCATCAGCTGTGTTATGGTTTCTTAACCACATTCGAACTGAATCGCTGTACTCCCAAAGTTCCAGTGGAAGACCTATCAAATTTATGATTAGAATATTTGCCACATTTTTAACTTAAAAGCGATTCCTTTTGTCATCACAAAAACCCTCTTTCAGCATCCGCAGAACTTTCAGTAATAGTATTATGTTTTTAGCTATTACATATCGACGACTATTAAGATTATTTTCGGATGATCGAACAACCAGTTTTCTAAGCTTTTATAATTTTAAGATTCGGTTCGCGCGAACCGGTAGGATGCCACCACTGTATACACGTCCTTGTTTGTTTTCACCCATAGTCAAAGTGAAACTATAATACGGGTATGACAACGCTCATGTTGGTATGTTTTAAAATAAATTTATCTCCACACACAATTTCAATAGAGTTATTGAGTATTGTGACGTCAGCTGCTTGAAATTAACTTTGGCAAAGTCTTGTGGCGTGATCAGTTCAAAATAGGAACGTGGAGAGAAAAAATATTGAATTTAATATACGCATCTGAGTAAGGTCGGAGAAACCACTGGCAGAGAAAAAAAAAAAAGATAGCCCAAATGATGATATAATAACAACTTACTATGGAAGTGTGAATTTTCCTATTAGGACTCGTAAATACCTCATTACGCAGATTAATAGTTAATATTTAGACTTGCATAAACTAATTAAATATTATTAACTAATTAAATATCCAACTATTTGGATTTATATGAGAAACGAAGTTATTTGCACTTTTGTCTTCAAATTCCAATTTGAAAATATAAAGTTTTGAAATTTACCTTTGAATTATAGCTTAAAAAAAAGTTTCAAGAAAGATTTACCGCGAATCTGTGAACATCCCTAGTTTTGAAGCCTATCATGATAAATTTGATAGACGACAGAGAAGTTTTGAATGCAGAAGACAAGAGAATTCGTTTTTATTTTTATTTATTTACAAAGGAACTTAGGAAAGTATTTAAATTGAAATCTTGACTGACCGAGGGAATAAATATGCCCACTATTGTATGGAACAAAAATAACAATGATTAAAAATAAAAGTCCAGAAACGTATTGGCGTGTTTGTAGGAAAAAAAAAAAAAAAAAAGATAAAGTCTTCTTCAGCAAACATTCAACATCAAAGGTTGAAAAGTTCGGCAAACTTGGATCTTCTTGCTCACGAATAACAAAAAAAAAAAAAAACGAAGAGTCAAAAGGGACGGTTTTTCCATTGACACCGTTATTAATTTTTACCTTCTATCCCCGGCAATGTTTGTTTTAAAAAGCGATGATTAGAATTATAATAGAACCTAAACATATAACGGAGGTAAATTCATACATTTTGAAAATTTATAACAAAAATATTAAACGGTATTTATTAGATTGTTTATTTACAATATTTACAACATTCTAAAAAATAAAAATAACTACAATTAGAAAACTAATGCAATGCAATATTTATCAATTTACCAATTTATAAAGAAATATGAAAACAATTTTTTTATTCGTAGTTTATAAACCTTATTAAAATATGTGAACCATCTATAAGGAAATTCCGTAAGAAGTTTCATCAAACTAATAAATTACCTACGATCTACATTCTACAGTAATAATGAATGATGAAATTGAATGGCTGTCCAGGTTCAATGCTTTCTATTGAAAATGAAAGTGCTCGATCCCTCGACTGTGATGAGGTAGCGAATGCGTCAATAATCTGCAGATAAAGAGACCGAGCTCTACTTGATAAGTTCAGCATTCATGAAATCTTTGCCTATTACACGTTTACAGTTTTTTTTATATTATCAATCCAACGATATTGAAGGTAGCGAGCGAAATAGTTGTTTTTAGCAACGGATGTTAATATCATTGAAGAAGCGGTATCTCGTGGGTATTCCTTAGGAATAGTTTGTCCATGTAGCGCCGGTAATATTTAACCCCACCCCGGAGGGATGTATGTGGCCGAGTTTACAGTGGGTTCTCCGAGCCTGTAGGCTCGTCCAAAAATATTCCCTTAGAACCCGCATAAACGGGTTCAGGGCCTGTCTACCTCCACGGACGAAATTTTGACCATCAGCAAAGCCTCATCTGGGTTCCTCTTTGCTCAAGGCAGAGAGTTCGACAGTTGAACAGTTTGATGCGCCATTTCAACTAGCAGTTTAGCGGATTTGTATTTACATTGTATTTTTAATTTTTCTAGTTGAATTGTTTTTACATAATTAAATTACAATAAAATTTTAATTTTATGACTATGAAAATTGCAGTGATTTTAGTAATTCCAGTTTTTGAATTTGTTTAAACAGGGAAAAGTGAAATTCAACGTTTTCTGTCGCCATCATTTTCTCTCTCTCCACCCCACCCCTCTGCGTGGGACTTATTTTATATCAGTTGTTTTATCTCGGTACTGATTTTTTCTTTTTTGCTACACAGAGACTGAAGAAAGGTAAGTACGAGTGGAAGAGTTTTTTCACTGAAAATGTAAAAATGCATTTATCTATGAATCGTAAAGGAAACCTTTTTGGTGAAAATGCATGACAGGACCTGGTGAGAGAGATGCTCTAAACCATATTGTGGATTATGGAAAAGTTCTACACCTAAAAACACCCTAATTTTTCCGTCAAACAATTGGCAAAACAGTACATCAAGTCCCGTGATGCATTAGCACTATTTTTGTTGGGGATGTCTTTTTCATACTGTTATGATGTTAATTTGGGGGTTAATAAAGACAAACGCCAAATAACATGTAACAATAAAATGGGGTTTATTCGGTTGGTAAGTTGGTACAGAAATCGCCTGAGTAGTCTATAACTGACTCAGCCCAGAACTTCTCCGATACTGTCTTTTGACATGCCACTATTTAACGTCCTTGTTTGTAGACGAGTTCATCTTCAAGAGGGGTGGTAGGTTCCTACACAACACCTCCCCCTTGAGATTACTTCCGGAGGAATTAATATTTTTTCTTTTGGGATCTGGACTTAAACGTTCCACCCTCGTTCTTTTTCTTTTGCTTGTCCTTCTTTGAACAACTGTTTCAGGCAATGGTGGAGTCGGTATATCAAATAAATCATATAATACCTCCATTGGTTCTTCCTTTTCTTCACTTATTTCTTCGATGATTTGGTTCAAATGTCTTTTGTGCGTCCATTTTTTGCTTCTTATCATGTACAACATTTTACCAATTCTTTGCGTTACTACTCCATCTTGCCAAAATTCCTTCCCATTTTTGTAATTTTTAAAAAAAACTTTATCTCCCGGCCTGAAATATTTCATATTTACCTGATGCGTTTTGTTCTGGTAACTCTTTTTTTCTTTCCGGCAGCTGCCTATTGAACACCGATCTAATTTTTCTAGCAAACATCAGTTCAGCTGGAGACATCCCTGATATTGCGTTTGGATTTGGTGTTATTCTGTATATACTTAAAACTGCTGTATATTACCATCATCTGTATTAGTACCATTTGTTTTTTAAGGGCTCTCTTTGAACGTATCAACAAACCGTTCAGCCTGTCCATTTGACCTAAGATGGTACGGTGAAGTCATGATGTGGTCAATTCCCAGAGTCTTACAAAACGTCTTAAATTCACTTCCTGTGAATTGAGTTCCTTTGTCTGTGATAATTTTTTCTGGTACTCCAAACCGTGCAAGCAGTTCCGTAAGAAAATCTTTTGTTACAGAAGCAGTTGGTCTTTTGCACTTAAAAACCTCAGGCCACTTGGAATAGCTATCCACAACTATCAAGTAAAAATTACCATTCATGGGTCCAGCATAATCTATGTGGAGTCTGGTCCATGGAACATCTGTTTTTGGCCATGGTGTGTATTTTACTGGCGGTGCTTTCGCTGCCATTTGACACCCTCTACAAGTTTTAACTACCTGTTCAATGTCTTTGTCCATATTTGGCCAATAAACATAACTCCTCATCAGGGCTTTCATACGTCCAATACTAGGATGCCCCTGATGAAATTCCTTCAAAATCCGCATTTGTAGTACAACCGGTATCACGACCCTTCCAGCATATAACAGCACTTCATCACATATTGAATATGCTGGTGAAGAAGTTTTATACTTTTCTCAGAAAAGTATAAAACTTCTTCACCAGCATATTACAACTTTTCATTTTTTTAATAAAAATGTCATTTTCTGATTTTAATTTTATTTCATCTAATGTCACCGGTAATTCTTTTACTGTGTTATACATTACTTCCACCAATTCATTTTCTGCTTGTAACGACGCTATCACTGTATCTTATAGCGGTTCCGAAGACGTTGGGATCAGTCTAGATAAACCATCAGCATGGCTTAAATTTTTAGATGATAAAAATTCCATTTTGAAATTATAATTCAACAAAATGGTTCCCCATCGTTGCAAACGATTTGCCGTAGGAGTAGGTATACCCTTCTTAGAACCATAGATCGAAAGCAGCGGGCGATGGTCGGTCTGCAATATAAACCTTCTTCCATGTATGAACTTATGGAATTTTTTACAAGCATAGATGATAGCTAAGCTTTCTTTCTCAATTTGAGAGTACTTCTTTTCTGCGGGTAATAATGTCCTTGATGCATGTCCTTCGTATTGCCGTCTCTGAATTTATGCAAAATTACCGCACCTATTCCGTACTTTTTCCGGTGCCACTATAATTTCATTTAGGGTCATTTTAGTGATAATTCTGACGTCAAAATATTCTTTATTTTGTCCTCTGACACACTTCGGACCATTCTTCTTTTTTAAGCAACTTATTTAATGGAGCCGTCTGCACATATCTATATATCCCAATAAAAGTCCTAAAAACGCTTGTAATTTTACTACATTTTTGGGAGATAGCATGCTTTTTTCACTTCTGCCCTCGCCGGATCTGGTCTTCTTCCATCAGAGTCTATTATCTGCCCCAAAACTTAATTTCACTCATAAAAAATTCACATTTTTCAGCTTTTGAATCCATATTCAATTTTTTCAAAACCTTATTAATATGTTCCAAATGTTCATTTCGATCTTTACTTTTATCAAGACATCATCAAGATATGTAATGGCGAAGTCCAACCCTGCCAACACAGTGTCCATAATTTGCTGAAAAAAAATACTATGGGGATACTTTCAAACCAAACGGCAAACGGTTAAATTTGTATAAACCCTTGTGTGTATTGATAGTCAACAATTTAGAACATTCTTCGTCTACTTTCACTTGGAGATAGGCATCCGATAAATCCAATTTAGCGAATATTTTTCCTCCACTTAAACTTGCAAAAATGTCTTCTGGTGAAAGGCAAAGGATATGTGTGGTCTTTTAAGCAATCATTTAGACCCGTAGAAAAATCGGCACACATCCGAATTTTATTATTTTTTTTCTTAACATATACAACAGGGCCGGCCCACTCTGAAAATTCAATGCGTGAAATAACTCCTAAATTTTCAAGCCGTTCCCAGTCTTTGTTAATCTGTTCCACAAATACCAAATGGCACATTTCTTTTTCGCTTGAAAATAGGTTTTACATTTTCCTTCACTTCAAATTTTGCCTTCGCCTTTTTGCAACATCCCAGACCTTCTGAAAATACTTGTGGAAATTTTATTTTCAGATCTTTCAAATTTTCTGTAACCCGATTTTTACACGGAGAAGAAACATTAATTCTATTGCAAAAAGAATTTATAGGGAGTTTCCATAAATTAAACAGTATAATCCAATCAGTTCCAAACAAATTTGAAACATTTTGTAGCACAGACTTTAGTGTCTTACCAACAAATGAAATATTACAAGAAAATTCACCTTGAAAATGCAATTTTCTTCCAGAAATCCCGCGAGCCACTTTTTCAGTCTTTTTAAGCAAAGGTCTGCCTATTTTAATCCATGTTGCTGTATTAATAATGGAAATATCACTTCCAGTATCTAGCTGTAGTTTAACAATTTTTCCATTAATTTTTACTTGTACGAATTTTCTTTTCTGCCCCTCCTCAATCTCCTGACGTGACAACACAATATTCACAATATCTTTTTTCGACGTAATTTTTTTTCTTTTACAATGAGTACTTATATGGCCTTTATTGCCACACGAATAGCAATTTTTGTCGCGAAAAAAAACATTCACTTTTAAAATGACCGCCACCGCATCCAAAGCACGTTGGTTTTTTAACGTTTTTATTAACTATTCCCGTTTTTGGTCGAATAGCATGGACACGGGATACGTCTTTTTCTTCAATTTGCGTATTGTCATGTTTTAAGTTTTCAATTCTTTGACATTCTTCCGTAACCTTCTGCAAAGTAATCTCGGAATTTTGTTCGAGTTTTGCCAATATTCGGGACCTTATGTCCTTATCTTTGATATTCGTTCAAGGCTTGACTTCTAGCAAACATTTAAATCGATCAATTGAAAGATCATGTAACATAAAACATTCACACATTCTGTTAACATAGGTACCTCCACGAAATCGCTAAAAAAAAGAGCATAGCTTGATGAAAAAGACGCCAAACTTGCCGAAAACTAAATTTTATTGTCTAAATGCTTATGTTATTATTAAGAGGAAAGACCAAAGTTTTTTTTAATTATTTTTAAAAATTTTTTCCTTTTTAGAACATTCTAAATTTTGATTAAAAAAACCTTTTTTCTATTTGTATCAGCGGAACTAGTAAATAACAGACAATTTTTAGCACGTTTTTTTGGTATGACACACATTAATTTGAAAAATCGTGCTAAAATAGAAATAATTATCGGATGTTAATGAAACTTTCAGAAAGTATTCACAGATGATCGAAATTATTATAAATGTTTTTTTTTATGAAAGTCATGGTAGAAATATTTTTTAAAAATATTTATTACCCCCCATAACTAATTTTATGAAAACGCTAGAAATTCGATCGCATCGGTTTTAGTGATTACAATAATTAAAAGCACAGGGCTTTGAGGAATGTAAATCATGTTTTTTTTTTTTTTTTAATTGGATACGCAGTACCTGAAAATCAGCTCTGAATTGTAACATACAAAACTCAATAAAACAAATATATTATTTAATTTCAAATGCTTTTATTTGCTTTTAGTTGTTTTTATGAATATGGACAATATTTTCTGAAAGCAAAAAAATTTTTCGATGAAAAATGAATTTTTAATACAATTATTTGTTATTTCATTAATTATAATAGATTTTACATTTAAGTTGTTAAAATATTATAAAATTAGTTAAAAGCCGCATTGGCTTTCATAAGTGTCCTTATGAGATAGATCTTTTTTTAGCGCATTGTAAATTGTATCATTTTGACTAATCAGAAGATCCCCAGTAATTAAGAAATGTAATTTTGTGCTTATAATCGAGCTGTAATTATAAAATACGGAAGACCAACCAGAATATAATTAAGTTGCGTTATTTGAGTTAAGCATTGTTCTCCGCTGTTAAGGCCTTTACTTTTGCGAAACACGTGTGGAGAAGTTAATTTGATTTTTCAATTTCAACTGAGAAGGGTACCTACAAGTATCAGTATCATCTTATGAAATTTATATGATCTTATTTTTATATTAATCTCAGTTACATTTTTCCATAAATGAAATATCAAAATTAATAATAAAATGAATGCAAATACAAATAACAGTAGAATGTAATAAATGTACATAAAATTATAGTATTTTATGTACAATTCTGATAAAATTTCATAAGAAAAGGTACCTATAAATTAATTAGATACCGTTCTTAAGAAATATGAAATTTAATGTCACTCTTAACAGTTTTATTTTAATTTCTTTACAATATATTTCCCATAAAGCATCATAAACGTAAAGGTGAAAGCTAAGTACAAAAAAAAAAAAAAAAAAAATAGACCGCTGAAAGTTTTTGTTTAAAAATAACGGGGTAAATAATTTGTTCACGTAAATGTAAATTATTTCACTTTTCTCCTTCCGTAGAACAAATTAGCCTCATGGAATTAAGTAAATACATCATTCATCACATGTCAAGAGACGCGAAAAGTTTATGACCTGCTTTGTTTTATTTTCAAATTACATCTTTTTGGCACAAAAAGCTAAGTTAAGTTTGGTTCAAAATATTTTAAATAAACATTATAATTTCTGATTTTCTTAAAATAAGTTTTGAAAAAATGATAATTGATATTTAAAAAAATTTCAAAGTCAGATTTCTAGTTTTTTTTAAAATGGAAAAAAAATGGTCAATTTTGCCGACTCAAAAAAAAACTAGATTTTTAACGAAAATTTCGGACGTGCTAGGAACGATTAAAAAATGGAAAAAATACCCCAAAAATACTTTTGACCTTTCCTCTTAATAATAACAAACATTTAGACGATAAAATTTTTGTTTTCGTCAAGTTTGGCGTCTTTTTCATCATGCTATGCTCTTTTTTTAGCGATCTCGTGGAGGTACCTATGTTAGAATCTTTGTAAAACTTATTTTCATGCGTTGATTGGTGATTAATCTTTATGGAAATATAAAAATTTCTTTTCAAGTAAAATTTAGTCATGAAAATATTGGTGGTTATTGCAAAAAGAATAACATTTTCTCAGAATTTAAAAAAAAAAAAAAAACCCATTCATTGTAAAAGAAACATAACATTATCTGGAAATAATTCCAATTTTTTTAAATTGATAATTCCAATAATTTAAAAAAGTTCTGTCCTCCCAACCCAATTTTCCTATGAAGATTTGTGTCCCCCAGGTTGGGAAATTTCGAAATAGACATGTAGTAGAGAGGTGTATCAAAGTTTGGCAAGGGAAAGAACCCCGAGACCCTAGGCACTTCGATAGACAAGGCACCGAGTGAGCCATTTAAAGCCAGTCAGGGCCGGTTAGAGAATTTAAAAAGAAGACCCACATTCACTCCACAACAGTCAGTGAGCACAGATATGAAGGCAGCTGAGGATTACCTCAAAACTTGCTGGAATTATAGTAGCCGAAGTATACATCCCCCAGTAAGTCTTCAACTGTGATGAGACAGGACTTTTCTTTTGAAGAAGATGCCAGGCCACAAATCCATGAAGGATAGGCTAACTGAGCATCAATGCAAGTGGCGACTGCAAGATTAAGTCGATTTATCATTCAGAAAACCCCAGAGCCTTTTTAAGTCACATAAGATTCTGAAAGAAAATGTTTTATTCAGTATAAACATTGTCCAGAACATTTCTAAGCTTGGAGGTGAAAAGTGAAAATCCTTACTATTTTAAGAAAAAAAAAAAAAAAAAAAAAAAAAAGTTTGGCATTTATTTGTGATATTGGTGGTAGGGATAATCATGCAATTCACACAAAAGACAAAAACACAAAAGTAATTTTAATTTCGTTTTATTTCACTCATTGTGAAAGAAAACAAAAATATTAAGATACAGACCGACCAGATTCTGGCCACAGCATATCAATAGTCATAATAATAATAATAATAATAATAGTAATAATGATGATTATAATATGAAATCCACTGACCCTCCTCCTGGTCACAAGTAGAAGAGGATCACTGCTGCTAGCTTGCTTTACAGCAAGGCACAGTTAAATATACACTCCAACATGAAGTAGTCTATGCAGAACTGAAAAACAAATTGCCAGACACAGCAAATGATACAGCTTGAGGAAATTGGTGGGATTAACTTTAGATTCAATAAAAATTTCAATGTCCAACAAATAGTTGGCCAATGACAAGTTAAAAAGGGACCCTGAATTTTGTGAGCCAGTCAAAATCAGTTTATACTCAACAAAAGGGATCTTTGTTATAAAAAAAAAAAAAAAAAAAAAAAATCCTTTTAGTTAAGAAAAAAAAAACAAAACAAAAAAAAAAACAACCATTTCAATGCTGGAAAAAAAAGGAGAAAAAGAAAAGATAGCCCTATGACATACTAGTTTAACCATATCCAGATACAAAAGAACCTGATTGGTATAAATGGATGATGTTTATTGTTCACCTACATTTTCCATCAGATAAGAAAAACAAATTCCTAAAATGATGACCTACGGAGTGAAATACACTTTTCATCCACTTAAAGCGCAAATTTAATCCTGAGAAAGTAATATGCATTATGTAAAATAAAATAATCCAGCAAAGAAACAGTTAAACCTGCAAATATTTAAAAAGAAAAAATAAATAAATAAAGCACTGATACAATAAACCTGCACAAAATTAACCTCAATTCCTCATCTTTTACAGTTGTAACAATAAGCTACAGTGTTTTTCAGAACATGAGAGGATAAAAAAAAATTAATGAGCAACAACATTGCACAGAAACTTGGTACAAATATTTTAGTGACAACATTTAGTAAATAATAAATTCAAGGCAATCAATGAAATCATTCAAAGAAACCTTTTACATAATAAATCTTGTTTTATACAAAGTAATAAAAACTAAAGGAAAAAAGAAAAAAAAAATGGGGATAGGAGCATTCTTTAATTTGAGGGATAACCAAGCAATAGAAAAAAATGTTGATAAAATAAATGTCTGCAGATAGATTGTATATAATTTTAGTTTTGCCAAACAAATTTTAAAGAAAAGCCCTTGTCACTTAGTTTTTCATTGGTGGTTGTTATAGCAAACATAAAATTAAGGGAACCCTGCCATGATTTTGAATGTCTGACCTGGTGATAAGGCAAATGATGGTACTACTAATCTGACATTTGAATAAAAGTTGGAATTAACCTGGAAAGAAATATTTATCAATTTAAAATGTAACTATTTGAACAATCAATACAATTTAAAAAAAATAAAATATACAACGTAGCCAGAAGAAAAGTCCAACCAGACTGTCAGATGTTTATATTTTCAACTGTTGACATTAAAAGAATTATTTTCTTCTAATATTGAAATATCTTAAAACTGCCATTGCTTCAATTTCTCCTCTTCCCTAACCTACATTTATAACTGTATTACATTTTCACAAGACAGACAATTAGTTGAATAAGTACCTTTGAGTTTCTAAAAAAAAAAAAAAAAAAAAAAAAAAACTTTAAATAGTCCTATCATTTGACAGTTATAAAGAAAGTGGTAAAAAAAAAAAAAAAAAAAAAAATTTCATACAGTAGTCAACAATTTTTGTTTCCAAGTAAAATTGTTGGCAACAAAACACCATTCCCCACCAGATTTTTTTTAACCAAGGGAAAAATGTTTTCAAGAGAAGAAAAATTTTGCTACTCAAATACAGCTACTTAGAACAATGTGCCAAATTATATAAACTTTAATATTCCTAGATCTTCCAATATTAACTAATAATAAAAATCAATACAACACACACACCTATTCCAAGTGGAAACTAATATTTACATTTCACATTCGAATAACTTATCTCAGGTTATTAAAAAAAAAAAAAAATCTCAAAAAAGTATCATCACATTGAATAAATATCAATTCAAGTCTTCTATGCATAGAAGACATCTTCAAATGTTCCAGATTTTCAGTACTTGTTAAACGCTTCTCCTTATGATGACTGGGCAAGGACATTCATTATGAAGAATGAAAAAAAAAAAAAAAAAAAAAAAAAGGGAAGAGTGGGCAAATGTGGAAGGTAGCTGGGTTGGACAATAAGAATTTGCTCGTTTTTTTTGAAATCTCAAATAAATCAACAAGCAATATGGAAAAAGTAGATTTTTGTAGATAAATGATCCACAGCAGACAGTTTGAATACTCAATAACGCAGGAAGGATTTACGGATGGTGCTTCAGCAATTATCAGTTTTCCCCCCTACCCATCAAATCAGTGTCAAACCTTTTAATAGAAAGTGGGACAGTAGTAATAGTCGCAATTTTGAGAATACCAAAACAAGCACAGAAATGGGACACACATTTGAGAATAATTAAGAGAAATAATTGTTTTTTTTTTTTTTTTTTTTTCAAGAGGCCAGTAAGTGAGAGCTTAGGATAGCTTCAAATGGAAATGCTACAGGTTTACAACAATCAAAAGATCCTGTTAGCTTATCTATCAGCAGGTTCAAAACTGATGGCCAGAAAGAAGCTTATAAAACAATATTAACTTGGGAATTAATTTTAAGAAATAAGGAATCACGACAAAAATATTAAAGAAAAGAATTATAACTTTAAAAGATAAAATTAATAGTTTGCTATATATATATATATATATATATATATATATATATATATATATATATATAAAAAAAAAAAAAATAGTGCTATTTAATATATTAAGAAATATACGTAATACATTACATTGATTGCACAACTCAGTCGTGCAATCAATGTAAATATATATATATATATATATATATATATATATATGTGAGAGAGAGAGAGAAATGGCAGATTTTAGATTGTGGAAGATTACAAAACATCTTCAAAACACAAGTGATTGGACACTAATATTTACATACATATTTAGGTCAGGTATGTAACTGACAAAGGAAAACAAAAGTCAGGTAAAACAATTGAGCAACCAATTTTCAATGAAAACAAATGGAGATAAAGTGAGAATTTAATCTAAAAACTACTTAATCAGTTACAAAAATTTCCTTGCTGCAAATTAATATTAACTGAAACAAAAAGATAAAATCTTGCTCTAAAAGAATTTGCCTAGCTAAGGCAAGCTGAATAACCTAATTGCCAGAAAATTTTAATTGTGGTGTGATGTGTATATATCTCACACAGACATTTGAAAACCTGAATTTATTACATAGGCAGGATAAATTACGTAAATCTGACAACTTCTGTCCAAGATGGAATAATTTTTAGCAATCAGATTATTATTATTATTTTTTAAGACTAAGAAAAAATAATCAAAGAACAGATAAAAACTGTAGCCAAAATATGATCATATCTTTTCTGAAGTGATGTGATTTTAATGAAGTTAAGCAGAAACATTTGAAAAACACTGCAGGCACATAAGTTTTCAGTGAAGAACCTTTGTGACATTATTCTAAAACCATTAGCAACTTGAATACAGATTACCTCCAATTATGAAAATGCAAAGCTCATAATCCCCCCCAACCTGGAATAAGGAAAGAAAAAAAAATGCTTATTGCATTTGCTAATTGATCCAAGTGATCTTAAAACAGATCATGTTGGTAAAAGGTTATATCCTACAATAGTAGAACATTTAATTTAATTAGGAGGAGAGTGTCCAATTTTTTTTTTTTTTTTTTTTTTTAAGCATTTCACCCCAAGCAAGGCAGGAGTGCCACTATCATGCAAAGGGTTACAGAGAGTGAAAGTAAGAGAAAAGACTGGGTATGGGGGGGGCGATTGAGGAAAGTATAAAAAGAAGGGGGATCAAGGCATAAGATATCGATTGACATTACATTTAAATTTTTTAAATCTATAGTTATCAGGAAAGCAAGTAAGAGGAAGGGAGTTCCACTGTCAGGAAGTATGAGAGAAGCTGAGAGGTGGTTTATTTTATTGTTTACTACAATAATACTTATGTATTTCAGATTTCATAAGCATATTAAAGTGATTACAGATGACAGAACAAATTGGCTCATAAGCTATAAAGCAAATATAACTTTGCAAAAACATTAACAAAGCCTATAAAAAGCTAACAACAAATTAATAAAACTTTAAGACTGTCTTAAAGTGTCCAACAGTAAAAATTGTGAAAAAAAAAAAAAAAAAAAAAAAAAAAAAAAAAAAATTGGGTTTTACAATTTAAATTAACAGATTTTTGAGGAAGCCATTTTTTTAATTTTTTTTTTTTTTTTTTATAGTAAAGTGAAATTACCAAACATGAAGAGAAGAATCCCAAAATTGTCTGTTGAGTGAAACAAGATAACAAAACAAAAACAAATTATAATAATACAAAGGAAATCATTGTTGCTATTTTAACACAAAGTGGTAAGGGGATAAGTTAAGCACACAAAAGGATTTGCTGATATGAAAAACTTTAGTCAGTGATATTGCATGGATACAGATGACTAATGAACACTATTTTATTGGTGAGTGAAGCTGGTAAAGAGAGTGTTTTAAGAACATGATCATCGATTAATGGCAGACTAGGAAATGAAAATTAGATTCTGAACCCGATTGCTGTATTCCGGAGGAGTTAAGTTTAAGCAAGTCATAAACAAATTCAAAGAATAATGCCGAGCTTATAAGCATGCCTGCATATGACTTTAGGAAGATATGTACAGGGTGCCATGGGTAAATTGTTGCCATTTTATATTTTTAATTTTGTGCATGCGTGTTTTGTTTTTGTCGACTTCACAGTATAGTAGGATCATTCCAATTCATATATATATATATATATATATTATTATACTCACACATATATATGCACAATGTAAAGGAGCCCAGCGATTTGAGAGAAAAAAAAAAACAATCTTGGTTACTAAATAACCTGAAAATCAGACTATGAGAGTATCAGAGTTTGCAGGTGAAACAAGAACTGGGTGTTTGTAATATTTCACATGATCATCATCAAGAAAAGAGAGCAAGTACTTCAAAAATAAAATGCAACCAACTTCTTTAAGATTTAGCAAAAATCAAATGTTAATGCCAGCCTTGAATAAACAAAATTACCAGCTGTTGGCTAAAATAAATGACAAAGCCAATGCTTGGCAGGGATGGAAGAGGGAATTGCTTGGCATTTAAGGTTTGCACAATTGTCAAAAGATATAAATCTACATTTGCGCACACACACAAAAAAAAAAAAAAAAAAAAAAAATATTACAGCCTCTCCAGCACTGATAATTATTTTTCCTAATGAAAACAAGTAACAAGTACATGCACATCTTTGGAAGGGTGGAGGAAGAAAAAAAAATGATTTACATAAAATATTCTTTATCTGAAGATTTTTTTTCTTGGGAAAAAAAAAAAAAAAAAAAAAAATTAAAAAGATAGTAATTTATAGGATTAACAATCAATAACAGTTTTTTTTTTCAGGTAAAATCTGACTTTATTCACACAGCAAATATCACTTATTCAAAATGATTTTAGTATTCCAGAATTTTTATAATTTGTCACAAAGTATAATCTTAATGAAAAATATAATAGCATCATTATTTCTATGCGTGTTAAAAAAAAAAAAAAAAAAAAAAGAAAAAGGTAGGTCAATGGCCACTCATTTCTTTGGTGTTCAGGTTTTAGTAAAATTATACCTTGCAACAGCTGTATAAAAATTCAAAACACAAAATTCATTTTTTTTTTTTTTAGCAACTGAAATTGCCAAATTTTAAATTTATAAATGAAATAAAAATAAGTATTGTAGATTGAGATGCTGATCATTTTACAATAAAACATAATTCTGAAAAAGGTGAGCCCCCCCCCACACACACAAAAAAGAAGAAAAAAAAAAAAAAAAAAAAATCTGGACATTAATTGTTGCTTCTGAAGTGTGCTATTGCACGATTTATGCCAGTACTTTTACATATTTTACAGATATGTTAATGCAATTTGCATGCTGCAAAAATCCTCAAGCCTGATAATATTGAAAAGGCTTGCTTCAACTTAACAAGTAATAAATAAAAAAAATATATATAAATAAAAATGAAAATAAGATACTTTTTTTTTTTTTTTTTTTTTTTTAAACTAATGCATTGCCTTATTAACAAAACACTTCACACTCATTCATCCATGGAGCTGGGTCAAGTGTTTTTACCCACCACAGCAAGAGTTTTCTCTTCTGCACAAAGTATTTGTTGATCTCACAACAGATCAATTAAACAGCAAAGGTTTTCATTGTCTAAAAAATGACATCTCACCTTCATGTTTTATTTGTTATTTTTCTAAAAGATTTAGAAAAAATAAATTGAAATAGTTTGCACACAGTGCAAAGAAGATGGCAGAAAAAACCTGCATAATGTGAATGTATTTTGTTCTCCATGGAAATGATAGCTTTATAAGCCAATATGAATTGTTGGTTTCCATCAAGAAATAAAGTTTTAAAGTTTCTTGCCAAAGTAAAAAGCTTTGAACAAAATGAAGTAAGTGGATAGAGAACATACTAAAAATATAACCAATCTATTAAAAAAAAAAAAAAAAAAACTTATCTGAAAGTTATATATTACACTTAGTGTACATATAACTTAAGATTTACAGCTTGGCCACAAAATTATTGGACTGTAGCTGACACACCCACCATATTCTTCAATCCACTGGTTAGTGAATTAATGCAGAGTTCCAATCATTTATTTATGTATGGATGAGGGGAAAAAACAAAAAATTAAAAAATGCATTATCAATTAAAATTAAAAATAATAGTAAAATTAGTTTTTCTGTTTTCCCAAAATAAGATGAAAATTTGGAATAAAATGGTGTTATTTTTTTTTTGAGTAGGATGGAATTTTAGTTTAATTGGTTAACCCCAATTAAATCTTCTTCCAATCAAGCGGAAAAATTTCTCATTATGAGGTTGGTAGAATTCACGTAATCTATTCAAGACCTGCACTGGTACATCAGGATGTTGCCTACCCTTAGACTCAGCCAGGCATTGAATATTTACATTTTTTATACAATAAAAACCCTTACTTTTATTGAAATAGAAATGACTAGGTTGAATTCGTGGAGCAAGGTTCAAAAAATTCTCAACTTTAGTGATTTCTGAAAAAGGATCAGTTCGAAACTTGTCACCATCAACAATATGAATTTGAGAAAGGTTAAAAAATTGTAGCCATCGTTCCATGTAGCGGTGGTAGATGGACCTCCGAAGTCCAGGATAGTGTCGATTGATTTCATTCGTGGCGGGATCTATGACAAGGTCAGAAAACTTTGGAAAAGGTTTGTTTTTAGATTTCTTCTTCATCATAATTTGAGTGTAGTCAGAGACCGTTCTTTCAACTGGTTCCCGAACAATTAAGAGGAGTTTAATAGATTCATTCATTTTGTGAATACGCTCTGGAACAGATTCACCTACAAAGTAGGCAGGGCTTTTCTCCATAGTCACTTGACCTGGAAAAGAATAAGGCATCCGTTTCCTGTACCAATCAATACCAAGGCTATAGTTCTCTTCTACATCGAAGAAATGAATCTCAGCACCAGCAACTATTACATCGGGATGCACATCCAAGAACTGCAGTAGAGCTCGAGTACCAGCTTTGCGTACTCCTATGATAATGCATTGTGGTAAACGCCGACTCGTGTGGGGATAGTGCGGAACTTCACGGTTAAAGTTCTGGTTTTTCAGATGTTGGACTGATCTGTCAATGTTGCTTGGAGTTTTTAAAGTTGATGGTTTTACAACAGCAAGACCTGTTTCGACACTCAGAATTTGAGTGTTGAAGAGGAAAGATTGAGAACATGTAAAGACAATTAGGCAGACAGTTAGGAGAAAGATTAGAATTAAAGTTACAAATTTTGGTCGTGATAGTTGAACATGGCAAAAAGGGAGGTTAGTTCGTTTGCTTGATGATGGAGGAGTAGCTGGTTCTTGAATTTGGGTCTCTTCATACATGGTTCTATGAAAATTGGAATCCTGGAAAAACAAAACACAAAACTTAGGAAAAGCACAATTTCATTTATTAAGAAATTCTTAAAAATATACAAAGTTAATATTAAATAATTGTCAGACTTGATACATTTCATTATATGTTGTCATTATTTATGTTAAGATGTTTTGTGAGCAGATATGTTTGAGTGTTAAAAACGGCCGAAGACTGTGCGTTTCAAAACTAATTTGAGTTTTGCTAATCAGATGCTTCTCTGTAGCGAAATGGTTTAGCATGTCAGATCAAATTACCGTTTCTGTATAGGAATTGAGGTTCAATTCCTGTTGGAGAATGTCTATTTTCTATGAAATTTCTCAAACATTCAGGCTGGTAATTAATACTGTTTAATTAAAGAAAATAGAGCATTTACTTAAATTCTATCTATAAAAAATAATGCATAAACAAAAAATATATTAAATAATTGTCTTACTAAATCCATTTCATTGTGTGCATGCGTGGATACTCACATTTGAGTAAATTCTCCATCTATTTATTAAACATATCTATTTTCATCTACCGGCTTGAATATTTGAGAGATTTTATTAAAGAAAAATATGTGCTCTCCAGCAGTAGTTGAACATGTGTCTCACGGGGCAGAGGGAAACCGTTGTAAAATGCAACAGACTTGGCCTCAGGCCAGTAAATAAATATACTGGTTAATAAAATGGAGAGTCTACTCAAATATGAGGACCCACTAAAAATAACATTTAAAGTGATAAAAATTGCGTCAATGTAAAGTCCAAAATGTCCTGTACAAAAATTTTCCACCATAATAGATTTTTCCAAAATGGTTCTTGATATATAAAAATTCTCATTTTATCTATGTATATTTATATATAGGGGTATGATAAAAAAAAAAAAAAAAAAAAAAAAAAAAAACATACGTATACACAAATATACTTGCGCATATATTTTTTTTCACAGATGTTAAAAAAAAAAAAAAAAAAAAAGTGCTCAATGTTATATAACAGAGCTATTAAGTATATATTAGTGAATATACATAATATCCCACATCGGCAGCACAACTCAGAATTTCATGCAATCTTCAGGTGCAAAATACCCTCTGAGCGTTAAAGAGTTATGAAATTCATGTTCTCATAGTGTTGATTTAAAATTGTGTATTAAGACTTGTTTATTTTATTATTGTTGCCTATAATCATACTTATTATAAAACCCAGGTTATGTGTATCTGTACATTTAAATATTGGATCGGATTTCCTACATTTTTCAACCGATTTCAACAAAACTTCATAGGACTACGTAAAATTACCTTGCGGTGGTTCCAACAGCACCAAAAATTGGAAAAACAATTGTTTTTGCACAAAATCAATTTGAAAACATGATTAAGAGTCATCACGAGAATGAAAGGGGGTCAACTCATATCGAGTTATACTTATTATAAAACCCAGGTTGTTTGTGTATGTGTGTTCGTTTATATATGGGATCGGATTTCCTACATTTTTCAACCGATTTCAACAAAACTTCACTTTTTTTTGGCAGGTAGTGTTTCTTATTGTCTTGCACACTTTTTTCTTTATTTTTACATTCAGAATGCTTTAAAAATTCCATTTACAAGGCAATTGTTTATAATAAAATTCTATTCAATTGGTAGACTCATAACGATTGAAAACAATGTTTTTGTTTGAGTTTGACCAATTCATAAAAAAAAAAAAAAAAAAAAAAAACTAACTTGACATGCGTGTCCATCAACCTTAAACAATAATCTTTGTCAATTTTATTTTTCAGTCTTTATGATGGTTGATACTTGATTTATCTCTTACTGTTACATCCCTGGGCAATGCCGGGCTCTCCTGCTAGTATTATATAATTTATATTGTTAAAATTTTTAAGTTATTTATGTAAAGAGGTTTTTTATGCAAAAAAATATACTGTTTAATACATAGCATGTTTACGTAAATTCAAATTTTTATTTTTTCTAAATTATTTGGAATAATTTTTTTGAATTTTTCATCTTTCAAACTTATGAATTCGAATAATATAAATTATAATTAATTATATTTTAGGCGACACGAAATCAACACCAGGAGAATGTAAATTTCATGATGCTTTAATGATCAGTGGGTATTATGCACCTGAAGATTGCATCTTTGCATGAAACTCCAAGTCGTGCTATCAACATATATATATATATATATATATATATATATATATATATATATATAAGGGTTGAAGATTGTGTTCAAGCATGTAACAGACTGTCACCATTAGGTGTTGACAGTTATATTGACACATGCTCTATGCTGAATATTGAGAACTTTTATGCTAAATATATAGCGTGCTACATATATGAGTGATATATTTAAACAAAAATGTGATTACACATTTACTGGTCATGTCATCCAACTTCCAACTTATGAGATCTTCCATCATTTCAGTAACAGGAGGTATTTTTCAACACCATGCTAAGATGCCTCATCTTACTATACACATCTCAATGGTAAGTAGTGGGAACAGGTTCCTAATATATTGCTTCCCCACCTCCCTCTTTTGTTTCAGGATTTCTTTAAATTTTTTTAAATTATTTCTAATAATTTAAAAAGCACAATTTTCTTTTCTTTACATGCAATTGTGTTAATTAGTTAATTGTGCAAATACAGTGTGTGGCAGATATACCTGTTGCATAATGGTTAAGACATTAGTGGCAACAGTGTTGCCATCTAGTTAATGCCTTACCATTACATATTGCAGTAATTTTTCAATAACACAGGTTAAAAAAAAAAAAAAAAAAAAAAAAAAAATTCAATAAAGAAAAATTCAAAATAACAAGCCACTAATAAAATAGTTATTTTACAATTACTTAAGGTTGATAATTATAAGCAACAGAAACAACTTTTGTATTTTAGCACAAACTAATATGAAATAAAACAATAGTAGAACTTACACAAATTTCAGGCTATTAGAGCTCAACGTTTACATTAACCGCTAAGTAATAAAATAGATTTACATGAAGTAACAAGTTTAATAGGGAAATGCCATTCACTGAACAACAAAAGTAATATCTTATTATAATTTTGCTTGTCCCTCCCTCCATTAGTTTGCACGAGCGTTATGCCCTGCCAATAGCTCATAAATAATTGACTATATAATTTTTATTGTATGGAAAGAGAGGAAAGACACTACTTGGTTTCAGTAAGAAAAGATAGAAAGAGAGAGAGAGAGAGAGACAAAAAAAAAAATAAAAATAAAAAAAAAATAAAAAAATAAAAATAAAAACAGATTAAGCTGATAAAAAGCGACTGTATTTTCTTGCTACCCAACACTGGCAGGATGTAACACAAGGTCAGTTTTTATGTGGGGAGCCCGAGTGTGTGCACCTGGACCAGGTCAAAAAAATAGCCCAGTGCCCCTACAACTGTTGGCTATGCTAGCATCATATCTATCACAATATCTCTATATATGTCTCAACCTGTGTATCTATATCTATACAGAGTGCAATGGATAACTTGTCTAAATTACACAAAAATGACAATAACACTGACATCTCATTTTAATAGATATATTTACCAAAATTAAACAAATATATCTTGAAATACAAAGAGTAAATTTATTCAAGAAAATCACCATTGGCTTCAACCACAGAATCGGAACCTCCTGCAACTCATCTGGACAGTCTCCAGGAGTTTACAAAAAGACTTGAACATTGAAGTTCAGACATATTGGGTTTTTGCTAACAATGATTTCCACCAGAAACTATTCCATCTACAAAAATATCTGTCGGTGAGTAGTTGCTTTGTTTATTTCTTGGTCCATTGATGAAGGAAACAGGCATGTCCGAAAATTCTGAACTTAAAACCTTTCTCTCCATGCTTCATTTCTGTCATATGATTAATAATTAATATTTAATAAATGTTTA
Source organism: Acanthosepion pharaonis (assembly GCA_903632075.3). Taxonomy (NCBI): domain Eukaryota; kingdom Metazoa; phylum Mollusca; class Cephalopoda; order Sepiida; family Sepiidae; genus Acanthosepion; species Acanthosepion pharaonis. The sequence goes on along the minus strand of CAHIKZ030000926.1, from coordinate 127,831 downwards.
TCATACTGATTATATTGGTCCCCTTTTGTTTTTCCTTGTTTTATTATTTCATTAACTAGCCTATCTATTTTACACACACACACACACAATATATATATATATATATATATATATATATATATATATATACACACACACACACAGAGTTCCAGAAACTCTTCACAGAACCAAAGAATTTTTGTTCACTTTCTTTGGCATCTTATCAAGTATTTATATTATAAATATCTGACCTGTAATTAGAAGAGATTAGTAAGGTTTTATCAGTGAAGATATACCAAAACAAAGTGCCACATGCTCCAGAGATCACCAGTTGGCATCAGCTGCAGGAGGAAACAGCGGAAGTTCAGTCTTAAGAGAAAGAACTTGTGGAAGATAACATTATCACATCATTGCCTGCATAGAAACAGTCTACTTAGATTCCTAACTAACAATTACAACACACACACACACTGTAAGACCACAGGTCAGTTATTCAAGTCACAGTGGAATTTGGCAATTTTTACTTTTGTTCAAATAAAAAGTGTGCATGTGTCTGTAGGAGTTTATGTTTGTATATAATATAAACAGTAAGTTTACAATTTCATCAACATACTATTTTAGATTTATAATATACTGACTAGTGTTTTCATATTGGTTGTCATATTTGCAATATCTTGGCTATTTCACTGTCCGGCCATTAACATCAGAATTTCAAATAAAGTCCTTTATTAAAGTCATGGTGTTAGATTGGGAATACCTTATTTCATTTTATTCATTCTTGTGATGTTACTTTTCTCAGATGTTGGAATGGAGTATATAATTTTTTGCACTACCTGACCACTGAAATGAACAATGGTTCAGTAGGTCACTGGACCTGCTGAACCAATGTTCTCATCTCCATGAACAATAATTCCCACCTTAAAATTCAAAATCTATTTTATATTATTAGATAAAATGAACCAACCAAAATATAAATGTAGTTATGTTATTTTCTTTCAAATATTTTTATAATCCAATTGTATAGCATTAATTAACACAGTGTAAATTACTCTCAAGTAGTTTGTAACATGTTTATTTATCTCTCAGTTGTGTCTTTGAACAGCGTGCAATCAAAACAGAGTCGCAACTGAGGAAAATTATACTGAGGTGCCCAGCTCTGGGGAAGAGCTGCCTGAGGCTGCAACCCTCTCATTGCACCAAGGCCAGTACAACCAACGGTTGTGGGAGCTCGGGCAAATTTTGTTCCTAGCCCAGGTGTACAAACTCAGGCTCCTCATGTTAAACTGACCTTATGTCACAACCTCATGTGAGGTTGAGTAAATACATATTGAGTAAATACATATTAATAAAAAAAAAAAAAAAAAAAAACTTTCAGATTATTTGACTTGATGGCATATATTTGTCTTTTGACAAGATTGACCATGGGGTTCAACTGCTACAACAAGTAATTCTGTACAATTGCTCACTCTTCAAGTTTTCCCTGATTGTAGCATATTAAAAACTAGAGATTTTAAGTTATTTCATATTGTGGGTGGATACAAGCAGAATTGTGTTTTTCTTCTTTCTCAAGAACATTATTGCTAAGTGAACAGCTTCAACTGAAATTTATATATATATATATATATATATATATATATGCAATGCCACACTGCAATAAATTAGAGAAAAGAAACATCCAAAGTAGAAAAGCTGCAAGAGCAGGATAGACCCATTAAAATAACCTACATCAACAAAATATTATAATCATCAAGAATTCTGAGCATGTCCAGTTTTGAGATTAGAAATCTCAGATGATTTTTAACTTTATTTTCAACTGGTACACACTCCAGAGATTATGGAGATTATATAGGATGCCTTAGAATTGGACATTAGTTCAGCACACAAGTTTTTGGTATTCTAAAATCAATTTTCTCTTTGGTTATAGAAGACACACAGAGAATAATTAAAAGGGGGGGGGAGTGTCAGATTAAAGATGACAAAACTCACTTAACAGATTCAACAGAATGAATACATTTTCAAAGTAGGAAGAAATTTATTGTTATGCTAAGCATTTACAAAAATACCAAGTGCTCAATATCAGAGAGGTCATAATTTAAATATTCAAAATGTTTTAAAATTTTATCCAAAGCTAGGCTGCAACAATGTTAAAATGGAAAGTACTAGTATTTATACACTTACATTATCTGTGTATATATTAAATTGATATATATATATATATATATATATATATATATTGATCACTATTTTGTAAAAATAAAAATATCAATAAGAACACCGGATTATATATCTTACTGTTCTTTTTTTATTTATATATACATATACACACACAATATATATATATATATATATATATATATATATATAAAATAATATATAATCTTAAGATGTGCTATATTTATGGGATAAAGTGCTCAATATCAGAGAGAGCATGTGTAAAAGTGAACACTGAAGTCAACACTTAGACGCGACAGTGTTTCATGCTAGCATGAAACACTGTCGTCTAAGGCCTGAATGTTCACACACATATATATATATATATATATATATATATATATATATATATATATATATGTATGTATACACTACAGTACAGCCCGGCGTTGCCTGGGGATGTAACAATAAAGATAGATCAAGTATCGACCAACATAAAGACTGAAAAATAAAATTGACAAAGATTATTGTTTAAGATTGACGAACACGCATGTCTTAATTAGTTTTTTTTTTTTAATTGGTCAAACCCAAATTCAAACAAAAACATTTTTTACAATTGTTATGAGTCTATCGATTGGTGAATAGAATTTTATTATAAACAATTGTCTTGTAAATGGAATTTTAAAGCATTCTGAATGTAAATAAAGAAAAAAATGTGCAAGACAATAAGAAATACTACCTGCCGAAAAAAAAAGTGGATGTTTGTTTTATCGGCTGAAAAATGTAAGAAATCCGATCCCATATATAAAGGAACACACACACACACACACACACACCAGGATTTTTTTTAACCTAAGTCACTCCACGGAATCGCTAAAACAGAGCATAGTCTGATGAAAAAACGCCAAAGTTTATGAAAACAAAAATTTTATCGTCAAAAATGCTTATGTTTTTATGAAGAGGATAGACTAAATTTTTTTTTAATTATTTTTAAAAATTTTTTCCATCTTTTTAGAATATTCTAAATTTTGATTTAAAAAACCTTGTTTCTCTTTGTCGCAAAAAGGGGTAGTAAATAACAGATAATTTTTAGAGCATTTTTTTGTATTTACACACATTAATTTGGAAAATCTTGCAAAAATAAAAATAATTGTCAGATGTTAATGAAACTTTCAGAAACTATTCACAGATGATAGAAATTATTATAAATATTTTTTTTTTTTTTTTAAAAGTCATGGCAGAAATATTTTTTTTATATTTATTAACACCCCATAACTAATTTTATGAAAAACTCTAGAAATTCTAGACCATCGGTTTTAGTGATTACAATAGTTAAAAAGCACAAGGCTTTGAAGAATGCAAATCATTTTTTTTTTTTTTTTTTTGGCCAACGTACCTGAAAATCAGCTGTGAATTGTAACATACAAAACTCAATAAAACAAATATATTATTTAGTTTCAAATGCTTTTATTTGTTTTAATTTGTTTTTATGAATATGGACAATATTTTCTGAAAGCAAAACATTTTTTCAATGAAAATTGCATTTTTAATACAATTATTTCTTATTTCTTTAATTTTAAAAGATTTTTAAAAATGTTTAAATTGAATTTTAAAAAATATTTTAACATTAGTTAAAAGCAACATCAACCTTTCAAAATGTCCATGTGAGATTGTCTAGCGCTTTGAAAATTGTATAATTTGGACCAATCAGATTAGCCATGGTAATTAAGAAATATAATTTTTTGTGTTTATAGTCGGACAGTAATTATCAAGTACGGAAGACCAACCAGAATACAATTTAGTTGCATTATTAAGTTCAGCATTGTTCTCCGCTGTTAAGCCCTTTACTTTTCTTGAAACACGTATGGAGAAGTTAATTTGAGTTTTCAATTTCAACTGAGAAGGGTACCTACAAGTAACAGTATCATCTTATGAAATTTAACTACTGCTAAACTTTAATTTATATGATCTTATTTTATATTAATCTCAGTTATGACATTTTTCCATAAATGAAATATCAAAATTAATAATAAAATGAATGGAAATACAAATAACACAGTAAAATGTAATAAATGTACATAAAATTATAGTATTTTATGTACACTTCTGATAAAATTTCATAAGAAAGGTACCTAAATTAATTAGATACCTTTTTCTTATGAAATTTAATCTTGAGTCTTATTTTTAATTTCTTTATATTTTCCATAAAGCATCGTAAATGTAAAAATGAAAGCTAAGTACAAAAAAAAAAAAAAAAAAAAAAAAAAATAAAAATAAAAAATTAAATTAGTGCTGAAAGTTTTCCTTAAAAGTAACAAGGTAAATAATTTGTTCACTTAAATAATTTCACTTCCTTCCATCCGTGAAAGAATTCTCCTCCCGTAAGTTATCTAAAACGTCATGAATGTGCCTTTTCGTCAATCGTCAAGCGACGCGAAAGGTTATGACCTGCTGTGTTTTATTTTCAATTACATTTTTTTGGGCAGAAGCTAAGTTAAGCTTGGTTCAAAATATTTTAAATAAACAGTATAATATCTGTTTTTATTAAAATCAGTTTTGAAAAATGATAATTGACTTTTAAAAGAATATCAAATTAAGATTTTAATCTTTTTTTATCAAATCGAAAAAAATGATTGAAAATGATTATTTGCCCTTTTTTTGACAAAGAAAAAAAAAAAAAAACAATATTTTTAACAAATTTCAGATGTGCTAGGAACAATTATAAAATGTAAAAAAATACCCCCAAAATACTTTGATCTTTCCTCTTTAATAATAATATGAACATTAGACGATAAAATTTTTTTTTCGTCAAGTCTCTTTTGTTTACATTTTCGTGGGTGAGTTCTCCCCCTTTCATTCTCACGATGTGTCTTAATCGTGTTTTCAAATTGATTTTATTAAAAAACAACTGTATTTTTCCCATTTTCGGCCCCATTAGAACCACCACAAGGTAATTTTATGTAGTCCTGTGAAGTTTTGTTGAAATCGGCTAAAAAAATGTAGGAAATTCGATCCAACATATAAACGTTACAGACACACAACCTGCGTTTTATAATAAGTAAGATATATATACATATATATATATATAACAATATTGGTAAAACATACATGACAAAGTGGAAAAAAAATGTGTTGGTTGCCCACAATAATGAGAGACCATAATTTCGACATAAAAATGCTACTCCGATGAAAGGAGAAAACAATTCCCTACAACAAAAATGTCGAGAGAGTGCCGTGATTGCAAGGTCATCTATAGTAAATTTGTACCCTGGCACTTAAATTTCACCATTCCTAGAAGAAATATCACAGTGTGAGATATCTATTAACAAAAGTGATGGAAAAAAAAAAATTTTTTTTAATTCTCAGCATCCCATGTTCATGCACATGTATAGTCACAGCACTATAACAAATTTAGTCCATTGCAGTTCTAAAGGATGAAATGCGTCACAAAAACTTTTCCTACATTTTTCTCCAATATGTTAAATTACAAGAATACCCTGAACTGATACTCCAGTCAATTAAGTGTAAAGACATTTACTCAAGAGAATGGAACAAGCACATTTTCTTTGTCATAAGCATTAAAAGAATAAAAAATAACTGATACCCAAAAATATTCCTCATGTTTTAGCTTGTAATAACAGGAGTTTAATTGGCTGTTAGTCTAAGATTTAGTTAATATTAAAAAAAAAAGAAAAAAAAAAAGGGGTAATTAAATCAGTTCATCAGAATCAATAAAAATTGATAGGAAAATAACAGATTTACATAGTGAAATATATTTGTCCTTATGAGCAGACAAAGCTGCCAGTGAGTCATCTACAGTCACTACTTATTCTATTTTTGTTAGAACTGAGCATGTGTTGTTACTACAGCTTGCACATTGTTGATAATTCTGTATCAAGCTCTATTTAAAAAAAAAAGAAAAAGGAAGAAAAAAAAGAAAAAAAAAGAAAAAAAAAGAAAAGAAGAAAAAAAATGCAAGTTCTTTTTTCAACAGCATAAAACCACAAGAGAAGAACACCGTGAGCCTGAAATTGATATCACACAAGCACTACAGCAACAAAGAATATCACAGGCACTGCCAAATCAATTAGCTTTTTTTTTTAATTCATAATAATAATAATAAAAAAAAATAAAAAGACATAAAAACAACCACCTAAGCTGTAAACAATTTAGCTCAGGTCAATCAGTCCAAGGTCTCCAAAAATAGGTTGTTTCATTGAACAGTTTCATTATTCAAAGCATCAGTACTGATGGAGGCAACATTCTGCCTAGTGAAACAATTGATTATCCGGACACCATTTTTTTGCGCTCGACAAGGTAATTGTATATACACAAGAGAAACAGATGTTATTTCTTATAGGGATTATCTTTATTAAATGTCAAATTTATGCCCACCACCCCATTTTGGGAACGGTGGGCACTAATGGGTTATAGAAAGAAACCTATAAGTAAAATATACATTATATATCAGTACCTCCAAAGATTTGCTAAAGAAGGAGTATACGACGAAAACAATGCCATGCACTTAAAAACAAAGTTTTATTGTCAAAATCATTGTTATATTATTAAATGGAAAGACAAAAGAATTTTTTGATTATTAAATTATATTTGTGAATCCCCTTTGAAACTTTCAGAAATTTTTTTTTCTTGCATCAGCAAAAGATGTGACTATAAATTTGTCTAGGAAATTTTAACATTTTTTGTTGTGGAAAAAAAGATGCATTTGGAAATTCTTGCAAAAATCAAATAAATGTAAGATATAATGAAACTTTCAGGACTTGTTCACAACTGAATGAAATTATTTTAGAAATTTGTTTTGAAATACAGTAACGCATTTTGCTTATTGAAAATATTAAATTTAATCTATTAGCTTGAAATTAAAACTAAAATTAAAGTTTCAAGAAGGATTATTCATTTTTAAAAATTCATTTTAAACCTTAGGTATCTCTTCTTTGGGAGGTACCTAATTATATAGGTATATATAATGATAAAAGTGTAATTTTAAGGTATGCTATATTTATGGGTAAATGTGTTCAATATCTGGGATGTTAATATAAAAGTGGACACTGAGATCACACCAAGCAGTGACACTATTTCATGCTTGAACACACTTCTCAGATGGTCTGAAGATTGCGTTCAAGCATGAAACAGACTGTCGCTGCTCAGTGTTGACCTCAGTTTCCACTTTATAATATATTACAAACAAATATATAATGATGAAAAGGAGAAATAACTGTGACAGTCTACACATATGCACAGGCACACACTATGAAAGGAAAAAAAAGAAAATTTTGCACCAATGAAAAATGCATATATAAAAGAAAATTGAGAAAATATAAACAGTCAATTGCTGATATCCCCCTGACGAGTGGATGGAGTGCTTGGTGGTCTGTCTACAAAACTCTAGTGTTGGGTTGCTGAAAGTAACAGGAATCAGCTAAGTGACTCTATATATATATATATATATATATATATATATATAAAATGCAGGTTTCATTAAATAATATAGACAAGTTTTGTCGATTTATTTTAAGTAAGTTCCTTTCATATTGTCTGATAAGCTTAATAACATTATCATTGAAAGACAAAAGGAAATCACCATATTGATACATGTTTAAATCCAATCTAAGCTTTCGGCTTGCATAAGCCATTATCAAAGATGACAATTACTTTTCAATATATCAACCAATACATGGACCAATAATGATAATCTGTTTTTGTTACATGAAAAATTTCAAAGCAACAACTAACTCATGTATACAAGATGCAGAAGCGAAAATCTATTATATCCAACTTAATTATTTGCAATGATTCTTCTCCCCATCCCTGTTAGCGATTTGCAAAAAACCAACATACTTTACAAATTCAAGTGTCCTTTGGGAGATTGTATCTCCAATGGATTAAATAATATTTATGTTGGTCACACTACAAACTCGCTTCCACGACGCTTGACTCTACATTTGAATAATAATTAACATTTTTTAGGCATTTAAAACAAAATGCCTGGCCGCGTACACAATTCTGGAAAATCCTTGTTGAAAACAACTATACTTAAACATGAAAACAATAAACAAAAACTAAAAATTCTTGAAGCTATATATATATATATATATATAACATTTGAAACCTAGCCTGAACAAAAACTACGAAATCTTCAAAAATATTCTTAAATGCCTATAATTGATAACAGAAGCCATTGGTTTATACCAACAGCTTCCCATACTTAATATTTCTCGTTTTTACTCTCGCGTAGTCATATGTGACGTCACGAGCTGCGACATGATTTTTTCTTCTGCGTCTCGTATACACGAGTTAGTTGTTGCTTTGAAATTTTTCATGCAACAAAAACAGACTATCATTATGGTTTCGTCTGTGTAGTGGTTGATATATTGAAAAGTAATTGTCATTTTTGATAATGGCTTATGTAAGCCGAAAGCTTAGATTGGATTTAAACATGTATCAATATGGTGATTTCCTTTCGTCTTTCAATGATATTATCAGACAATATGAAAGGAACTTAAAATAAATACACAAAACTTATCTATATTATTTAATAAAACATGCATTAATGAAAAATTGCTGCCTAAATATATATATATAAAAATGGCAGGCATTGTGTTAAATGAGAACATTAAGTATATTCTATGTGATAGCAATAATCAGCAATTTATTTCCACAATATTTCAATACTCTAAGCAAGCAGGAACTGTCAGATCTCAAAATTGAGCATGTTGGATAACCTAAAAAGCATCATGTAGCATAGAAATTGTAAGTTCCATTTTCAATTGCGTGTTTGTTCAAGTTACTAATTAAGAAAAGGAAATCACTATCTCATCCAGTTTATCATATGAAAGATTCATGTATGATGTGAGAGTAAATTTAATATCCACTGCAAAGCAGCAGAGGTGTTCAAATGAAGCCATAAACAGCAAGTGCTACTGAGCAGCCAGCAAAGAAAAAAAAATCTTGTTAAAAACCAACCATTTAACAAAGAAAGGTGTGAGTTAATCATAGATGGACAGATTCTTGCAGTTTTAACACTTATTGTGATGGGTCCTCATTTGAACAACAAATACAATACAAGCTAAGAATTTCATTTGAACTATCTGCAACTCACTAGCAAACATGGCGAAAGAGCCATTTTAAATACTGTCCACTCAATTTCTAGAATCTTGGTAGAATATTAATTCAGATAAATATTAATTCGTTAAAAGTCTTCTTCATAATGAGCCATCAGTGAATACTGGACAAAGAAAAAACAAAACAAAAAAACAAAAAAAAAAAACACTAATTTTTTTTAAAAACAGGAGATTGATCTCCCATGCCCTAGAGCAAAGGAGTAAACTGAAACGGTATTAAGCAAAAGCAAAGTCATTCTCTTAACATGAATTTTATTAAACCAGCCTGGATTGTGAAATAATCAATAAGGTAGGGTGTCATCTTTTGAATAATGCATTATTTAATTTCCCCCAAAAAGAAAATAGCAAACTTGATAAATTAAAAAAAAAAAAAAGAAAAAAAAGAAAAAAAGTTAAATAAAATCTATTTATGGCAAGCTCAAATTCTGATTTGTTTTACAAGATAATATTTTTGTATTGTTGAGATAATTGAATAAATGCTATAGTTACACACACACACACAAAAAAAAAAAAAAAAAAAAAAAAAAAAAAAATGTATTTACCTTTGTTGTGTGTGTGTATTTCTCTGTATGCATATGTACCACACACACTTTTTTTCCCTCTGAAGAAAAAAAAAAAAGAAAATTAAAAAAAAGAAAAAAAAAAGTAAAGTATCAACAGAAAAGAACATAAAAATAAATAATACAAGAGTAAATTAAGCAAACATAAGGCATTTTCCTCTTAAAAACAAAACAAAAAAAAATACAAAAAGAAGAAAAGAGCATATCACATGCAAGAAATGTTTGACTCACCCACTGAGAACCTATAAAGAACCTTTCCAAGTATATGTCTATCATCAACTAGATCATAATTTGATTTGAAATGTCCATCTTTTAAGCATTATTGTATAAAAGATGTCAAATTCTTACGTTGAAACAACATTTGGTTTGATAAATAATGTTTGGTCTAAGTTTTAATATTGATAAAAAAAAAAAAAAAAAAAAAATCTTTACAAAGGAATGGGGGAGGGGATAAAAAAAGTAAACAAAAAACAATGCATAAATATTTAAGAAATTAATTTTCCAATACAAATACTACATTTTATAATGTCAAATTTCAATTAAAAAAGGAAGGAAAAATAAGAAAAAGTTACCCTGTATGTATTTTTTATATATTTTTTTTTTTTTTATTTACAAGAAGTCCAGAAATCAGCACACTGAGAATTGCTATGCAACCCTTTGCATGTCATTTAAAGCCAGAAAATATTTTTAGATTGTAAGAATTCTTTTTGGGATGGGAGATAACAATGGTTTAAATACAAGTCTTACTAATTAACCCTTAGATGAGGGGGAAGAGGCAAATTCATTCAGTCCAAAGTTATAAATGAATATAATGAACCCAATGGAAATTGGAATTCAGCTCTCCAAATTAACAATTCCAAGCCTTTATCCATATCACCACCCGCACATCCAAGCTTACAGCACCTGCTATTCTCAAGTTGTCACCCATCTAAGTTTGTCATTGTTTAACGAGTGTTTTAACATGATGTGCCCATAAACCCTAAGAATTCCTATGAAAGTATTAGATTGTAATTAAGATTGGACATCAAAATTATGTTTGTTTGAAGCTCATAAACCTAGATCAAAAACTGACTGAACCAAAACATTACAAAAAAGGTAATTGTTTTCCCTTTACATAAAAATATCACCCACTAAAATATCAGCCATGCGAGATATACATAGTTTGATAAACCACACCCAATAAGTAATGAGTGATACTGTTAAAAGACAAGCAAGACAAAATTTAAATCGCTTTCTAAGGTTAGTTGCAGAGATTTTACATAATGTGCACATATTTTATAATACTTCAAGATAAACAGGTGGCAGCAAAATTCTTGGGTGGAGGGAAAATTCCATTCTTTCTATTCTTGAAGAGCAAGAGCTAAATTTGCAAAAATCTACTGGCATAGCAAAGTATCATTTGCTCCCAAAGTCGGTGGAGATCATAACTTATCTTTTGGTATGAAGGCAATAAAATTAAAAGTTTTACTAAACCTAAGTCTGGAGCTAGATGGAAACTGTTTCTTACTGACTAAAAATGATAACCACCATTCTGAATGAATATTTCAAATAACAATTAAGGACAAAATGGAATCTGCCACTCTGATTGGCTAATAAAATAGAAATTAAACAAATCCCAATTGGTCAAAATTCCTACATAAAAATGAATAAAAAAGGATCTCATTTATGTATGCAAATATTACTTACAATGATGTGAAAGCTATGCCAGAATGTTAGTTGAGAAATGAGGTCTTTCAGCTAGGTCCATGGAAGAGAGTACTCTGTCATGGAAGCCCAAAATTTTCTATGTCCCCAGAATAGACATTACCAACTGAGGAAGAATTCTAGAGTGAGATATTATATATATATATATATATATATATATATATATATATATATATATATATATATATATATTAGTGGGTAGAACAATAAATTTTGTTTCATTGGGTTTGTCAGAAAAGTTCACGCTTGTTTTGAAATATTTTACGAGATTTGTTTCACATTGAATATGAAATAACTAGAGTATTGGAGGATCCTAATTATTTTATATTCAATTTGGAACGAAAGGGTCATAAAATATTGCAAAATATAAGAGTGGACCTTTCTGCCAAATCCAACAAATCAAAATATATTGCCCCTATCCACCAACTCCCTCTCATATACAAGACATTTTCTTTTCTTTCTGAACATTTTGGAAACCAATTAACATTTTTACATACTTTGTATTAAATGGCATAAAAATAAATATCTTTTCTAGAACATTAAAATCTATATAATTTTTTTTTTAAATCCCTAACCCATTAGTGCCGTAGGGTCACCACATATACTGAGAGAAGAGATGGATTCATAGCTTTCCCCAAGTCCCATGTAAGTGAATGTAATAAACTCGACCGGAATTCAAACTTGGCTTTCTGATTCCTTAATCTGAGTAGCTACCCATTACCCCACCATGCCTCCTAATATAAATGTACTTTCTACTTAATCATGAAACAAGACTTCAGGCTCCCATTAACAAGTGGTTACAAAAAGGAGGAAATGTTCCAAATGAATTAAACTACAGTTAATTATTTATACTTTAATTTGTTCACACATGCAAGCACACACACATGCAAGCACACACACATGATCTTAACAGTAAAAATTAGAGTATATTAATAAAAATTAATAAATATCTGGTTATCTGTCTATATTTCTGAGATTAGGTATTGTAATTATTTACACTATTTACATTGTTGTCCTCATCTTTGTTGCCATATTCACAACGTTTCAGCCATTGAACACTCCGGCCTTCTTCCGGTGATTGGAATTTCAAACTGAACCCTTTGTTTCATCTACTGGCAAATATCTGGTAATACTTAACTCTTAAATATTCATTTTATTTTTCTAAGCAAAAACTGAAAACTATTCTGGTATAAAATACAAAAAATAGATTTAAAAATATTCCAAGTAAAAATGAGAATTTTGGATTGATAACAGTAAAATGATCACAGAAATGGCAAATTTCTAGTCTTAGTATAAATTGGATTTTCATGCAAAAGACTCCTTTTTACTAAAAATTTTACTTGAGAACCAGAGTAATTGATTTATCAACCCTTTGCAGGTTATTTAAAGCCAGAAAGTATTTTTAGATAAGAATTTCGGGGGTAAGATAATGATTTACTGATACAAGTATTACTAATTAACTCATAGCTGGAAAAAGAGGTGGATCCATGTCTTTCCCAAAGGTATTGGTACATACGGGATATAATGAACCCAACCGGAATTGGAGCTCAATTCACTGATTTCTAATTTCAAGCAGTTATCCATTTCACTACCCACACATTGAATCTTACAGCAGCTAGTTTTCCCAGTTGGTCACCCATTTAGGTACTGAACAGGCTTGATATAGCTTAACTTCAGTGAGTACAAATATTTGCTCATAGGCAAATATGTTATAGCTGGTGCTATGATCCAAAGATCCATCAGGTCTCATGACAGACCCTTCACAGTATCTAATACAAGAGAAATTGTAATTCTCATCAACCAACATAAGAGTTAAAAACAATCCTCGAGATGAGAGTTCTTCAACTGTTATGACATGCCAGTGATTAGACATCCAACAAGAGATCTGGTGATTTTAGAGAAGTAGATCCATACCTTTGTTTTCAATACAAGAGGAAGGAGATAAGTTTTCAAGATAGTAAAATTGATAAAAATGTGAAAGCTGAAATCTGGCAGATCATGGAGTAGGCTTGTTTACTCTGGGTATCCTTCCTCCTTCCCTTTTACCCATCGAGGGATAGAAAAATGGGAGGTATGACATGACTTGTACAATGTTATTGTGGCATCATATTTGTTTACAATGAGATTTGATCCATTCCTTTCTAGCAGCAGTACGACTAGGAAATTAGGAACATGGCTGGAAGCCATCAAATATTTAGTTTATCTGAGCAAATCATTCTGATACTATTCATAGAAACAAACATTTTCAAGAGTTTTACATTTACACTAAGATTTAGCAAGTAAAAAATTTAGCCATAATTATTTTTTCTATTATTTTTACAGAAATAAAATCATGACAAACACTACCTGCACCAAAAATATATATTTATTACATTCAAAAATAAGTGTCATCCTTAACCTACATTTGATAAAATCTTCCTGTACACATTTCAAGTAGCATTTTATATCAAATTCAGCTCAAAAAGAATTTCTAGGGGAAAAAAAAGCAAAAAACAAAGTAAACACAATCTGTTTTTGGTGGCCAAATGTGATAAAAAAAAATAAAAATAAATAAAAGTTGAAAGCAGATTTGTGTGATAGTAGTGTTTTGGGTCCAGCATTTGAGGAGTAAAAAATATTTAAAACATTAATCTAACATGTAAAAAAAGAAGTCATGTGATTAGAAATTTCAGGATTAATATTTTCACATGAAGAGTGGGGAGGGATGTTGAAAAGTTTTCTGCCCAATCACCCTCCCAAAATCTGACCAGATGATCAAATATCAGATTTCATTTTTTGTGTTTTTGAAGGGCGCTCCCTGGTCAAGCAAAGAACTTTTTAGCATCTTATATAAAAAAAAACAGATTATAAACACTGATATATTGCTGAAGTTAACTAAAAATGCAAGAAAAAAAAAAAAAAAAAAAAATGGGTATATCAATATCTAGAACACTTTGTATCACCAGATGACAAAGTACCTTGAAAGTTAAGTAATGAAATGTATATGTTTAAACAGTGATTCATAAATTAAGATCTAACTGGAACTATGTGCTTACATCAGAAGAAAATAGAAGATGAATCCTTATTTTGAAAGCAGTTTTGCTAAGTATCCAATGAAAATTAAAATATTGATTATGTGATTACTGGTTTTAACAACATTAAGCACTGATTAGTGATGTGCATTTTACACTTGAAATCCATGCTTTTGTTATAAATAACACATTCAAGTGAACTAAATCATATATATAACAAACTCACATCTATCCAACCAAATATGTTAGCTCTATCTCTGATATTGAGCGCTTTTTCTAATAAATACACATATAATATATAAATAATTATACATGCTTATATTTATTTATATTTATATACACTTTATATATACATATATATATATATATATATATATATATATATATATATACACACACAAGGTTGATTAAAATAACTGACAAAGTCTGTTTAATTTTTTTTTTTTTTTTTTACATTTTTTTCCAATTTTCAGATAAGGTGTTAAATATTGTGCTGGAAGTTGTGGATAAACTGTCCAAAATTCATATTTTGTTATTTTTGTTCAGGTACATTTGACTTTCGCAGTCATTATGAAGAACTGATGTGGTGTGTGTAGTAGTTAGAATTTCTCAGCAAAGACTCAAAAGAGATTATTATACAAAATAAACAAGCAACATTAAATAGAATATTCCCTACAGGAGATGGTATCCTGAAAACATACAGACAATGAAATTCTAACTACCATATATATATATATATATATACTTTGATATAAAGTCAATATTTTCATCTTGGTTAAAAACATAGATGAAATACACGAACTACAAAAAAAATTTCCTAAAAACTTCCATTCTTAAGTTCACCTATGAACTCAACAAAATTCCTTTTCTTGATACATTGATAGAAACGAATAATACATTTATTATCTCCCAACATAAAAACTAACTAGCATAAACACGTGCACACTCAGCTATAAAAGTGAATGTCCTAACTATTACAAAACAGTAATTATACAAAATTTAATTAAAAAAAAAAAAAAAGTTAAACTCTCATTAATAATGACTTTTCCCGATTACATTGTTGATGAACAAATTACAAACTATTAGAAATGTTAACATAAATAAAAAAGAACATAATACTTCCGCAAATAACCCTAAACATATCAACCTAATATACGGCAATCAAATATACAAACTACAAGCAAAAAAAACCTCATAACTACTAATATATCCACCAGTGATCCCAGTAACTAATTATATAATATACTAAATTTATTACAACCAACTTCTGCAATAACTTCTGTCAACTAATGTTTTGTAAAAGACCAACACTATATATCAATTTAAATGTGCTTTGGGAGATTGTATTTCTGACAAAAATATAAATATATATGTTGGTTTCAAAGATGGCACTTATCAAGAAGACTTTACACATGTTGGATTCAAGTTCTATTGTACAACATTTAAAAGAACATTCCTGCCCACATTAACATTTTAGAGAAATATTAATTGACAATACAAGTATACTCCACTATGAAAATAAAAACCAAAAACTTCAAATTCCCAAAGTAGTCATAAAAAAAGCACTAAATAAAATTAATTATGAGTATAGCAATAATGTTTGAAAATGTCAAAAAAAAAAAAAAAAAAGACATGAGAATATCCTTGTCTTGCATTCTTTCAACCTTGATTTTTGCAGGTTTAATATACACAAATTTGATCGACAAGTTTGCCACCATATATCAAATAACTTCTCTGCAGGTGGGTTTTGGGGGAATAGGGAATAAATCGGACACATAGCCTAGAAAATTTGCAGACAATTTTTGTGGAACAAACTTCTGCATGGATGCTTCCCAGAACACTAAAATCTTAACTTCTCCAAGTCTAGGGTCAATTGTTATATATCCACCATGTCCTCAAAAAACTTTACTTCCTACTCACATACTTCATCCTCCAACCCTCTACATTGAGTGCCTGTTGGGCTTTGTATTGAGTGGATATAAGTATCAAATAAACAAAAAATAAATTAGAAAGTCAAATATATAATACTCGAAAAATTATGTTTAAGGAGTTTTTTGAAACTGTATTGACAGGGTAAGAGACACTTGCTGAGAACAAACATTTTTCAATTAACTAAAGTGTAAAAAGGGTAACTAGACATTATCAAATCTCATGGTAGTAGTTTTCTCCTCTTTTTATGATAAGGATCCCAATTCCTATTATGGGTGGGGGGGATAGGGTTTCTCCATGGTTTAAACTCAACGCTGACCTTCTTCGCATTGAGTTTAAAATTCAAGCTGAAAGAGCCCAGCCTGCTCTACTTTTCACATAATATTTTTTTTATATATATATATATATATATATATATATATATATATATATATATATATCTTGGTGCAACTGCATAACAAATTTCGCCCATTGATGTCCTAAAACACATCACAAAAACTTTTCCATCTACTTTGTCATACAATTTCACAATATATAAAAATCTATATATTATATGGAGAGAGAGTATTCATTTTCATCTACTGAAAATTAAAGAAACAGATGTGTTCTTTGACAGGATTTGAACCAGAGTTCTCCTTTGCAGGAGAAATCATCCTTAGATCCAGTATCCTTTTAACAGACTCAGCTACAAAACTGTCGCGAACCAAGCAAGGCTGAATATTGCCTTTAAGAAATCCTCATTCCAGATTTTCAATAGTTCATATCTGCTCAATGTTGTATCCCTGAAGTAAATGAGGCAGTTTCTAAAGAAGTAATGAATTTTTTATTAATCCGACAGATTTTTATCACTTTAAACATTATTTTTAGTGGCTACTCATATTTGAGTAGATGCTGAGTTCTTTAAAAGAGTATATTTATTTCTGTATACCAGCCTGAATATTCAAGAAATCTTTAAGAGAAAGAGGTGCCTTTCAGCAGGATTTGAACCATTCCCCTTTAATTTTAACACACAAACACTACAGAAAATGATTCCATTTGGCAGTGAAAAATATAAATGCATTATCAGGCAATACAGGATTGATTGATTTGAGTATTACAGTGTATCAAAATTTTGCAGAAAATATTTTTACACTGTAAAAATATTTTGGAGATAATGATTTACTGATACAAGTTCTACCAATTAACACATAACTGGGGGGAGAAGAGGAGATTTCATACTTTTCCCAAGCCGATTTGCATGTAAGTGAATATAATGAACCTGACTGGAATTGGAACTCAGCTCTCAGAATTCCAATTCCGAGCCATTATCCATTATACCACTTGCACACCCAAACTTACAGCATCTGGCATTCTCAAGCTGGCATTCATCTAGGTACTGACCAGGCTCAACATTTAATTTCAGTGATTATATGAGAACCAATGTTTCAACATGATATGGCCATAAGCCAGCAATACAGGAAATGAAGAGTTAATTTGCATTAATTGAAGGTAAAAAAAAAAAAAAAAAAAAAAAAAAAAAAATTCTTCAATTAAAATTGAAAACCAGATAGTTAGATAAAACAAAATTGGCAAACTTGGACCTTCATGCCCAAAAAAAAAAAAAAAAAAAAAAAAATGAAGCATCTAAATGACTGTTTTTCCATTGATACCACTCTTATTTTAATTACCTTCCATTGTTGGCAATGTTTTTTTTTTGAAAAGTCATGATTAGAATTGTAATAAGACCTTAACAGATGATGAAAGTGAATTTATACATCTTTTTTGTTCTTGAGAATTTACAAAATTTTAAACATGATTTATTTATTAGATTGTTTACTTACAAGAATAATTTTATATTTACAACATTCTAAAAACTAATAAAATTAAAAATAATGCAATGTAATATTTATCATTTACCAATTAATAAAGACGTAAGTATGAAAACAAATTTTTTATAAATTTATAAACATTTACTAAATTATTAAACTATATGAATCAACTATAATGAAATCCTTATTTACCATTTTATAAAGTTCAAATTGATTGGCAATTAGATGATGTTTTGCCAACTATTTCATAAACAATCTAATAAGTAAAAAGTCTTTAATATTTTTATTTTCTCAAGAAAAAAGAAAATGTATAAATTAACTTTCATGTTTTTGACATTTTTGTGAGCATGAAGGTCAAAGTTTGACTGAAAATTATATTATGAACCTCAAATGAACAAATGTTTTTTTTTTTTTTTTTAAAACAAATTTCCAAATATTCTCTTATCTCTAATGAAATGATGAAGACAATTTCAGACAGAAAATAAGCTTCCGTCCATATCTAAATCTTTTATTTTATTCAAGACTTCTGAAATCAACACCTATACCTTATGACACACAAAATCCCTTAAACTAAAGTCCAAAGTTTAAGTGCAATGCAATTCTCACTGACAGAATTCAGATTCATTTCAAACATTTCATTATGAAAACTTTTTTTAAAGACTGAAGAGGTAATGGAACAAGGGTGGCCAAACTGCAGCTCGTGATCCACATTCAGCCCTTTTACCTTTTAATATCTGGCTTGTGGAAATATGTCGGCTGAGATCCTCTTTTTCAGCATAGTTAATATAAAAATTGTAAATAAGAAAAATTTCAAGCTTTATAATTATAAGAATTGTAAGAATTGCAACTATTGAGTTAAAACGTTAAGTTTAATGTTAATGCATATGTAGCAAAAACGTATGTGTAAATTTTGTTTGTGTCTTGCAATTCCAAAACATCTGAACTTTATTGTATGTGGCTCTTACATTAAGCAAATTTGGCCACCCATGTAATAGAATGAAGAAGTAGAGAATTCAATTTTAAATACTTCAGGTGGGCACAGGTATTCAAACAAAATAAGAACAGTTGGTTAGTCGTTTTTGTTTTGCAGCATATCAATACCTCTACGAGTTATTTAATGCCAAAACTTAAATATTTTCTATGTGATTTTATTTATTTTTTGGCGAGATAATAATAGTTTAGTGATACAAATCTTACTAATTAACCTATAGCTGGTGGAGGAGAAGTGGTGGATTCATATCTCTCCCAAGGGTATTTTTGTATAAGTGAATATGACAACCCCAAATGGAATTGGAACTTGGTTTTCCAATTAACAATTCCAAGTCATTATCCATTACACCACTCACACATCCAAGCTTACAACATCAGGTATTCCCGAGCAGTCACCCATCTAGGTACTGACCAGGCCTAACGCTGCTTAACTTCAGTGATTTTACAGGAACTGATGTTTCAATGCGATATCACTGTCAGCCGCGAAATGAGAAATCAAAAACAAACTTTTATACTATATGTACTGATACAGGGTTGTAGGTACTGACTAAGCCTGGCTTACTCTGGAACTAAACTATGAGTATAGGTCATCCTTTGTGAAATCAACTCATTGCCGTAACAACAGTATGCATGACTGAGTTTTTGTTAACACTCTGGTAAGGCAATCAATCCAGGTTTACAAAGGCTCTGTATTCAAGCCTTATGAAGTAAAAGTGTATTCAAGCATTTTTCAAGTTATTTGTCTAATTCACCAATATGAAGTAAATGTTTGAATCCCAAAAAAAGAAGAAATATTAAAATATATAGAGGAATAAAATTAGTGTGGCTTAAAAGATTACGGCTTTATTGTCAACTGATTAAGTCGAGCAGATTTAGGCTCGTTAATACATTGCAAACTTCACACCCGTTTAGTGCAATTTTTGGATTTGTTCACTTCTTCCCCATCCCATGACAACACTTCACTTTCTTAACACCAAGATAAATAAGTCATTTAGATTAAGAAGGATTAAGTCAGGCAATACCAGATTTAGAAATAAACCAATAGATTAAGTTTATGTTGGACTAAAAGAAAACAAACCAGAATATAAAAAGGAAAGGTTCTTACAATTAAACCCTTATTATAAAATGCACTCTGTAACGGAACCTTTTAAATCCAGTTTCAGGAAAAAAAATGTTTTCTTTTGAACTAAAATCTGTTTTATATTTAGGAAGGATATTAAAATAATCAAGAACCTATAGTGGCAGCAAACTGCATGCATAGGGATAGAAAATTAGTTTAGCAGATATACAAAAACAGAAAGGGGTGCAAGATAAGTATCTTCACACCAGACTTATTCAACCTATACTGAGGCAATTCTGAGAGATTTACAGGTCCTACCAGGAGTCATTATTGGCAGCCACAATCTTAACAACATAAGATATGCAGATGACAGTGTTGATAGCAGACATGAAAAGAAAACTACAAAAACTCTTACAGAAGATAGTGAAAGAAAGTGTGAAGAAAGGACTAAACACAAATTGAAACTTTTTTTTTTTCTCTTGATAAAATAGTAAAAATTATTTACTAGGTAAAATTAGTTTTTGGTTCAAAATCAAACAAGTATGGAAATTTAAAAACTGACTATCAAACTCCTTTTTAATAAGCTAAAGAATCTACATGTTAACCTTATAAAAGGTTAAGAAGCCTTTACCTGAAAAAGTTTTAGAACTGTTACGTGATTTTGTCCTCCTACATTTTTTAGGAAGAAGATTTTGAAAACACAGGTTCTATATAATTTGTATATAGCATCTGTAAAATGGGGTAACAAAGTTTTAGGGAATGAAACAAAAAAAGGATATTCTATAATTTACCTTGCACATATATAGTTGAAGGTGGTTTTATGAAATAAAGAGATGCCCTGAAAATGTGTTTTATATAAAATTTAATAAATTTTCTGTACATACAGATACAGGTCAAAAAGGCTCACATAAGATTTTTTTTAGACAGTGAAATTCAGATTTCAATCAAACATTTTTGTAAACATGATCACTACTTAGAATATATAAATGCAAAACCAAATACACTATTACATCAGGTGTGATTTAGAAAATTTGTCCATTTATGGCAAGTCATGTAATGGATTGCTGCCTGAAAGACTTTCAGATTTCATTCACTTACATTGTTATTTCAGATAAAGGATATGCAACCAAGGTAATCTCCCCAGAGATGGGTAAAAAAGAGCATAAACATGATGAAAAACCCGCAAAACATGACTATGCAAACAAAAAATTTCATTGTCTAAATGTTTGTTATTATTAAGAGGAAAGGTCAAAGTTTTTTTTAAAATTTTTTTCCATTTTTTAATCGTTCAGCAATGTCCGAAATTTTGGTTAAAAATCTAGTTTTTTTTTTTGAGTCTCTTGGGAATACCATTTTTTCCATTTTAAAAAAACTGGAAATCTAACTTTGAAATTTTTTTAAATATCAATTATCATTTTTCAAAACTTATTTTTGTTAAAATCAGAAATTATAATGTTTATTTAAAATATTTTGAACCAAACTTAACTTAGCTTTTGTTAAAAAGATGTAATTTGAAAATAAAACAAAAAGTCAGGTCTATAAACATTTCATGTCTCTTGACATGTGATGAATGATATATTTACTTAAAATCAATGAATCAATTTTTTAAAATAGAAGGAGAAAAGTGAAATAATTTACTTTTACGTGAACAAATTATTTACCCCGTTAAAACTTAACGTAAAACTTTTAGCAATTTTTTTTTTTTTTTTTTTTTTAATAAAAAACCTTTACGTTTATGATGCTTTATGGGAAATATATTGTAAAGAAATTAAAATAAAACTTTTAAGAGTTACATTAAATTTCATATTTCTTAAGAAAGGTATCTAATTTATAACTGTTTTTCTTATGAAATTTTATCAGAATTGTACATAAAATACTATAATTTTATGTACATTTATTACATTCAACTGTTATTTGTAATTGCATTCATTTTATTATTAATTTTGATATTTCATTTATGGAAAAAATGGGTATAGAGATTAATATAAAAATAAGATCATATAAATTTCAAAGAAGATGATATAATGTTTGTATTTAAATTTTTGAAGTTGAAATTGAAAAATCAAATTAACTTTCCACAGGTGGGAAGTGTTCAAGAAAAACTAAAGGCCTTAACAGCGGAGAACAATTTAACTCAAATAACAACTTAATTATATTCTGCCAATCTAGTAGCATTTTATAATTACAGCTCGATTATAAGCACAAAATTACATTTCAAAAAAACTGGGGATCTTCTGATTAGTCAAAAATACAATTTACAATGTATGTAAAAAAAATCTATCTTCTATAAGGACAATTCTGAAAGCCAATGCGACAAGAACTAATTTTATAATATTTTAACAACTTAAATGTAAAATCTATTATAATTAATGAAATAACAAATAATTGTATTAAAAATTCATTTTTCATCAAAAAAATTTTTTTTGATGCATTTCAATACCTTATAAAGTCCATATTCATAAAAACAACTAAAAAGCAAATAAAAGCATTTGAAATTAAATAATATATTTGTTTTATTGAGTTTTGGAAGTATACAAATCAGAGTTCAACTTTTCATATATAGAGCTGCGGAATAATTAAAAAAAAAAAAACATGATTTGCATTCCTCAAATCCCTGTGCTTTTTAATTATTGTAATTCACTAAACCGAAGAAAATTAATTCTCATTTGATTTCATAAAAAATTAGTTATGGGGGGGTAATAAATATTTTTTAAAATATTTGCCATTGCCATTTAAAAAAAAACATTTATAATAATAAAAAAAAAAAGGCAAAATTAAGTGATGTTCACCATGTTTTTTTCCCTTCCACCAACTATAGGTTAATTAGTCTGGTTTGGTTTATTTGTTTAATGGCATATCAACTCTTTGGAGGGTATTTAAAGCCAGAAAATATTTCTAGATTTCCTTTTGGGAGTTTGGTAATAATTTTTTTTTGTATTTTTAGTTTTAAATTAACTAACCTGATTTACCTCTGTGGGGAAAGGCCTCTGATTGGGAGGTTTTTGAGTTGGGACCACTCCAGGCTGTTACCACCTATCCAGACTCAGGATAGACCTGGTAACACCTGTTAAGGACAACTATGGGCAAATAAAACCTCCCCAATCAGAGGCCTTTGTTAAAAATCTAAAAATACAAAAAAAAAAAAAAAAAAAAAAAAAAAAAAAAATTTGTAAAGCTTAAGGAAATAAAATTTTGGCAAAATGACCCTTATTGTTGATATGCCATTAAACAAATAAACCAAACCAGACTAATTAACCTATAGTTGGTGGCTTTAAATAACCTCATTCATATTGCCAAGGGTATTTATAAAATAAATTAATATCAATCATGTACTAAATTTGAACTAATTTTCAATTCTGAGCAATTATTCATTTACTACCCACAGATCTAAACTTATCACCTGATATTCCCAATTTCACCCATTTTTTTTTTTTAGTCTCAACATTAATTAACTTTGGTGAAAGCTTTTTTGTCTAAAAAAAATAAACACTATAGTTATTTAAAAAGTTTTTGAAAGTGAATAAAAAGGGGTAAAGTCTATATCTGCTATATATAAAATTAAATTGAGAATTAATTGAAATATGTATGATGTTAAAATTCACTTTCAAATAAAACTACCCATCTGTGTTTCATTTGTGTTACAGGTTTTAAATACCTCCAAATCTCTGGGTTCAGAATACCTAGTCAAAACTAAATTTTATTGTCATCTGCTTATGTTATTATTAAGCAAAAGACCAAAGTTTTTTTTTTTTTTTATTTTTTAAAATTTTCCTTCTTTTAGAACATTCTAAATTTGATTAAAAAACTTTTTTCTATTTGTGTCCTTAACTTTGGTATTCAAATGCAATTTTTTAGCATTTTTTGACTTTCATTAATTTGAAAAATAGTGACAAATAAAAATAATTATCGGATGTTAATTTTCAGGAACTATTCACAGATGATTTCTGGTATTATAAATGTTTTTTTTAGAATGGTAAAATATTTTTTAAAATATTTATTACCCCCCCATAACTAATTTTATGAAAACCCTTCCGAAATTCTTGCTTCCCTGTTTTACTGATTACAATAATTAAAAATTTAAATGCAAATGCAAATCATGTTTTTTTGTTTTCTTGGATCTTTACCTGAAAATCAGCTCTGATTTGTAACATCCAAAACTCAATCAAACAAATATATTATTTAATTTCAAATGCTTTTATTTCTTTTTCACTCTTTTATGAATATGGACAATATTTTCTAAAGCAAAAAAATTTTTTTGATGAAAAATGAATTTTTAAAAAAATTATTTGTTATTTCATTAATATAATAGATTTTCATTTAAGTTGTTAAAATATTATAAAATTTTAAAAAAACAGTTTCAAAATAAGTAGATCTTTTTTTTAATTGTAATAATTGTATCATTTTGACTAATCAGAAGATCCCCATAATTAATGAATGTAATTTTTGGGGATAATTATAAAATACGGAAGACCAACAGATATTTTTATTATGTTATTTGGTTAAAGATTTTTCTCCGCTGTTAAAGCCTTTACTTTTAAAACATAATTTTTTTGATTTTTCAATTTCAACTGTTATTACCTAAGAAGTTTCAAATCATCTTAAAGAAATTTATATTTCTTATTTTTATATTAATCTCAGTTACGACATTTTAAAATAAATATCAAAATTAATTTTCTATGAATGCAAATACAAATAACAGTTGCATGTAATTAAATGTACATAAAATTATAGTTTTTATGTAGAATTCTGATAAAATTTCATAAGGTTTATAAATTAGTACCTTTCTTATCTATGAAATTAATGTCATAGAAAAAGTTTTATTTTAATTTCTTTGCAATATATTTCCCATAAAAGCATCATAAGGTAAAATTGAAAGCTAAGTAAAAAAAAAAAAAAAAAAAAATTAACAGGAAAGTTTTACGTTAAAAATAGCTAAATAATTTGTTCGTAAACAAATTATTTCATTTTCTCCATCACAACAAATTAAGCCTCATCCAATTTTAAAAAAATATATCATTCATCACATGTCAAGAGGTCATCCAATTTTATGACCTGCTTTGTTTTTTTTCAAATTACATCTTTTGGCACAAAACCTAATTAAGTTTGGTTCAAAATATTTTTAATAAACATTATAATTTCTGATTTTCTTAAAATAAGTTTTGTCAAAATGATAATTGATATTTAAAAAATTTCAAAGTTAGATTTCAGTTTTTTTAAAATGAAAAAAATGGTCAATTTTCTGACTCAAAAAAAAACTAGATTTTTAACGAAAATTTTGCATACCTTTAGGAACGATTAAAAATGGAAAAAATGTAAAAATACTTTGACCTTTCCTCTTAATAATAACAAACATTTACACGATAAAATTTTGTTTTCCATAAAGTGGCGTCTTTTTCATCATGCTATGCTTTTTTAAATCTGTATGAATATTTGTTGTTAAGTATCCTTTTCTGAAATAACAAAACCTTCCAATCTGAAAGTCTTTCCCACTACATGACTTGTGTAAATGGACAAATTTTCACACCTGATGTAATAATGTTTGGTTTTTCATTTATATATTCTAAGTAGTGATCATGTTTAAAAAAATCAAAATCTGAATTTCACTGTTAAAAATCTATTTGAGCCTTACATGACCTGTATCTGTATTTTGTGAAAATTTATTAAATTTTATATAAAAAACTTTCAGGGCATCTGATGCTTACATAAAAAATTCTGGGTATATCCTTTTGTTTATATTTTCTGTAAAACTTTCCATTCCCAAGCTACCCCATTTTACAGATGCTATATACAAATTATATAGCCTGTATTTCAAAATCCTAAAAAGTCTGAAAACTGTAGCACTTCTGGTTCCAAGAATTTCAGGTAAAGGCTTCTCAACCTGTATAATGGTTAACATGTAGATTCTTTAGCTTATTAAAAAGGAGTTTGATAGTCACTTGGTGCTCCATACTCGTGGCCATGAACCAAAACTAAGTTATACCTAGTAAATAATTACAACTACTATTTTATCAAGAGAAAAAAAAAATACTTGTTTGATTTTGGGGGGGATATAATTCATTCTACAGGTTACTATTCAAAACAAGAATGAGAGAAGTTATTTATTAAAAGTTCTAAGAAATATTTACATTGTTTTGAAAAAAAAGAATTCTAATTATTTAAGTGAACAGGTGACATGAGTGACCCAAATGCACAAATTCATGATCGAGTGCACAAGCAGATTCAATTGTATTGGCATATCAGTTTGTGATTATTGTTAAAACAGAAAGTTGTTTACAACATACAATTATATATATATATATATATATATATATATATATATATGAGTAATGTGAGAAATGTCCAACACAGTCAAAAATATTTAACATATGACCAATGGGTATAAACCAGATTCAATCTGTTCTCACTTCCCCATACAAACAAATTGACAGGCTGTTGCTGATAAACTAAGAAAAACTTAAGCAGGTTTGATAACTGCAACAGCATCTTACAGCACAACAAAAGCATGAATTACAAGTTGAAACTGATAAAATTTATGAAAGTCTCAACTTTATAAGCAAAGTCATTAGATACAGATATTTGCTTAGCTTAATTTGGTATCTGATCAAATGGAGAGATAGGAAAACAATCATGAGAAAGAGGTTTAAAAAAAGTTGTGAAATCAGATTTTTTCCTACTGGCAGTTAGAAATAGATAAGAGTCAATAGGCTCACCTATCAACTGGTTTACACTCCTCCTTGGTCTTTTGAACCAGAGTAGAGGTTTCTCCCTTGTTTTCCCCAGTTTAGGATTGGGTTTCCTGATTCATTCTAAAGTCTTCTCATTTTCTTTCACTTCCAGTGCATCTTTTTGGCATTATTGCATTGCTTGGAGTGAAGTGAATAATAAAAAAATAAAATCACTACCTAGCTACCATCAATTAGGATCTATAAAGTGGTTAAATGTACACAAGTTAAATTTAGAACCAATAGAAGTTGTGTTAAGATTTATAAACAAAACAGCAAATAAAAATGATCTTTACATAAAGTAATGAGAAACAGAAATAGATCTTGCAGTTTTCCTGCTGGGGAGGCTTACAACCACATCCCATTGAAATACTGGTTCCCATATAATCACCAAAGTTAACCAATGTCGAGCCTGGTGAGTACTTTGATAGGTGATTGTTTGAGAATATCAGGTGTAACGGATAACGGCTCAGAATTGTTAATTGCAGAGCCAAGTTCCAATTCCAGTTGAATTTGTCATATTCACTTATGTACAAATACCATTGGGAAAGAGTATGAACCCATCTCTTCTCCCAACTATGAGTTAATTAGTAAGACTTATCACTAAACCATTATTATCTTAAAAATATATATAAATATAATTTTTACTCTAAGAATATTTCTTGGCTTAAAATAACCTGCAAAGGTTGATAAGCTGTAGAAAATGAATGAATGAATCAATCAATCCTGTTGGGAATCTCATCATGAGAATTGTTAAAAAGCAAAGCATTACTAGTGTATAGCGAATTTGCTTCTCACTGGGTGATCCACATTATGGCCTTGTACTAGACTAAGCTAACATTTGTCAACATGAATTGTTATTTTGCAAACAACAGAAGCAACTGTAACAAAATATCAAGGATTGTTAAAAATGTGAGGTAAAGCTTTGTCATCAGTTAGTGTCAAGTGTACAAAGAGCAGAAGACAGCAGTAGTCGGCCTCTAGGCTGAAAATTATATTTTCCCCACCAGTGCCATGAGTAAGTGTTCAAGTAAACTTGGTTTTCTAGGCAGATCAGCCCTACCAACTTGGAAAACTAACAATTTTTCTTTCAGTTATTTATTAATTCAGTAAATATCAAGATTAGACAACAGAATATTAAAATAAACTCACAATTTGAAGGTTTTACTAAAAACACAAGAAGTGATAATTTTAGTCATGTTAATTCTGCAGAAGGAAATTACAAGATTTAATACCAATTATGACTTATGTTTTTGTATCTTTTTTTTTAATCATTTCACTCCAAACAAGGCAATAAAGCCACAAGGGGTTAATGAATGTTAGAAAATAAGAAAAAAAACTTAATGCAAACAATAAAAGAGGAGGAATCAAGAAGACAGTAGATAATGATTGACATTGCATTTATATTTTTGAAGATCAAAATTGACTGGAAAGCATAAATCTGGAAGAGAGTTCCACAGGCAAGAAGTAATTCTTAGCATCCAATCCAACTGTAAATTGACGAGATCTTGTCGCCAAACTAGTACTGTGCTTAAATTCATAAAGTCTAGGTACCATAGACAAGAGTTCATCTCAACAATGACCATGAAAGTATTTATAGAAAAGGTACAGAGAAGCTATTACAGCAGTGGGAAACTGACTGAAGCTGGGATGTCAAGTCAGGACCAATAACATTGCAGATTCTTCTTTAGATTTTATCAAAAGATCTCTAAATATATAGCAGGACCAGATATGGCAGCAATATCTGAAGCATGGATGAATGATAAACTTATAAATATGCAAGATAGATTCTAGTGACAACACCAAAATAAACTGATAAAAAAAAAGATAGAAATTTATTATTAATGCCAAAATATGATAAATGGATTTGGAAAGGTTTCCTTTTGATACATTGATGAATTAAGAAATCAATACTTTCTAAAAATGGAAAACTTATGACTACTTGCATATTGTAAACAATATACTTAATGCTTCTTAAGAGGGGTTCCATTTATTGTATGAAATGCATATATAAATTTTACAATTTTTGAGACTAATGTAGTATAAACAGACATTAGTTTACTAAATTTATAATCTATACAAGGAGTGAATGAAAAGTAGAAAAATTGTTATATGCCAACAACGCCAGTCTCACCACCTTTGAAGCTGACTGGAGCACTGGCCACAGATACCACGGGAAAATATAGAAATAACTTAACCATCAAATGGGTCAAAATAATAAAAAAAAAAAAAAATTTAAACATTAGCATTTCATTATATTCAATTTTTGATTTCAGTGATATTTCATCATCTGTTTCTAGAGATGAAGTGTTGTAACTATTTACAGAAGACCAGAGGATACAATGGCTGAAATTATTTACATTATTTGGACTATTGTCCAAATCTTTGTCGCCATATTTATTACAATGTTTTGGCCGTTGTATGCTCTGGTCTTCTTCAGGTGGTTGGAATGTCGAACTGAACCCTTTATTTCTAACCACCTGAAGAAGGCCAGAGCATACAACGGCCGAAACATTGTAATAAATATGGTGACAAAGATGAGGACAATAGTCCAAATAATGTACCTCATCTTAGAAATATACAGATAATGAATGGCTGAAATGTTGTGACTATGACAATAAAGATGAGGATAACAGTCTGAACACTGTAAATAGTGTAAATAGACTTTTCCATGAGGCCATTTCTTAGCATCAAGATTAACAATTAAGAATTATCATTAATATTAATCTTATTAATATTAAGAATCATGAAAAGATATTGTTTGGGATTTGTAGGCAGCTTAAAAAGATTGTGATCAAAACCTACAATAAATCCCAAATAAAAATTAGTCATAATCTTGTTTCAGGCAATATTCAGTGGACATTCAAATTTTACCGATTCCAGAGTTATGGGACTTAAAAACATTTCTGATCCAATAATACTCATTTCATTACAAAAATATTTTTCTCATAAATCTGGGCAGAAGTCCATGTCTTTAACAAACATTAATGGCATCCTAACCATGTTAAAAAAGAAAATATTAACATTTTGTTTGTTCAGTAGAAAAAAAAAAAAAAAAAAATTTTTTTTTTCTATTTATTATACAAGAGTGTATCTCTTGTATAATAAATTTTCTGGAAAACATTAAAGGAAGATTAAAAAAAAAAAAAAAAAAAAATAATATATATATATATATATATATATATATATATATATATATATATATATATATACACACACAACAAATAAATATATATATAGGTGCATACAGATCAATCTATCTACAAAAATCTGACTTTCGTTAGTCCATCAATCACACCCTCTAAAATAGACATACTATTGACTGATCAAAATCAAATTTGGGGGAGAAGTGCAAACAGGTAAGTGGGTACAAAGTACAGTTGGTTTTATCTGGGTGTATAGCTTAGTACAATAAATTTTCATTCATTTTTGGGAAAAATGAATGGTTTTATTATTTAACATACAAAGTACTCACACTATTTTAAAAATAATTTAGCCTTTAGCACACTGGATGTGAAAATGTTGCTAAAAGAATTCTCTCCATTTGCATGCTGTAGGCGCATTTTGTCACCTCAAGCGGGTTGCTATAAATAAACACTTGTCAACTGTTATTTCCAGAAATAACAGTTGACAAGTGTTTATTTATAGCCACCCTGTCAAGTCAACAGAATGTGCCTACAGCGTGCAAAGAGAAAGACTTCTATGGTGAAAATTTTTGCCTCCAGCATGCTAAAGCTTAATGATTAAAGTAACAAATACTTTAATAAAAATGCAATATTGTTTTCTGCATATCTTTTAAGTTTTTTCATACAAGAATTCACTTTCCAGTTTACCCTGTATTTGCAAGAACTATAAACAAAGGTCAAACACCTCAAAAAGTTGGATTTTGGCTCCAGAAAGAAATATTTATGCATGGCCAGTTGTATGTTGCATGCTCGAGTGTAAGAAATCATAAGAATTTATTTTTCACTGTTAAAAAGGAAGTTCTTAAAAAATATTGTTTACCATGAAATCCTATAAAATTAAACAAATTAAACCTTGAAGTAGGGTTTTTAACATAGTATTTTTCCAAACAAATCAGCTTATTCAAATTTCATCGATTGGTTTGAACAAAACAGAGTTTGTAAATCTTGACAAAAAATGTTAGCAATAACTTCAACAACATTAAATGCTGTGAGGATTTCAACACTTGTCAATGTGTTGCAAAAAATTCTAGTAGTTATAAAAACGAGTTTGTTTAGGTTAAATTGTCATAAGACAAATACTTTGTATATGATAGTATTTGATAAAGACTTCCTGTTTAACTTTACAAGTCAAATGCAAAAACTGAATATTTTGCTTAATGTCATTCATTTGTAAGATAACATGTATTATCAGCAATGAATTGTGCAATATCAAAAGGCCAAATTCCAAATAAAATGCAAAGTACCTTGATAAGAATTTGAACCCAGTACAGTTATTGTAAGTTAAATTATTTGAATCACACCAACTGATAAAGCAACAAGGAAAATATCATTTTATATTGGCCAAAGTTTTAGCACTAATAGTTTGCAATTCCTTCTATCAAACAAAGCATCTTCACTTCAGAAGTTTTATTTATTAAAACCAAAACCAGCAGCAATGAGAAATATTAATCAGTCTTTAAAGTAAGGAAAACAAAAAGATTATTCCATGAACCAAATAAAAGTCTTAGTGTGGTCTAAAGAATATTAACATTATATTACATATATGGTATTTATAATTGAAATAATTTAAATATTTTCCATCAGCATTATTTCTTAAACAAAGTTTTAGTTACTAAGATTAATTGACTATTCAAAATTAAAGGTCAAATTCTTTTTGATTTATAATGAAATAATCACTTAAATAAAAAAACAAGAAAACTTATCTTAGCCAAGATGTTTCATCCTCTGGACTTTATCAAGGCAAATGTAAGGATTTTATTTTGCAACAGGTATTTATAAGCAAGAGTAAAAATGTTAAATTTAAAAACTTGGAAAAACTAAGACACTAATATTCATTATCAGATTCACTGAAAAGTTTAAGTGTGTATATATATATATATATATATATATATATACAAACAGTTACTTAATCAAAGAAAAATTCTATTCAGTATAACTTATGTTGGGGAAATAATTATAAAGAGTAAAATGCTTTCTTTATACAAATTTTAAATGTTTAAAAATAGTTGGTTAAATCTTCAATTACAATTACAGTTCCTAGAAAAAATATAAAGTTGAGTTGATTTTATCTTTCAAGTTGTTTTATTAGCTTAACTACTGACAACATATTTATGTGGGGAAAAAAAATAAATAAATAAAAAAGTTTTTAAGTGTTATGACTAATTGTACAAAAATCTTTACACAGGTCTAAGTAAAAACAAACAAAAAAAAAAAAAAAAAAAAAAAAAAAACGTTTTTGATCCCAATAACAGTTATCCACTTCAATTTAGAAAAAAGCAAACACAAATGACATTCTTTTGCAAAGTTCAGATTTCCTCTCAAAATGCAAACTCAAAAATTTATAAAATCATTTATAAAATTAAATGACCAACTAATTTATTACTGAATATACATATATATATATATATATATAAAAAATTCTTTGTAGGATAATTTTTTTTTTTTTTTTAGATAGTCTTCTAGATTAGAAATAATTTTTTTCCATGTGAAATAGATTTCAAATTAGTCAGCTCTTTCTATTTTGAGTGGACATGAATTGTGACAGTGATCAAAATCAAGTGCATTAATATTTCAAATTTGACAATAACAAGTAAGAGTTTAGCAATGAAACCAACCATGTTATTAATGAGCAAATTCAAGAGGCGGGGGGAGGGGGGTGCGATAAGAGAATTTTAAGCCTCTCTGCCTCCCTGTCTGAAATCTGGGCCAACAAATCCAAAACAGATTTTTTTTTTTTTTTTTTGACTACCTCAGATGGGAGAGAAAACTGAAGTTTCATATGCTACTACTTTGGTTCTTTGCTTTACACCCACTTTTGACCATACCAGCTCCTGATAAATGAAGGAGGGAAAGGAACAACTGACTTATCAGTAAACATTTCAACCTATCTAAATAGATCAGTTTTCTATTTCATCGGATACAGTCAGAATCTACAGGCAAGATTAAAAGGAAAAATTAACTGAAGCAACACATGGACAAAAAATTAAAAAAAAAAAAAAAAAAAAAAAATGAAAATTTACAAAGAGAATTGAAGAGGTAACTCTATAATGTCCTTATTGTTTAACAAGTCAAGTACACCATCTGAAAGCCAGCTTCAAGAAATAGGTTAAAAGAAGTAGCATGGAAAAGGGAAGTAAACTTTTACAATGTACACAGCATCTAGATGCTTGGTAGGTTAGGGTTAGATGCTGGGTAAGGTGGAAGTGCCTCCAATGATAACTGCAAAGTACAGATCCCAAGAGTGCACAATGCAATACAGGATTAATAATAAGTGTAAAGAAATGACAATTGGCAGGATAAGAAGAAAAGAAAAACAAATTTGCAAAGTCTCGTGCTAAAGCAAGGAAACCAAATAATTATTCAAATAAAGTTTTAATGCAAGATGTATGCATCTTACCCACTGCATCAAGGTCTTCATATAATCTTTAGCCAGAGTATATTAGACATTAATAAGGAGGAAGCCTCTTTTAAATATAAGGAAATAACACTTCAAATATGTTAAAAAATAAATAAATATATATTAAAAATGTTTTCTCTTAAAATGTGAAACTAGCTCTATAGTGCTTTCATTAAATGAAACAAAAGCATCAATTACACTTTTATAATAATAATAATTTATGACAAAAATGTTGTTATAATTATAGTTAAGTGAGATTAGAAGGAAAGAACGTTCTATGGATAATTGGCTAATCTAATTTAAGTGGTATTATTAGCATTGTAACTCATTACTTTTCAAGTCTGGGAAGAAAATATTTTTGCAACAGTAACAAAAAAAAATATCTTTGAAAAAAAAAAAAAAAAAAAAAAAAAAAGTGGTAGTAGAAACAAACATTAAATCATCACAAGCAATTTTTTTTATTCAAATGAGAATGACAAAATCTGAGTGTTAAAAGAAAAAGTCTTATTTGATCATATGGGAAGAAAATATTTTATGTTGAATGCTTAGCTGGAAAAAGAATTAATTTTAGAATAATTAAAGTTAATTTATAAGAATTGTATAATATAAATCCACTGTTGTAACTTTTTTTATTTATTTAGAAATGGGCTATTAACATCATGAAAACAAGCAAAGATGGAAAAAAAATACAGAGAAAGAAAAATTGTTCCAATTTAAGAAAGTGTGAAATGAATGAAAGAAATATTTAATCTGCAAGTCAAATTAAATTTCTTTTGGAATGTTTTTTTTTTTTTTCTAGATGTGGGAGAAAGTTTAAAATATGTTAAAAAATGTATCCAGTTTCTGTATTGATTATTCAACCAGTGTCCTGGATATATCAAAGGCCTTTGACAAGCTATGAAATCTCTGGAAGGGATCTCACAATTATAAAGTCCTTCCTAACCTATGAAGGTCATTAATAGCCAGTTATCAGAATTCCATAAAGATCAATGCATTCCACAGGTTCCTCTGCTAAGGTCTACCATCTTTCTACTCTATATTAATGATCTGCCTAAGAGCATACTCTGAGCATTAGTGAGTATCTATTCAGATTATAGGTATACCATCTTTAAAAATCTGGAAGACCAGAAACTAGCAGCTCATCTCTCCTCTGACCTAGCCCTGGGGAAAGGACTTGTTAGTAAAATTCAATTTGGCCAAAATTTGTAATATTCCACCACCACCAAGCAGACCCTCAACTTCCACCTGATGGATGAGTCTGAAAAAATGGTTGGCTTATTGAGCCACTCCAGTAAGTATCTGACTCCTCCTGTTACAAGAGCCAGATCAGACTAAAAATGAATTGCTGCCATGTTTGGGCTAGAGTTGCCTTGCCCTCAATTGCTCATTTTGTTCAAAAAGCATCTATGTGGCCTTGAGGGCGATTAATTATTTTCCACTCTGCAGCCCCTTTCTCACTGCATTGTTTTGAGCCTGTCCTTTTCTGAAGAGCTAAATTACTTAGTCCCACTACCATTGACCTTTACAACTAGGACCCACCATCCTCTATACACCAGTGTGAATCATTCCCATTCCCTTAGTAAGAAGTAAGTTCCATTCAGACAGCATCTTCCCAAGAACTGCTGCTTTGTGGAACAGACTCATGGCAGGATATTTTCACAATCGCTACAATCTTGACCTCTTCAAGTCTAGGATTAACCATTACCTTTCCTACATAATCCTATGAACATTCACTTCTTGCCTCTTCTTAGACTCGTACAACACCATACAGTAACCCTCTACCTTGAGTGACTCTTGGTCCTTGTATTATGCAAACATTAGTATTGCAAAAATAAAGAATATACTAGGATTCACATAAAGGTTAAAACCAAATGCAGATGAATTGAAAAACTGTTTTAATATTAGGACAGTAATTCCCATTAAGAAAAATATTTTCTGGTTGATAAGTTCATTTGGAATTCATTAACAAAGAAAAAAAAAAGTTAAAGTGAACTATCAGTATTTTGGCTAATTCAATTTTAATCTGCTTGCTGAAAAATCAGGAAGACTAAATTTGTAATTCTATCCCAAAATAGAACATCACAATTCAAGATTTGATGCATTTTGCAAAATTTGTTATGTCTTCATTTTGAATCCATTGAACTTGCAAGCTAGAGTTTAATTATATATATAAGCAAATATATGGACATAGATCTGACAGTATGAAGAAAAATATACTGAAAAAACAAACAAAAAGGATTTTTGTTTGTTTTTTCAGTATATTTTTCTTTATATATATATATAGGCAACAAATGTGCTTGGACCATATTTTTTGTGCTTTTCTTCAGAAATGAACTGACAATATCTGATGGAATTCCTTCCTTGTCTGAGAAAGATTATACATAATTTGTTAGCTTAAAATTAATTGACACAAAATTGTGTGTTCATGTGTACAGTTTTGTACAAAAGAATCTGTTATCAATGTTAATTTCAATAATTTTTTAATAAAAGAATTATGGAAAGTTTTACATTTTTGATATTAGAAAAGTGTCTTGAATTTTGAAATGGAATCAGTTCTTATTTTTGTCAGGTCACTGAGCAGTAGAAGTAGGTCATGGTAAACTCCATATTTATTGGAACAATATCACCAGCCTTTCTCTAATGATGTGAATAAAACAGTCATGAACTCAATGTAACAACAAATGTCCAACTGTTAATTGATAAAATATAAAAGCTTTTTAACAGTAAAAACTATTTTTAACTGAAGGACCAGAGTAAATCACCTGCTGACTTTTATAGGTCACATTAATTTGTACACTTACGCTAATTAAAAGAGCAAGTAAAAATGATACAAGTAGCAAAAGAAATATCACTGAAAAAACAATTGACATTTATTGGTCTTTGCTTACTGATACAAATGGAACGCTCGGTGAGAATCAGACTCACAACAGAAATTGTCAGTGAAATTATTTTGCTAATCGATACCTCTCATAGTGAGGCACCACTTCAGAAAAAGCTTCTTTTTTTTCCTTAGCTTTAGTGAAAAGGCTATATACTAATTCAATTTATATTCTGACTTTCAGAGGCTCCCTACTACTGCAGCTATAGTAGTAACAGACTCACTTTACATCGTAAAAGGAAGGGCCGATTGATTTTTTCCCCCCATACTGTAACTAACACATAAAATCAGGTGACAGCAACATACAAATCATTTCAGTTTGTGACCTAGGCAATTGGAATAGCCAAATGTTTAGGTTTGAATAAGAGCTGACATTTACCCATCCAAAATATTTACTACAAGAGAAAATTAAAAAAATATTACATATGGTATATCAGAAAAACCTTCCCATTCATTATTTGGGAGAGAGGGAAAAAAATGATGCCAAAAGTACCAAAACCAAAAGTCATGTGTTTTCAACAGCAAAATGTGGGTTTCTCAGAGCATGCCCAATGTAAAAGGTTAACTTAAAACTTATTCACTAAATATTACTCCACAAAGAGTGCACATTTTTTTTTTTTTAAATATCTGAAGAACCAAATTGATTTTACAAGCTTCTTAAATGTATCTAGGAAAGCCCAACCGACTGACTAAGTTAAAAATGGTTTAATAAGGGCGCACCAAGTGGACAAGATTTAAATGTCAGTTTTCAGTAAATTGTATAACTAATTAAAAGCTTACAGGTGGCCTGAAGCTGCACAGAGAAAAAAAAAATTATGCATTTTCGATATTCAGAAGTTACTACTGCTAGTGTCGGCTTATTCCAAAAAAGATCTGGTTTTCTATTTCTAGAAATACTAGAAAATAAGAAACATTTTTGTTCTTTCGCTTTATCCAAAGGATCGTGCAGTTAAAAGGGGAACTGTGTTTTGTAATTTCAGTTAGTAAAATTAAAATAGTTTGTTAAAGCTGAACTTCTTATTGACACCTGTAAGGATCGAAGGACGAGATTAGGATTTATCAAGTTGGTGCCCCGGCCTGGGTAAGATGGAAATAATTAACTTTGCACAGGTGGCAAATGAAAATCATATGGAGGACACCATAAGATCTGGACAGATCGTAATAACAATTATATCAAGAATTGACACTGGAGTACTCAGTACTGTTAGTTACTACTATTATTATTGGATATTTTTAAGCCCACTGCTTGGTAAAATATTGGAAATTTCAACTTAGTTGCTTTTTTTATTTTTTTTAAAGATGTCTTGTCACGTGCCAGATAACATTTACGGTAAAAAGTGCTTTAAGTTACTAGTTACAAGTTCATAGCAGAAATTTTTTTTTTCTAGGAAATATACGAGCAGAATTTTTCATAGTACAATTATCGGTCTAGAAAAAAAAAAATACAGAGGAATTTGGAAAAGCAGGCGGAAAGAATCTAGTTTCGTTTCTATTATCGATTTTATTTCAACTGGAAATGAAATTATTATGTAGTAGGAAATGAAAGTCATTAATATTCTGAATAATTTTAAGAATGGGAAAAACAAAAATAAAAAAAGGAGTTATCTCCGGTCTAAAACCGAGTTTTAATATTGAAAACAAAAACATGATGTAGTAAAATGAATAAATTTCAATTTCATCTCAGATGGTGATGTACATTTCAGTTGGGAATTACTGTTGCGGGGAAAGCCATTATTACGGTTTTTAACCTTTCTTTAAGTTTATGATCAATGAAAAATGCCAAACAAAGAAAATCCCACACATGCGAGTACAAGTAAACTTAATTGTTTGGGGAATTCTGAAAAAGTAATGTAAAATTTTGCTATAAAAATAAATTAACACGAAAATTAAAGATTTTCAAGAATAAGTCAATTTTAGTTTCAATTGCAAAAAATTAAAGAATTTTGCCAATAAAAGGGAAATACATTCAATTTTTTAATTTTTTTTACTTAGTCGAAATAAGTTAGCATAAAAAGTATAGTTTCTTTAAGTGTTTCATAATTTTTCTGCTGAAAATTGCAACAAAACATGTGTCAGTGTCATGGTTTGATTTTAGAAGACAAAAAAATAAAAACCGTTTTGTTTTAATTAATCAACAGAGTAAATAACGTTGATTTATTTACTAAAAAAAAGAAAAAAGACAGGTGGCTGACAGGAAAACACTCATAAAAAACACACACCATGGAAATAAATTGCATTAGTGAAAGTGAAAAAACAAAACAAAATCAATGACAAATTTTAATTCAATTATTTTGATCATTTTTAACTTTTCATTTTTCTTTTTCAGGCAAGTTAAAAAAAAAAAAATGAAATGATTTTTTTTTTTTTTGCATAAAAGATTCAAAAAGTTAATTTTGTTTAAAAAATAAATCTTAAAAAATACATATGTTCATTTCATAAGTATACTGAACAATAAATCAGAAAAATCCTTTGGATAATTAATCAAACCGAATCACATGGTTAGTTGGAAAATCCGCTAATTAGAACAATATGCAAGAAATATCAAGAATAGGGATGTTTTTGACTAGTGTAAAAAGAAAATTATTAATTAGTTTAAAAATAAACTAATTACAGAGGAATACATTTGCTTCTTAATTCATTATTTAACTTACCTGAGGTCATTCTTGGAGTTAGAGAGAAGTGACAATTCTAACAAAACGGCAAAGGTTAAGTTGTTTGATTTCAACTACTAACTTCTTTTGATGCTTCAAATTTCGAAAACCACCATCAATTGATAAAAATAATATTCAGACGAAGGAGAAACTAGATTTTTTTTAAAGGAACAAAACAAAGTAAGCAATGATCAGGAGAGGAGGACGTCCGCCGTCAGGACAACTGGAAAAATTATAAACAAAAAAAAAAAAGAGTAAAGGTTGACAATTTTTTTTTTTTTTTTGATGACTTGACTTTTTTTCTTCAAGAGTTGTAGCTTGAATAATTGTCCTTCGAGATTCAGTTTTTTTCACCTAGTGTTTAGGTCTCCTTTTTTTTTTTGTTAAGTAATTTTCCTATTCATTGAATGGGGGGGTGTCCTGGCCGAGTGAAATCTTTGGCCTGCTCCTATTGTTCTTCTTGTCCCAAATGACCACTTGGATGACCAGGTGCCACGACACTTTTTTTTCTATTTCATTCAGGTGCTGTCTTCTTTCTTTACTGAGGACAACAAGAAAAAGAAAGAAGAGTCGACGACATTGACAGCAGCGGCGACAATAATAACTGAGTCGCCGAACCGCGCCATGTTTTCTTCCGCCTCCGCTTCTTGACGACGAACCGCCACTTCGTCTCCAGTTTTCCCTTCTTCAGTTGCGAGAATTCAAAAATAATCAGTGATTCTATATTCAATAGCAATTGTTTATCCACAAGGGATTCTATAATTGTTCGTACAGGTTTTTTCCTTTTAACAATATTAAGATGACTGTCTTGGTCTATCACGATGATTGTTTTTTTGCACAGCAGCCGCTCGGGCTTTTTAAGCTTTGTTTTGGCCAGCTTCAGTCACGCAGCTATTTCCCCCGTATTTTAATAAATATCTAGCCTTTTTTCCCCCCTATCGTTGTTATCAGAAATGTATAACATGGCCGGAATTAAGATGTTGAGATTAGATCGTCAATTATTGCCTCAATTTTCTCAGTTTAAAGGACGTAATCAAGAAATGCTTTGCTTATTGTTGCTGACTCGTGGAGATGTAGCAGTAGTTGGAAGAATTAAATAGTGCTACTATTTCTTTTTCCTTTTTCTTACTAGAAGCATAATCGGAGCATTTTAAACAGGATGGACGGACAAACAATTATTAAACGTTGAAAAGAATACGGAATATAATTGTAGAGTAAAAGAAATTAAATGAATAACTTTGAGAGGAATAAATGCAGAAGAGAAGAATCCATCTAGGGCAGTAACATCTGTTGTTAGTTGTGATAAGGTCTTCGTTTATTCGTATGCAAAAGAGAGAACAGTGTAGGAAGAGGAATAAAGAAATAGGGGGAAATTACGCTCGTGGTAGAGACGATAGAGTATATATAGAGGGGGAGAATTGGAAGAAAGGATCATCGGAAAAAGAGAGGAGGAATGTTGTGTGTGAGGGAGAATTAGTTGTGGGTGGAAATAAGGATTAGGAAAGAAGACGAAAAGGGCATCTTTGATGAGTAAAAGGAGAACTAGAAATGATTACTCAGATAAAACGGCGAAGGCTAACACTTGAAAAAAAATGTTTGTTTTTTTTTTTAAATATTGATCTATCTATATTGTATTTAAATTCAGGATATGATTAAAAAAAAAAAATGAAGATGCTCCAGCTCTCATAAGATGGAAAAAGGTTT
The DNA here is from genome assembly GCA_903632075.3 of Acanthosepion pharaonis. Classification (NCBI taxonomy): domain Eukaryota; kingdom Metazoa; phylum Mollusca; class Cephalopoda; order Sepiida; family Sepiidae; genus Acanthosepion; species Acanthosepion pharaonis. Next base: position 86,963 of record CAHIKZ030000926.1, on the reverse strand, counting down.
TTAAAAAAAATATATGAGAGTCGTTTCACTAAAAAGAATTCCACCAAATAATCAGGTCGAGTTTGGAAACCGAAAATAGTAGTGAGAAATAGAATTTAAAAAACCAAATGTGAACATGTTTAACTTTATCCAGTGTGGAAAGGCAATAAAAAATTGAATGTATAATTGTAATTAAATAACCAGAAACATTTTCTTTTTTTGATGGTAAAATGTTTTCAGATTTAACTAATAAAACAACAACTAAATGCATAATCCAAGAATTTAAAAGACCCATTTTTATTGTGCAGCCATAAAAAAATAAAATAGTTTCCTTATATTAGTTATGGATGTATGGTCCATAAACGCAATCAATCATATATATATATATATATATATATATATATATATATATATATATATATATATATACCCCCTAAGGGGATGCAAAAGTAAGCATACATTAAGAATGAAAATCTAAACATCTGCAAAAAACGTATTGATTGTATAAGCATCAATACTGATATCTTACTGTATAAATCTAACATAGCGTGTTTCACTTTTCTTAATGCTTCATCAGAGAATGAAATATGGAGACAAAAACGAAAATTCTGCCATTTTAAATTTAAAAACATTAATATTAAAAAAAAATTATAGAGCAGAATTTTTTTTTTGTCGTCTATATTTCATTCTCTGATGAAGCTTTAATAAAAGCAAAACATGTCAGATTGATAAATGTTTCCCATATGTGTCTTATCCTATTATTCTCTCTGATTCCAATCCATATTTGCTCTATATTTGATCCTAAATCATAAATAATTAATGGATTTATATTTAATCTGACAATTTTTATTACTTGAAACATTATTACAGTGGAAACTCATATTTGAAATAGACACCCCATTTTTATTTTTACCTTAAACAGTTTGTATTATGAATACACAGGCTCCACCCCGGAAAGACATAATACACAACTATTTAAAATAAAATAAAAATGGAGTGTTTATTTCAAATACAAGTATCCACTGTAATATATTGAAGTAATATAGTTAACCTGAAGTATATATACAATAAACTTCCTAGACATCACCCTCAACTGGACAAAGAAACTTATGAACCATACAAAAAGGATAATGACACTCCCACACACACACACACACACACACACACACACACACACACACATATATATCACTTTAAACATTATTTTTAGTGGATACTCACATTCAAGTAGACACACCATTCATTTATTAAACAGTATATTTATTTTCATCTACTGGCTTGAATATTTGGGAAATCTTATTAAAGGAAAAATATGCGCTCTCTTGCAGGATTCGAACATGCATCCCTCTGAGTAGAGAGAAACAGTTGTTATATCTGAAATGCCTTAACTGACTCGGCCACTGGGCAGACTTGCCAATCAAGCATAACTTGAACATTGCCTTTAAGTGGAGTCTTTCATGAATTCCTTGAAATTTTTCATATCTGCTCAGTTTCATATCCAAACATAAAGTAATTTTCTAAAGTAAAGGATTTTTATTTATCAACACAATAGATTTTTTTATCATTTCAAAATGTTATTTTTACTGGATACTCATATATGAGTAGACACTCCATTTATTTATTAAATAGTATATTTATTTATTTTTGTCTACTGACCTGAATATTCAAGAAATCTGATTAAAAAAAATATGTGCCCTCCAGGAGGTTTCGAACCTGCATCCCTCTGGGGCAGAGGGAAGCCATTGTTAGAGGTCTGTTGGATTAATGAATAAAAATCCATTACTTTAGAAAATTACTTTGTTTATGTTTAGATACAAAATGAACATATATGAAAAAATTTGAGGAATTCATGACAAGAAGGATTTTGCTTAAATGCACATCTGATTTTATGGCGGTTTTCATCTGCCCAAAGACATGCAGGTTCAAATCGGGCCAAAGAGTCCATATTTTTCTTTAATAAGATTTATAGAATATTCTGTCTGGTAGATGAAAATAAATAAATATACTGTTTGATAAATAAACGGAGTGTCTACTCATATATAAGTATCCCCTAAATATGACGTTTAAAGTGATAAAAAATCTGTTGGATTGATAAATAAAAATACATGACTTTAGGAAAATAGATGGATATATATATTTAACCAGAAGTATATTTATGAGCATTCTAAAAATTTTAAATTCTGTAAAAGCTAAAAGTTTTCCTTTTGTCTTTATTCATGGATACATATATATATATATATATATATATATATATATATATAAATTAAATGCATGTGTCACTGTGTCACACCTTTTCAACTTTACTCCTAGAGGCTGTAATCCAATATATCATACCATTTTGTGATCAAGCCAACTTCATGAGCAAATTAAAAACATTCTAAGCAAGAATTGGACCCACAATCCTGAAATTTTGGATTCCCAAGTTTTCATTACTGTGATTGTTTTTGATGATTTTTTAATGTGATTTTTTGCAACAAATTTTTGGTATGATAACAATTTTTATAACTTGGAAAATAAATTTAGGAATAATCAAAATTAACTGTGAAATCCAGTGAAACTCCCCCAAAATAAAAATAATTTTTTACGGAAAGTAAGGAACTATGTACATCAAATTGTCTTTAAATTAAGTGGCAGCAGAAGAATTATCATTGAACTTTTAAAAGGTAAGCTTAAATATTAATGCAATACTTAAATAAAGCAATCAATTTTGATTTCTCCTCTAGTTTATTGTTGCCTATCGTATCTACTACTCTCTACCTATTGTGCACTGCAGAAGCGAGCTTAAATGCCACCTGATAGACCAGCTTTTAAGCTAGTATATATATATATATATATATATATATATATATATATATATAAAAAGTGAACATTGAAGTTAACACTCAGAAGCAACAGGCTGTTTCATCTGAGTGTTGACTTCAATGTTCACTATATTTATATTTACATAGGCACTATCTCTGATATTGAGCACTTTATCCCATAAATATAGCACACCTTAAAACTATATATATATATATATATATATATATATAAAAATAAATAAAATCTCTCATTATTGTCTCATCTACCTTTTAGCTTTAACTTACTGTGTTTTTATGAAAGATAGTGGTTTCCTCTGATTATTTTTTAATTGGAATTTTTGAAATCAACATGATTCATTCCTTTGTTCCGTGGCACATTTTCATGGGGAAAGTATCAAATAATATAAGCTCAAACTCCGGTGGGGAGGCACCCCCCCCCCCAGGCAGTACTTCTTCTTCAGAAGGGAGCTGAAGTCATTACCCAGCTACTGAGGTGTCTGTAAAAGGGGAAGTGCCAAGGCTTGAGCAATTTTTCCATGGTATTACCATTAAACCTATTTTAAACTGACCTTGTGTCACATTCTGTTATGACATGTGTGCACTGAAAAATAAACTTACCTTTGTTCACCTGCCTTTTTTCCCATATAAGTAGTAATTTATTTATTTATGGTATTAGTTAGCTTACTGATTTTCCTAGGATTTTCAAATAATAATTAAAAAAAATAAAATAAAAAGTAGATATTATTTATTTGTAGATGTAAAACTTCATTGGAAACCATAATCCCTAAACATTATTAAAATCTAATCATATCAAAAATTTATCCTCATGATCAGGCCCATTTTATCCTATAGGCTACAGCTTAAGATCCCTCAAACATGGTTATAATGCTGGTTATAAAAAATTTATTTTTCATTATGGTTGTATGGAAATATGTGCTAATTTGATTTGCAATAAATAGTAAAAGTGTGATTTTTTTAAAGTATATTTTTATTGACAAACAAAAGATAGCTATTTCAGTTTATTTAAACAATTTGCAATATATTTAGTTCAAGCTATGTAAATGTCACTAAAATATATCACAAGTAAAAAATATTAAAATGGGTGTGGGTGAATTAGAGAGTGGCTCCTTTGAGTGGGGCCCATAATTTCTTTAGCCTAGTGGCCCCAAAAGCCCATAATCCAAATAATGTAATGTATTTGATGACCCCCCCCCCCCGCCCTAAATATTTATATTGATTATAAATATACTATTTAAGTTCAGCTACCTACAAGTATTGTTATTTTGCTGTGTCTGAGCTTACCAGATTATGCAGTTTCACATATAAGATTTAGGAGATACTTTTGAAGCTATATTTTTCTTTTTTGAAAAAAAAACTGGAGAGTCATATATACCATCAGATACAGTAACAGGCTCCAGATTACTCACACCCACCATAAAAATACCTTCATCTACCTTTCAAAGGTACTTTTTAATAATATATTTTACTTGACACATAGACACAGAAAGTTGACCAATTATATTGCCTCTGGAAATACAAACATTAAAGTTTTATTTTTTAAATCTCTACCTGTCAAAACAATTATACTTGAAAATTAAATTTGCTTTTTGGATATTTTATAATGATTACACTTATTTACAGACCATGTTTTTGACTTAGTCATTTTTATATTGCTTGCCATGGAGTAGATAGGTTTGCCTATCATTTGGTTCACACTCATCCCTGGTTTTTTGAACAGGATTAGAGGTTTTGTTATGTTACTCTCCTCTTTGAGAGAACTATTTCTGTTTACTGGGAGTATAAAAGGACACTATATGTGAACCTTGGATTCTAAGTTGAATAAAGCTTTCTTAAAAACTACAGCTGCATACTTTTGTCATTATAAGTATATAGGTTCTACTATTGCCCAGTTCACACCCTCCTTCATCTATTGAACTAGAGTAGAGGTTGTGTTGGGTTTCTGATTCATTCTAACATTTTCTCATTCTCTTTAATTCCCAATAACCACTTTACATTTTAATGGTTTTATTGTTTTGCTTGGGATGAATAGATTAAAAAAATATCAAAAGTTATTTTCCATTGTTGTGAATTTTCCTTTTTTTTTTTTAAAATTTGTGAAATTGCGAAATTTGTGAAAGACAGTGTAATATCATTTTTTAAGTATTATTTTAATTTAATATTACTAATTGTTATATCATAAATAAGATTTCAATAATTACTGTTAGATAAATATTAACTTGTTGCAGACTTTATGCTAAGTAAGATGTGTCAGAAGGTGAAATTGTATGAAGGCCTAAAATGTGCGTGTCCATTATGCATTTATCCACAACAAATAAATTAAACGAATATATGAAGACAATACAGCTTGAAGAAATCAAGTTAAAAAACAACATAGTTATAGATTTCAACAATAACATGAATTTATATATATATATATATATATTTAACATACACAAAGTGATGATAGGTTGCTTGTTAAATGTGGCAAGTGAGATAAGATTGCAAAGAGTGTCCATGCAGAGATTTGGTGAATGAATGTTGATGGTTTAAGTTTGTTTATGAAATTAAAACAGTTTGATTTCTGCAAGGTAAAATGTCAATTGTGTGAGTTCAAATAATAGTGTGTATGTGTGTGACAATTGTAAGTTTTGATTCAAGTTATGAAGAGTTGTGTGTCTTTGACTGATATGCTAAAATTGATTAAATGTACAATTACTATTTTGTAGTGATAATGTCACTTTTTTAGTAAGTTGTAAGTTAAGTTTCTTCACATGGCAATAGTAGTGTGAGTTGTGTTGAGTTGATGAGAGGCTGGTAGTGTTATTGAGTCAGTGTGTTGGCATGTGTGGAGTCTGCGGGTATCTCTCGAAACTCAGTGTCTGACTGACTTGAATTAAGTCAAGCGATTCTTTTTATAGATTTTTGGGTTTTCAAATAGGCTCCAGACAGGATTTGTCTCAACTTGCTACATTTTTGTGTCCTTTTAACCAATGGGAAGTTGAGTTTGGAAAAGTAAAGTGATTATTGGTTAAAGGTTAATTTGGAGAAGAGTGCATCTTCCTGTAAGGGGTGACAGGCAAATATGCAGCATTCCATAAACTAACTAAAAATTGATAATATTAAATAACCACAAATAGGATTCTTACACTATTCACCAAATGTAAAGGACTAATATAGCAAGAGATGCTGAGGGTTATGCAATGCAACTTAATGTTAAGAACAGTTACATAAAATAAACCCTCTTTCCAACACAATTACATGCCCACATACATATATTAAAACACACACAAACTTTATTTTCTATCCAATAACAGACAATATTTACAAACATACCAAAAAAGATTCCATAATACAAAACACACTATTTAAATCAAAGTATGATGGGATAAAGAAGAAATAGGAAACATTTATCAATATAATTTCCCTTCTATTATTCAGAGAATAAAATATAGAGAAAAAGAAGAAAGAAATTCTGATATATTTACTTTTAGTTATTTGATTCTCATTGGTTAATCATGTTTCATCTGCATTTGACTTGTTAAACAAACATTAGTATAATTCATGGTGTTCCAAATTCAAGGAGAGATGATGCATCCATTTGAAATTTTAAGAAATTAACGGATTCCAAGCTTAACTGAAAAACCGTAAATATTGCTTTATGTATGTAAGTGTATAATAATTGTAGTTTGTCTATGTGGGATTCAGATGATAATGTATATTCGTAAGTGTGTATGTGTGTGTGTGTGTGTGTGTGTCTAGTATACATCATGTTTGATAGTTTTTCGCATGTTTATTTGGGAACAATTTTACGTATATACCATTTGTTTTAGAAAAACCTATATTAGATTCTTTAAGAGTGGATTCAATAATGGTTGGGGATGTAATATAATGTTTTTGATGTGGTTTATAGTTGGTAATATTGATATTAGTAGGCCCTCAAAGTACTTTCAATGTAAAGAATTATATTCTTTTTAATTAGGGTGATATTTGTAAAATAAAAAATTTTAGAGAAAAATTTTAGAAAGAGACTCCTTTCTGCCTTCCATCAGAATCGCTGATGCTAACCTCAGAGAAAGTAACTTGTTGCGCCTTCTCAGGTTAATGTTCTCGGATGACATGAAGTGGAAAGTTTATATTGAATCCACTGCTAGGACAGCTACTAAGAAAGTTGATTCACTGTGTTGTGCTAGTTAATTTTTCTCTTCAAAATATATCTTACATATCTATGTCTAAATATCAGTGCTCCTGATATTTATCTAGAAATCTTTGATAAAATCCAAAGAAGAATCAGCAATATTACTGGTCCTGATCTGGTATCTCAACTTCAGTCACTTTCCCACCAACATAAAATTACCTCACTGTGCCTTTTCTACAAATACTTTCATGGCAATTGTTTGGATGAGCTCTTCACTATGGTACCTAGACTTTTTGAATTTAAATGCATTATTAGATTGGTAACAAGTTCTCATCAATTTACATTTGAATTGGTTAGATGTAACTGTAAATTCTATGCTAACAGTTTATTTTCTTGTACTTCTTGCTTGTGGAACTTCCTTCCTGCTCCATGCTTTCCAGCAAAAATTTAGATGTAATGTCAATCACTATCTACTGTCCCCCTGATCACTCTTCTTTTTATTCTTGCTCCTTAGTAATTTTTCTGTTTTCTAATTCTTCCACACCCAGAAACTCCTTGTGTCTTAGTGGCTTTACTGCCTTTCTTGGGTGAACTTGATTAAGAAAAAACAAAAGATGTTGGATGTTTGGATTTTTAATATAGAAAAATCTGGTGACAGAATTTCCTACACAGTATTTAAACTGAACTCTTTAACCTAGAGAAGCAATATTAAGAAAATTATTAAATATAACACTTTATAAAGGAAAATAATTATGCTTTGTCTCCAGTAACAACAGCTAAAAGATTAAGTAATTAAGGGGGATACTATGATAAAATATTAAATTTATTTGTAGCATTAGAAAACTTAATAATCTGCCCTTCACTCTGCTATAATGTATGCATGTATCAAAGAGTAAGAAATGCATGGCCCTATATATACATACTAAAATTTGTCAGAATCTGTAACTTCTAAAATTCTAGAAAATAATATAAATTGTAATTTGCCATTATACTTTTTTTCTATTTGCAGTGTTTTTGTTTTTTCTTCTTTTTAAATCAAATTAAGATATATCAAAAGCATTTTCATTTTTTAATCAATGGATAACCTTTTGAGAGCTCTTGAATATTTTTAAGCTTATTTAATATTCTCTGTAAGGATATGAACTGAGAATAACAGTTATCTGCACTGAATAGTTCAAATTTCTGCCTAGCCTGTCATGGTGACTTTTGCAAAAATTCTCTTGAGAAAAGCATAATTGCATCTTTTATCTGAGTGGCTATTGGTTAAATAGCAAGGTAGACTAAGCTTTCTAGCTTTGGGTGGCAATCTAAGATAAAGATTACTTTGAATTCAAAACTGTAGAGAGGGAAATGGAAACCAGTATCTTTCTCAAAAAGTCATAACAGTTCATTAATATGTTGCGGACCCGGTAGCGTGCAGTGCTGGTTTATTAAAAGGTGGTCTTGTGCCAGACACTACACAAAACTACCGAATCCACAAACAAAGTAAAAATATTGTGTGAGTGAACTTAGGGAGGAAAAGGGTTCATTCAACAAGTGCATAAATAATAATACAAGTAGATAGCCGGAATTAAACGACAAAATGAGTCTGGTTGAAAAACATATATGAAATTTTATTATATTTAAACAAGTAATTGTCTTGACAGTTGAGACCATTAGTAAAAGTGTTCCGTGCCAAAACAGAAAACCAAGATGGCCAAGGCGGGAATAGTTCCATCAGAAAGAAAGTTCTGGAAAAATGACAATAAACGAAAGGTGTATGTGTACACAAATAGGAAAAGTACTCACTGTGAAGTTTGATAGTGTGAGTGTATGTAATATTTTTTTAGGTACTGGTTCAAAGTAGTTAGAAGGTTCAAAGGTGTATGAACAGATTATCAACTTTCATTGAGGAGAATTTAGAGTTGTTTGCATCAAGACGAGGTTGAGTCTTGGAATGGTGTGAGAGTGACCGTGTTGTAGAACTCTGGTAGTGAATAGAGGAAAGTTCGAAAGTTGTTCGCATCAAGACAAGAAGTTGGTCTTGGAAAAATATATTGATGACGGTGTCATAGGAATTCGACATTTTCTAGTTGAAAATGGAGAAAGGTTCAACAAGCTGTTGCATCAAGACGGGTATAAGTCTTGGAAAAATATAGACTGACGACGGTGTCGTAGGAACATTTTCTAGTTGAAAACGGAGAAGGTTCAACATGCGGGTTGCATCAAGACGAGAATGAGTCTTGGAAAAGTGTGAGGTCGACATGTTAAAGTTTTGGTTAGTTAAGAATAAGATATTCTGGCCCGCGTATGGGTTAGCGGCATGGAATAAATGAGTTGTCCGTCTAGCTTGAAGATCGGGAAGCAACTGAGTTGGAAATGCTGGACGTCTGTGACGTCAGGAAAACGCGCGGGAAAAAATTCAAATTCTGATTTTAGACGTTATCAGGAGCAGCTAGTCAGCAACCTTCCTCGCCGCCAGCCAAAAAGGCTGTTTACTGCTATGTCTGGCTTAACGAGAGAGGAAGGGGTGCAATCCGCGGGCGTGTGCACACACACACGCACACATGTGGAAGGAAGGGAGGAAAACTCGCGCACGCTTAAAATGTAGGTGGAATTACTGTGTTATTCCACAAATATATGAAATTTAAAGTTGGGCCTTGGTATATGGGAGGTGTGTGTGTGTGTGTGTGTGTGTGTGTGTGTGTGTGTGTGTGTTCACATGTAAACAATTAAAAAAGAAACAAAAACTTGGGTTTCTACTATGGACAGTTAATCCTTTTTTTTTTATAGAAACTGTAGGGAAATAATGTGTATTGGGTATGTCCATTTTCTTTTTCTGGTCCAGAAGTAATGATAAGAATGGTTGTAATGTTTGAGCTCAAGTCAGCCTTCTGTTGAGTTGGAATAACCAAAGTAAAAGTTGTACTTACTTGATTGGTGGAGAAGTTCTGCAAAACACATGTCGATGCTATGCACTGGAAAGTGGAAAGAGAACAGTTCTGTCCTTTCAAGAAATGGAGTCATAAAATTGCACAGATGACCAAAACCCATTTTGGTTCATTTATTACTAGTGTAGTACCTTAATAAACATATTATCAGCAGCAGCTCTTAATAAACATAGTATGAGCAGCAGTCCTTAACAAACATAGTATGAGCAGCAGCCATGGGGGTATAAAAAACAAGTGAAGCCTTAATTAACTCTCTCTTCCAGTTTTCTTCTTTTCAAAATGTGTTCTATCGACCTTTTACACTGAAGCAAAAAGGGCCGTGTACACTTCATACGCAAACACACCTAGACTGGCAAATCACATGCAAATGAAATCATTAACAATTTTAAAGCATCATTATCAACAGCTAATGGTTGCCTACGTCTGGGCTTTATGTAAATGGACAAATCACCACCGTTAAAAACAGTTAAACAGTTTTAGCCAGTATGGTCAGATAATATTCCAATTCCTTCTACTTTTTAAATTCTGTGAGGAGCTTCAGTAGTCTTTGAAGTCAACTTTAAAATAATGCCTTAAAATTGCAAGAATCTAAATATTTCTGTGGAAGTTCAGAGCAGGGGTGAAGATTTAGCCTATGTTAGAATATTCAACACATCTACAAAGAAAACAGAAAAGAAAGCAGATAAAATGCAAATACAAAATGTTATAGTCCTGAATTATTGAGGTGTTTTATGATTAATGTTTTAAGTTAATTACGTGTTTTGAAGACTGTTTTCATCTAACCAGAAATAGACGAGAGAATGGAAACATTTTTATGACTTGACTTTGACTCACAATGACTACTTGATACATTATCTCCCTTTTATACATAATATACAGACTAAGTATTAGACATGAAGATATGTGCAAATATTTTTAAAAAATATGCTCAGCTCTATTTGAAAGTCTGTTAGTTAAAGAGTATAAAATTCCTGACTTTATAAATGCTTCAGAGCTGAAACTTTGCAGAATAATAATTTTCTATATGTTTTAAATGCTGTGTAAATTTTATCTTTTTCTGGAAGTTCATTAATTTTATTTTAGGTTGCTATCCACTCAGTAAACATGTCATATTTTATTAATCCAAAATTGATTGTTTAAATTAATATATTCTAATAATGTGTTGACAATAATTTGAATCTGTTTAATTTTGTACTCAAATCTTAAATTATATAGATTTTAAAGTTTTCTTCACAAACACAACTCTTTATTTGCCATTATAACATTTAAAACAAAAGGTACATTTTTATACTAATGTTCATCGAATACAAGGCCCAAAAGCCTCTCAAGGTAGAGGGTTATTGTGTTGTATGAGCATATGAAAAGGTGAGAAGTGAATTTGTAGGAAAGGTAATGGTTAATCTTAGACTTGAAGAGGGCAAGATTGTAGTAACTGGGAAAACATCCTGACAGTATTGATAATAATAATAATAATAATAGTGGAGTCATAGATAGCCTCTAGATGTGTACATTGTTGTGGGAATGAAAAGTATTATCATTTTATGTCTCCTGGTACAATTGTCCTGCAAACTGTATTTGGCAGACTCATATGAATCTGGGTAAAAATAAATTCAAAACAAAACAAGAATTCAAACAAGCAACAATGAATAGATGCATTAAGAAGACATGTTACAAAAGGATAAAGAAAGAAATGAAGATGAAGTTATGAACAGTTCAATACAATCTTTAGTCTGTGTCTCTGAAGTACTTACATGTTTTGTCTCTATTGGAGTGAAAAAATGGTGTTGCTGCTCCAAAAGTCAAAGAGAAAAGAGGAAGCCCTTTTCAAATATCATCATTAAGGAGTGGTAATCCAACAACATGAAATAAGCTTTGGTGCAAAGGTATGAACATATTTTTGATACATTCTAATATTTGTTATAAAAAATATTATTTATAATCCAAGCACACAGAAAAATTTCTTCTTTTTTTCATACAGAGATGCATCTGTGTGTATCTACTCCAAATATAATTTTTCTAACTGAATTTTTTTGTTACTTGATAACAATATTCAGCAAAGTTGAGAAAAGAAATTCTTATATTAAGATAAGTAAACAATGACAAGTAAACAAGCATTTTTCAATTTGAGCAGAATGTGCAAATTATTAGATAATAGGAGACAATTTCAATTCAAAGAAAGGCGTTTCTATAGCTTCATAATCAACAGTTAATACTGCAACTAGCATTGACTTTTCTTTGCTGAGATACAGAATTTGGTGTTTGAATGAAACATTATCTGCTTGAAAACATTCTTTAACAGGATTCCATGGATTAATCATTGTTTTTGCTTTTGTAGCACATGATTCATGTCAGGAAATGCCAGAAGTCTGAACTGAATTTAATGTCAATCAAGAATCTTTCATAACATTGCAGATTCTTCTTTGGAATTGTTTTATTTCTTTTATTGGTTGTTAAAGATTTTGCATTTAAACTGAAGCCAAGATGCCAAGTCAGGACAACTGACATTGCATTTAAACTTTTCAAGCTCAAAGTTGAGTGGAAAGCAAGAATCTGGAGGAGAGTGCCACAAGCAAGAAGTGTGACAAAAGAAACTTTTATCACAGAACTTATGGTTACAATTTCAATTGTAAAACAATGAGATCTCTCAGCCAATCTAGTACTGCATTTCAATTCATAAAGTCAAGGTCCCAAAGAAGAAAGATCGCCAGAAAAATTGCCATTAAAATTTTTATAGAAATGGCACAGGGAAGCTACATTATGGTAGTGGGAAAGTAACTGAAGACAAGATGCCAGGTCAGGACCAATAACATTGCAGATTCTTCTGTATTTTATCAAGAATCTTGAAATACATAGCAGAAGTGTGGTGAATACAAAATAAAAATAACTGTCTTTCCTCCACTGTTTTCAAATTTGAGAGCCTATGTGAAAATTTATTTTGACTAATAGAAAATGAATTGGCTCTGGGCTGAAGAAAAGACCAAAGCAAAGTTTAACAAGCCTATGTGAAAATTTATTTTGATCAATGGAAAATGGAGCAGCTTACAAATTGAGAAAAAAGTAACAAACCAGTGTGAAATTGCCTTTTGATATAAATAGGCAGAGAAAGTCGAATTAAGAGAAGGCGAAAGAAAAAGCAGAAAGCCAGAATTCCACACATCTGAATAATGCCAGTGTCAAATTATACATTGATACATTATCAGCCTCTAATGAGAGCAGGACAAATTGAAAGAACTCAATCCAACTCCAAAGCTAATTACCTTAAAATATATCTTTTCATTCATTTTGAATACAACCGTATAACTTTTATGTGAAAAACAAACTCTCTCAATTTGTTTTAAACCTTTTAGAATATTACTTTGTGTCCAATGATTTAATATGAACACTTTCTCATCTTGACAATTCATCGAAACTACAAACTTTAAATATTTGATTCCTTTTCCTGAAACAAGCTACTGATAATTGCAAATGTGTAAATTTGTAAATAAATTCCTTATCTTGTTTTGTTAAATATAACACGTATGTTCCTCGCCATTATCAGAAGCACCAGACCAGATATGACAGCAATATTCAATGCATGAATGAATAATAGACCTATAAAACTGTAAGAGAGATTCTGACAAGAAAAATTGTGAATCAACATTTTTAGTAGCAGGCCTACGCAATTGATTCAATATAATCATTCCACCTCATCTCAATAATAATTCTAAAAATATTTATCTTATGCAACAACTATTTCTATGTCAATTCACTTAATTCAGTGGTGAATAGTATGCAGTGAAAATTTCAGATCAAAATTCAACTTGTCAAGCTAGGACCCACCCTTATATCTATTGATCTTAGTTAACTCATGTTAAATAATGCCTATATAATTGAATTAGTAGGGTAGATTTAGTTTTATAGCCTTGGTTGGTAGATATTCTTGGAGAGGGATTACTCTCAGTTCAAAACTGTGAAGAAAGCAATGGGGAACTACTCTACAGTCTTTCCCAAGAAGTCATAGCAATCAATCAATATCCTTCCATCCATATTTAATTTTATTTTTCTTGCTAATCCTTCTCATTCAACATCCAATGCTTTTCTTTGCCACATCTTTACAAACATTTTTATTTTCATTTCAGAAAAAATTACAGATTATTATGGAAGCAATGATATGTCATTGATGCTGGATAGTTTGGTTAGCTTGGTATTTGGAAGTCTCATAATTTTGGTGTTGATCTTTTTATATTGGAAGAAGCAATGTCAAAAGAGTGAGGAAGCAGCAGCAGATATTTGAGAAGCAGATTTTGGTCTTTTGTGAAACAAAAAAACATCTTAACAGAACCTCCTCCTCTTTTGAATTTTATGTTTAGTATTTAGAATTACCAAAGAAAAATTTGAAAACTCAAACTCTGTACATGAATTTTTACTGTTAGATTTAAAAACAAAAAAACAAATATGTCCTGCATTTAATAATTCTGCAATTTTTATGAGCAAGCAACTGTTGAAAGAAACTATTAGGATAATCTGTATATGGGATGATACAAAAAATATTGGAATTCATCAAGTGCATTGGAATGAAAAGCCACAAAAAATGAATGAATCAATCTGTGTTGCATTGATTTCTTTTGAAACTTTTCAACTTCTTCTCTACATTTCTTAAAGCAACTACACTCATTACAAGGCAGAACCTTCCTACAAAAGTAGTGACCTACATCAATCTCATCCAATTCAGACCTGTAGCACAGCTCTTTTATTGTCCTGGGTATGACAATAAACTACATCCAGCAGCAAGGCCTCTGATTGAGAGATTTTGAGGAACCTGGAACCTGCTCCTAATTGCTGTTGTTCCCAAGCCCACCCTGACCTGGTGTGGTAACACCTGTTAGAGTCCCTCCTATGGGCAAATAGTGAACCCCCAAAACTGGGATCAAAACACTATGAAAGTATAAAAATACTCTTTTTATAGTAAAATTACCAGCAATACATTTCCATAGTAAAAAAAATTACCAGTTGTACATTTTTGTAAAAGAAATTACTAATGTTCCAAAGAAAATTAAATTTCGACATTAAATGACCCATAAGGAATTGATATGCCACTAAACAAAGAAAAGGATGCACAGTGGTGTAATGGATAGTAGCTCATATTGAGGAATTGGAGAGCCGAGTTCAAATTCCAGTCGAATCCATTACAATCACTTGCGTGCTAATAACCTTGGAGAAGGTCTGAAGTCTCCTTTTCTTCCCCAGCTATGGGTAAATAGTGGAACAGACCGGGTTCTATAGCCTTGGATGGCAACTGGTTTACTGCAGAAAGAAATGGCAACCCACTGTGGGAGGAAAAATCTGCCTCGTCAGTCATGTATTGAAAGATACATGATCGCTTAGGTGTATATTACGCATGGCACATAACTGACTGATGCCTATCTCAGCTCCTTTTCATCGTAAAGAAAGTAACATATAAAAATATATTAGATTAATGGGAAGAATAGGCATTCAATAAATAATATATTATTGAACTTCAATGTTTGTTTTATTTTTAAGTAAGCGTTGTGGTTTAATCTGTGGATATAATTAGCTAGTTTAATTTACATGGTTTATTTCAATGAAATATGCCTGTATAACATTTGTTTCAACACATACAACACATATATAAACAAACTGGACACCTTGATGTAGTGCAATGGGTAGCAAACAAGTCTCACTAGAAAACCATCATTGGGATACTTCAGCATGTTGCAATGTTTAGCAAGTTTGTCTTGCTAGATCAGTTTCAACTGGGTGCTCCATACTTTCAGCCTTGTGCCACATCTAAACTTAGAAAATCACCATTGGGACACTTTGATGTGGCTTAATGTTTGGCAAGCTTGAAGAGAGGAGTTAGTGGCCAGCTGGAAAGGCCATAGCTGATGAGGCATGCAATGAGCTGCTGTCAACTAACCTGTATGCAGTGGTTGTGATATGGGAGTGTTATAGGACTTATTACAGGTGTCCATCAGACTATGGCATGTATATTCATTCATGTACAGGCTGGTCATAGTGCATAGTATCAAATGACTAGAGCTGTTCTTGCACTTCTGCAACAACAGTGTTATCTGTTTGGAACTCCTTCATGAATAAATGTCATTTAAAGGAAATGAGTCAAAATTATGTGATAGACTAATTAAGCCATATCAACCATGTCACTAGAGCTACACTTTTGTCAGATTAGCTGTGTGAGAGTTAACATAGATATTCATCATGTTACAGAAATCTTTTGATCTCTTTTGATAAACATGTTCTCACAGTCAGGGATATTCAGGTAGTGTAATGCATGAGAAATTAGAGAATGGAGTTTTGAAATACAATATTCACTAAAAAATAAAAAAAAGAAGAATTATTCTTATAATTTAAAATATGTTTTGGCTTTAAATAACCCACAATGTGTTGATAAGCCATAAAAAACAAATGAATGAATCAATCTCACAGTCAATCCAGTGTTTCCCAGTATCTAACTGTGTTAATCTTCTGAACATGCAATATAATGTCCACCAGCAACAAATATTTTGCAGAACACATTTCACATCAATTTATTTCCTAACTACTGAACATTTAATTTGAGTAGTGGGGTCAGTGGATAATAGATGCTTAGCACGGAATCAACTTTTGCATCTACCCTGTTTTAGCCGATAGAGAATAAGGGTGTATGTTTTTCAATGCTTTTGACCTAGACATCATTACAATATCATTCCTCTTTTCTCCCCCTTTCCCTGCAGAAAATCTCTAGTTATATAAGGATTGATTGCTTGGAGTCTTAACAATCATTTCTGTAAACCATTTTATTGAATTTGTCATTAACTCAGGTGAGTGCTCAACTTTGAATATCTTGTCATTATTTCTTCAATTTCTTGACAGATGAAATCATTGATAGCTTTGAACAAATACTGCTTGGCTTACCTGATTCTTATTCTACAATATTTACTCAGAAAACCATGGATCAAGGGCAGAAAGGTTAAACTTCAGAGACTTCTAATCTATCTTTAGCAACCAGAGAAATTTTGGAGTAAAGTTCCATGCTATCAGAGTTTGGTGCAGTAGTAGATATGATATATCACTCTTTCTTTTTTGCTATTTTTTTGTGCAAAAATCTTTTTCACTTTAAAAAAAATTCTTTATTTGTACTTGTTGTAGCATTCACCTGGGATAGGTTGATCTGTTAAATGAATCTGCCATACCCTGAAGGATTTGTAAATTCATAATAGGAGTTTCAGCAGGAAATCAGATTGCAAGCAGTCCCCAGCCTCATCCATACATACTTTATGATAGTGTGATCCAAGCAGTTCCAGGTTGGTTTGAATTCAAAGTTTTCCTCCTAGACACATTGCCAACCAAGGCTAAATGGCCTGATTTGTACTGCTACTTGCCCATGGTAGACAAAAGAGATGGATTCATATCTCTTCCAAGGGTATTAGCACATCAGTGAATGTAATGCACTTGAATGGAACTTGAACTTGGCTCTCCTATTCCTCAATCTGAGCTGTTATCCATTACACCACCATATGTCTTCTTACAACAAAAACTAAAAACTGATAATGTTCATATTCTGTAAGAGGAAATATATTTTTGCAATGTAAAACAAACATTACCAAATACAAACATATCTTTCTCTCCCAGTTCTCCTTATCTATCTCCCCATCTCATTCTCTTCTGATAGCGATTTTCTAAGCACAGCTTAGATGTAGCACAAGGCCGAAAG
Organism: Acanthosepion pharaonis; assembly: GCA_903632075.3. NCBI lineage: Eukaryota > Metazoa > Mollusca > Cephalopoda > Sepiida > Sepiidae > Acanthosepion > Acanthosepion pharaonis. The sequence continues at coordinate 69,407 of CAHIKZ030000926.1, read as the reverse complement.
TATGGGGCACCCAGTGCTCATTTCCTTCTGATATATCTTTGTATATATCTAAGACTATTCATATCTACCTACCTTCCTATATCTGTCTCAGCCTGCTCATATCTATCCACCTCAGTCTTTTCATATCCATCTTACTTACACTGTTCATATTTATCTGGCTTTCTATATCTATCAGCTTAAAGCCATATCACATAGAAACACAGCTTTTCGTGCAGTCAAAGTTAAGCAATGTTGCGCCTGGTTAGTACCTATATGGGTGAACATATGGGAATGCCATGTGCTGTAAGCTTGAAAGTGTGGGTGGTGTAAGGGATAACGGCTTGGATTTTGAAATCAGAGAACAGAGTTCCAATTCTAGCCAAATTCATTATATTCATTAATGCACAAATAACATTAGGAACTCTTCTGCCCCCAGCTATGGGTTAATTAATAGAATTTTCACCAATAAATCATTATTATCTCCAAAAATTTCTTACAATCTAGAAATATTTTCTGGATTAAAATAACCTGTAAAAAGATTGATAAACCTTAAATAACAATTCAATCAATTCTATGTCTACCACAGCCTGTTTATCTCTTGGCCTGTTCACATCTGCCTACCTAATTGAGCTTATTTATGTCTATATACAAAGTATATCTAAACAGTAAAGTACATATAGACATAAATCAACCAGAATTAAAACATTGTGAAAAATGTAAGGACAAAGCAATAAGAGGTATGAAAATACTTCTTGTAACACCCTTAATATTGAACACATGCATATGTGACATCACAACAAAAAAGGCCACCATGATAAAACATTGGGAAAACATAGAGTTATGAGGTGTAATAAGATTTTTGCATGCAAGGGCAAAACTTCTAAGTTGGATTCCAAAGCAATTGACTGAAGAACACAAGTTTCAGCATATAGGCATTTCTTTTCAGCTTTTGGAATGGTATAAGAGTGCTGATGGGACTTTCTGGAGCATGTAATCATGTTAAAAAACAACATAGTTATAGATTTCAACAATAACATGAATTTATATATATATTTGACATACACAAAGTGATGATAGGTTGCTTGTTAAATGTGGCAAGTGAGATAAGATTGCAAAGAGTGTCCATGCAGAGATTTGGTGAATGAATGTTGATGGTTTAAGTTTGTTTATGAAATTAAAACAGTTTGATTTCTGCAAGGTAAAATGTCAATTGTGTGAGTTCAAATAATAGTGTGTATGTGTGTGACAATTGTAAGTTTTGATTCAAGTTATGAAGAGTTGTGTGTCTTTGACTGATATGCTAAAATTGATTAAATGTGCAATTACTATTTTGTAGTGATAATGTCACTTTTTTAGTAAATTGTAAATTAAGTTTCTTCACGCAGCAATAGTAGTGCGAGTTATGTTAAGTTGATGAGAGGCTGGTAGTGTTATTGAGTCTGTGTGTTGGCATGCGTGGAGTCTGCTGGCATCTCTCGAAACTCAGTGTCTGACTGACTTGAATCAAGTCGAGTGATTCTTTTTTACAGATTTTTGGCTTTTTTAAATAGGCTCCAGACAGCTTCATGGGAAAAAAAGGATTTGTCTCAGCTTGCTACATTTTTGTGTTCTTTTAAGCAATGGGAAGTTGAGTTTGGAAAAGTGAAGTGATGATTGGTTAAAGGTTAATTCGGTGAAGAGTGCATCTTCCCTTAGGTGGGTGACAGGCAAGTATGGAGGATTCCATAAGATTCTTTAAAAAATCCTTTAATAATTCTGATAAATATCTTTAATAACTCTGATATATTTCATTAATATTTTTATTTTTATTTTTAACCTTTTTAATTTTCTCTAATCAATGATTAAAAATGGCTTCAAGCAGATAAATTCTTCTAAAAGAAAAGAATCTGTCATCAGATCCTGTAGACTGGTGCAACAAACAAAGTGTGTTACCAAACAGAAAAAAACTATATCACTTATTTCCAGCAGCACCTACAAAAATCTGGGTAGCCCATGCAATTATGAGGGAAAATAATGATATAATCAAGATGTTGACTTTATACACTGCCTTAAACAAAAGGTTAGGAAGGAAACTTCCATAAATAGTAGAAAGAGCTATAACAGTTAGCAAACTTAGGGAGGTTATTTTCCTGAAAGAAAAAGAGAAATATTTTATAAATTACAACTAACAGGAACACCATGAATGTTGAATGATTCCTGTATGGAATTGGATAAAATTACCATTACCATAAACATTAATATTCTGTAATTGAATTATTTAATTCTTTTGCTATAGTCTTCAACAAGTATTTGTTTACTGGTCAAATTAAAACATCTTCAAGATTAAAGGAATGGTAAAAGAAGCGAGAAGAAAGTATTAAACAACAATTGCAAGAAGACAGAATCTATGGTTATTAGTAAAAATGAACAGCTTGACATGCAAATTACAAAATGGAGATGCCAAAATAAAAATCAAACAATTACAACTTAAATATGTGGGTAGTGAGATCTGAAAGTGCATTGGAATAGCAAAAAATGCCTTCCAAAAGCTAAACAAAGTATTAAGGAACAGGAAGTTTTTGTTAGTAACAAAGCAAAGAGTACTGAACTGTAACATGATATCTGTCCTTCTATATGGCAGTGAATGCTGGACAATCTCCTCAAAGATGAAGAGACTTGAAGCAACAGAAATATGGTTCTACAAAGGATAGTGAGAATACCATGGACTGAATATGTGAACAATAATGAAGTCTTAGAGAAAATGGAAATAAAAAGGATATTTATACTTAGAATCAGGAAAAGACAATTGATATTTCTTGGGTATATAATGAGGAAATATATTGAAGGCAAGAAGATTAGAGGAAAACAATGCATAACCTACCTTGTGAGATTGAGTAAATGCCTGACAGAATAGGGTTTAAGAGAGATAACAAAAAGACAAATTTACAGATGAGCTATTGCAGTTGAGGGGTCTTGAAAAAGAATGTAGTGAAATGAAAAGTAATACTCATTACTAATGCAAAGTGCTAAAAGTTAAATGAGTTAGGAAAATTGAAGAAAACAATTTTGATGAATAGAATTTTCGTTTTTCTCAAACTATACAGTGAAACAATTCTAAGAGATCTACAAGAATCACCAGACAGGAGAGTCAAATGAAACCATTTTACCGAATGAGTTTGTGTGAATGGATGACAGTGCAGGGATAAAAGAGGGAAGATATAAAAAAAAAAAGGTAAATGTTGTTTAGAGCTACAAGGGACAGGTAGTTTGGGTAAGGTACTAATTCATCTCTTCTTCCCACAGCTATGGATTAAATAGGAGAGTGGGCTGGACTCTTCAGTTTTGGTTGGCAACTTGTTGAGGAGAGGACATTTCTGTATTCAAAACTGGTTCAGCATGGAACTAGCAATTTCATCTCTACTGTGATAACAGAATATATGTCAAGAAAGACGAATTGTTGTAAGAACCTGGACACAAGTTTAATGTAGATTCTCTGGCCACTAAAGTACTTTTTATGCATTTTCGTCATAGTAAATTGCTTTCTCTTTTAATTAAAATAGCATTTTTTAAATTAAGATTATGGTCAAAATCTCCTATGGTGATTTTCTAAGCATAACTTAGATGTGGTACAAGGCCGAAAGTATAGGGCACCCAGTGAGGATCGAACTCACTACTCATTCGCAATTGTTCTTGATAACCTTTACACCACGTCGAAGTGCCCTTAGTCGAACTCTCCTATGTATTCTTTGGGTTATTGAAAAAGCTTCTCCAATACTGTAATTGTTTCATATTCAACATAAAACAAAAGGCTTGTAAAATATTTAAAAATAGAAGAGAGAACCATTTTGACAAACCCCCAAAATCAGTATATATTATTCTATCCAACAACTCTATCATAACTACGAATAAAAAAATTATCTAAGCTTAACATAAAATTTGTTGTATCTACTTCTAAAAAAATAAAAGTCTCAATTAATGCAAAACAAAATAATAATATGCTAAAACTTGCAGGAGGAATTTACTCTATCACCTGTAATAATTGCCATACGGAATACATAGGAGAAACCTCAAGAAATTTAAATAAAATATTATGTGCACAAAAGGGATCTTTTACAAAACAACACACTCAATACATTAGTTACTCACTGTAATGAGCCTGACCATAATTTTTATTGAAAAAATTATACTTAATTAAAAGAAAAAAAAAAACAATTTACTAAGATGAAAATGTATAAAAAGTGCTTTAATTGCTAGATTATCAATAATAAATTTGCATGCACGTTCTTACAACATTTCAACTTGGTAGATTTTCTGTTATCACAATGTGCGATATTTAATCACAAAAGTGATAAAAACATTAACAAAAATGAAAATAAACTAAAAGAAATCGGCTAGGCTATACCTATATATATATATATATATATATATATATATATATATATATATATATATATATATATATATATATATATGCGCAGGTATGCAGAAAATAGAAAAGAACATGTTGGGTGCATAATCCGGTGTTCCTTAGTATTTTTGTTTTTATTTTTAAGAAGACAGTGCCCTATGCAGAAATAGAGCTTTATTATAAAATTATTTTGTTTAAAAGTATGATTCCTTCGCGAAGGAATCATATTTAAAAAAAAAAAAAATTATTAAAAATTTAAATTTTAAATTTCAATGTCCCCTTTCTTTTAATGCGTATGAGTAATTCCATCAACATAAGCATAACTATAGTCTAGTGAAATCCTAAAGGACAAAACGTGTCACACGAAAAATCTTTCCACTTTGTCATAGATTTTTCTAAAATAATTGTTCTGAAATATATATATATATATATTTTTTTTTTTTTCTGTGCCTTATGCATATATTTAGTGGGGCGGTTATTAAATTTTAAATGAGTTGGCAGTTTTAAGTGGAAGCTTTTATGGGCTTGGCATATGTCTGCTGAGTTGAAGAAATAGACCTTGTTTCACTGAGACTTTTGGAATTTTCAACAACAAATAAACAGTTACATCGACATATCACATATAGCAAATTGATTTACCTATATACATTATTTAGTTTTTAAAATTTCATCAGTTCAATAAAGATGAAGGTTGTGAAAACATTTGTTTGCTAACTTTATTTTCTTTTGTGTGTAAAGAAGAAAAATATTTTTGCATGAATTCGACTTGTAAGAGTAAAGTCCCTGGCATCAAATATTTTCAAAGAAGGTGAAATTTTTGAGTTGATTTTGAAATCAGTGTACAAATGAAAGTAAAAAGCAGATAAGTTCTTTCTTACTGTTATCAGCTCTCAGTTAAGTCGGGTGAGTTTCAGGTTTATCCGTGCTAAGCTCGAACGAAATGACGTCTATGCCTCAAGCTATCTCGTAAAGTGTCCTTTTTAAAAGAGTTACATCCCTAAAAATGAGCCGGATAGATGTGTTTCGTAATTTCTTTTTAAAAATTCTCATTCGCTGGAAAACAGTTTTTTGTTTTATTGTTGAGCCAATTTTGCATGTCGTGTGTAGAACCGGAAATAATTTATCTGGCGGAATTTTTGTTGTTTATTTAATTTCCAATTTGTTACAAGATGTCTCATTGAAATCTTCCATCGGTTGCGTTGGCATCGGTATGACTACCGATCCCCGCCCCCCACATCGAGTGCAATGTGGTGAGGGGCAGCTTCGGGGAGCTGTCCCTCAGGACTGGGTACCTCACAGTTCTAATTTTCCCCAGCTGCATCTCTGTCCGAAGAGAGAGCCACAACTCTGTCCGAAAACAGAGACTCAACTGAGAGATGATAATATTATCCCGCGGTAAAATGATTTACCAAGTGTAGCTTAGATGTGGCATAAGACCGAAAGTGTGTAGCACCCAGTGAGGGTCAAACTTACTACTCAGTCGTAATTGATCTTGCGAGATAAGCTTGCTAATTATTACACCACGTTGAAGTGCCTTCTTCTGTTAGGAGTGTCTTCTTTTTTTTTTTTTTTCTTACCACAATTATTACTGTCCTACGCGCTTTAGGACAATTCATTAGCCATTTTCAAGGAGTTCGTTGTTAATATATTTTCACTGTTTGTGTTCAAAGGGATATTGCATGGAAGTAGTTTTAATTCCAAGCTTGGCGGGATAAATATGCTATAGCCCCATGTCGGGATGTATTTTAAAAGAGCCCAGCACGTTACACTATTTATATTATTCGGACTATTGTTTTCATCTTTGTTGCCGGATTTATCACAACGTTTCGGCCGTTGTACGCTCCGGCCTTCTTCAGGTGATTGGAATGTCGAACTGAACCCTTTGTTTCGCTCGCTGTGGTAGACTGTTCTAGTTCTACGTGCCATGTCTAATGGATGTTATCAGTTAGCTCCTGTTAATTCCCCTCTTCAAGTTCTCCAGCTCCATCCCTTAAGGTAAGGCTTCAAGAACACGAGAGGAAATGGAAAAATCAGGCGTGGCTGACCACATATGGAGAGAAAAGGGCGATCACCGCCCTCTGTGGAATCAGGTTGAAATCATAAACAAAGAACATCATTGGAAAATTCATAAACTTAAGGAATCAGCGCACATGTTAGGGCACAAAAATCTCCTGAGCCGACCAAGCATAGAAATGAATACAACATGGGAACCAGTAATAAGAAGGGCCAGAGAAAAGCGATAATAACAACGAAAATTGCAATACGAGCTCTGGTAAAAAAAAAACAACATGCATGATAACAGCAAAAATTGCAATATGAGCACTGGTAAAAAAATGTTTGTTGAAGACATTAGGTTTATAATATCCAGAAATTCATGCATCATACACAGGTGTCCTGAAGGACACATGGCACAGTGGATAAAGGCGTTAGTTAGATTCAGTGACAGGACCCAAAGAGTGTGAGTTCAATAGCTGGTTAAGGCGGTGGAGAACATGGAGAGGGGAATTAACAAGAGATAACTGACATCCATTAGATGGTACGTGGGTTCAGTTCGATATTCCAACCACCTGAAGAAGGACGGAGCGTACATAAATATGGCGACAAAGATGAGGACAATAGTCCGAATAATTTAAATAGTGTACATAATACATCATCTCAGAAATATAGACAGATACCATTTATCGTTAAGTAAAGGTTTAGGCTTGACTTGAATTGTTTTATATAAAGAGCCTTTATAATCTTCAGACGCCATCGACGATTAGATTTATTTAGAATGATGATATTATCAACAAGATTTTTTCTAATGGTAGGTGTCAAAATGCTTTTTATGGCACTGAGGTCACTTAAGTGGTTTGTCGCCGTATAACGAATGTAGATATACGGTTTATGACAAGGACTTGTACTGGACAATTAAATCAGTATACTACGTTAGTCGTTGTTAGTTTATATTTGATAGGAGTATTATTTGTAATTATGAGGTTGACAGTTTTTACTTTCCGACAGCATATTGTAAGTTTTATACGTGTGCTGGTGAAATGTATTTTTTAATGATGCCTTGCATGGCGAATTCATCTTTTTTTTATAATCAGTGTGCATCTGGCAAAAGGGATTAATGCTAACTGTATTTTTAGTTTTTTTTTTTTAATCATTTCATCTCAAGCAAGGCAGTAATAACATTAGTACGCAGCGGGGTTACAGGGAATGAAATGAAAGGGAGGAGTGAAAAAAGGGAGGAAAGGACAAAAGATGAATGGGGTTCAAGAAGACAGAAGATAGCGATTGACATTTGTCCGAAAGGAGGTCGTGAGAAGTAGGATGCTTAACTACCACAGCATTGATTCGAGCAGTTTCCAAACCATTCTTTTTTAAATTTTAGGGTGCACTTGTAGAATAACTAAAACTCTGGGGTGCACTTTAAATTTTAATCAGGAAAAATTGGTCATGTAATTTGAAAATAGGAAAATAATAAAGAAGTCTCGTTATTTTTTATTTATTTTAAAAACATTACATTGGTTGGTATCTCCAGCATTATTTTTAATAAAGATTTTTTTTTTAAAATAAAAAATAGTTAATAAATTACTCTTCTGTTAACTTGGGGCACACCTGATTACCTTTCGGGGCGCATTAGTGTGCTCCTGCGCACCAGTTGAGAAACGCTGGATTAGGCTCGAATACTTTGCCGAAAAGGGGTCAGAGGGTTCTCCAGAGTTATTAAAAGCAGGAGGAGAATTTTCAACAAGCTGGAAACAGGAAGCAGCGAGGTACTCGCTGTAGAGTTTGGAGCCAGCCCAGGAGCACATTCCTTAGTGTTAGTATTATTTAGGAATAATTTTTATTTGGTCATTACTAATGTTGTTGGGAAAAAGATCGTTAACCAATGTTTTATATTTTTGAGTTCGCTAAAAAAACATTGTCTAGCAAATAAAGGGCAGGCAGTTCTGTAATGGGCCCGTGGCCAGTGGTTTATAACGTTATCTTTCTGACCATGAGACCCGGGTTCAGATCTCACCATCGTCGATTTGTCAGGAAGGTGACTTCTTGACGTTATTGGCCTGGGGAGGCGATCTCAGCCTGTGGCACCTTTGAAAAGTGCCTGTCTCAAGCCATGTGAGTGAAATTGGGAGTTTCGGGCGTACGATTTTGTTCCGACTGTTGATCACGCCAGATAATGCACTCTCTTCCAGAAATTGTAACTAAGGTCTGCTCAGCATAGTTGAAAAATAAACCACAGTTGGGCTCTGTGGGCATTGAACAAGCAGAAATGAGTCTGAGCAGGCGTCTGAAAGGGGAGTTGACTCTAGTAAATACCCATACTTGGATAGGAGCGGCCAGACATTATTTAGAAAGATTTTATCGCTGTTAATTTATATCTTTGTCAGCAGTCACTGATATAGTTTAGGAGACGAGTTATTACTAGTGTTTTTCTTTTTATACAAATAGGTATAAAAGACATTAGAGTTGAGTTCTATGTAAACGTCGAGGAATGAGGTTTTATATCGAATGAGTTTTTATTATATCATATGAGAATTTTAATGCAGTGGTTTTTGTTTTCAAAAGTTGGTTTTAGGTTTTAAAATTCATTGCTATTTCTTGCTAATATAAAAATGTCATCAACTTACACTGTATAGATTAGTGGTTTGTTTGTTGTTTGTTTATTTTCGACGTGTGCCATATAGAAGTTAGAGAAAGTAGAACCTAGAATGTGCCCATATTAAATCCATTGGTTTAGGGTGTAGATGCCTCTTTCATAGTCATAGAAGGGTGGGGGTTGAACAAGCAAGAAATAATTTCCGAAGAACTGCTGGTCGAATTTTGGGAGGAGGTAATGACGTGTATTTGTAAATGCAATCAAAAATTATATTGATTGTTTTCTCAGCTGGGACGCTAGCGAAGAATTTTTTAACGTCGTGAAGATAGAGTCCCATATGTGGGATTTGTTACATTGAGAACCTGAAGGAATTTGCTTGTAGATGTAATGCTGTAATTGTTTTTGTATGGGGAAATTATACCATTAAGGGTTTTTGATAGGTGATATACAGATGTAGGTATTTGGGATATAATGGTTCGGAGATTAAACCCTACTTTGTTTATTTTTACATTTCCGTAAAGCTATTCGGGTTGTAGCCTCCAATGATTTTATTAATTTTTAGGCTTCCAACCTCAGAGTTTCGATGGTATTTTCTCATAATTTTGTAAATTTTGATCTGTCATCAAGGATAGATTTTAGTTTTTGGTTGTAATCCTGTCGGATTAGGATCACATAATTATTGGCTTTGTCAGCACGTCTGATATTGTTGTGGTTATTGCGTAATTCTTATCTGTTTAATTTAAGTTTGTGAGTATGCTATTGCGTTTGTCATGGGGAAAATGTTTTTTTAACCCTTAAATTTTAGGAAGCCCCTTAGATTTGGGTCAACCTTTCTTGATTTTTTAGTCTCTAACTGCTGGTTAGATTGATGGAGCAACTCGATTTCTGTATTCTTTTTCATGGGGACATATCTAGATTAGAGATTTGTCGTTTGTTACAAACTTACTTCGTTTTATTATATTTTTGTTCTCATTTTGCTTGCATTATTATTTTGAGAGGATGCGTGGTTAACTCCACTTCTCTTCGTCAAACGCTTGTTAGCGCTGTTTAAGTTCTTTGAAAAGAGAAACATTTCCTTCCTCTTTCTTCCACTTGTAGTAGAAGGTAGCTGAAGATGTTCCCACCGGGACACTTGGACGTGATGTAATGGTTAGCAAGCTTGTCGTGCAAGATTAATTATGACTTCAAACGAAACATCTCAAACAGTAGAGACGGTCAGTGAATCTTTGCTGACGATCATGTGTCGGGGACTTCAAATGAACCACCTCCAACAACAACAACAAAGATGGTCAGTGAATCTTCGCTAACGATAAAAGTCTTTTAATAACTACAGATTTTTTCTGTGGACCAACTATTTAAAAGTCTTTTCTAAAGTACATAATTTTATGTGAACCAGATATCTAAAGACTTTAACTCAAGTAAAGACTATTTTTAATCACTTTTGACTTTTTGAATTTATGTACATATGCTTGTAAATACAAATGATTTATTAAACAGACATACCCCTGTTTTCTTTATTTTTATTTTATTATTGTTTGGAATTTGGAAGTTCGAATTTTAATTTTTAATATAAAAAACCTGGAGGATTGAATTTCTTGTAGGTGTATTAACGTGATAAACCATTTTCATTTTTATGGCGATTTTCTAAGCGTAGCTTGGATGTGGCACAAGGCCGAAAGTATGGGGCACCTATTGAGGATCAAACTTACTACTCAGTCGTAATTGTTCTAGCGCGACAAGCTTGTTATCCATTACATGACATCGAGGTGCCCCATTTCCATTTTTATGTTTTTCGAATGAAATAAACAAATGTTGAATTCATTTATTATGAATTTTTTTGGTCAAAATTTTCAAACGAATAACACTTTTTTTTCTCACCATATTATTTTTTTTTTTACATTTAGTGGAAAGCATAGAAAACATTTCAGTGGTTATTTAATACCTCCAGTTTGTAGTTAACTGATATTCGTCAATTAGCCGTATTTATTGCAATGTTGTTTATTAACTGCTACGTATATTAAATTAATTTAACACTTAAAAATGTCTGAGTCACCAGTCCCCAAGGGGAAAGCGCAAATTAATGAAAGAAGTTCCATTCATCGATTATGGAAATATTTTTTGTCTAATTCATTTCATTTTTACAGTTGGTTCGTTGCTCACGTAAGTCAAATATATTTCTTTCTCTTTAAAAATAGGGTAAATGAAAAGAGTTCTTGACTTCAGTGTAAGGTTTAATTTCATATGTGGCAGGGAATACTGGGCAATTTTCTCATAGATGAAGAAAAAAAAAATGAGGCTGCGTAAATGTGGTTTTATCGACTAATGTTGACTATACTATGGACAGAGTATGCGAGAAACGAGGAAATTTTAGAATAGGAACTGCAAAGAAACTATTCATAATAATAATCAGAAAGGGATGACGGATTTTTTGAGACGTAATAAGGAAAAAAGGTTTAAAGAATTTAAGACTCACAAGTGCGCATTGAAGCAAGAAACGAAAGGGTAAAACAGTGAATAACTCATTTGAAAAGCAAATGGATGGCAGAACAAGTACCTCATAAACTAAGGGTTGTAAAGGAACAATAATTACTTCCGGCAAAAAAACCACCACAAAACAAAAAATAACACAGGAAGTTGTGGAGAGACGTGATATCCAATGGCCTAACACAGAAGAGAGAGAGAGAGAGAGAGAGAGAGAGAGAGAGAGAGAGAGAGAGAGAGAGAGAGAGAGATTTTAGTGAACTTTTTACAAAATATACCTAGCATTGACTATGCTCCTTGGATTGTACACGTCGCAGACAAACTATGGAAATTGAGCTTCTCCTGTTTTTGTCGCTTACACGCACACATAATGCTAAGCCGTGTAAGCTTAACGGTAGCTTTCTCTGCTCTGAAGGGCGCTGGTTCAAATTCTGCCGGAGAGTGCAGTTTATTTTTTTGTTTTATTTTTTATCTAATACGATTTCTTGAAGACGAAAATAGATAAATATACTGTTTAATAAATAAACGGAGCGTCTGCTCAAATACGAGAATCCACTAAAATTACGTTTAACGTGCTATATATATATATATATATATATATATATATATATATATATATATATATATATATATATATATTTATATATATATATATAATTTGTCACATTGCTGATTGATGTTATATTCAGCAACCCAACACTATAGTTTCGTAGATTAACTTTTTAAATGTGTTTTCGGTCCACTCGTCAGGAGGTTCCAGCAATTGACTGCCGATTTTGTCATTTTCGTTATTTTTCTATTAAGTTAAAAAAATAATTTGAGATTTTTATTAATTTTAGAGAGAGAGAGAGAGAGAGAGAGAGAGAGAGAGAGAGAGAGAGAGAGAGAGAGAGAGATCTTCAGACTCGGAGTCTCGTAGACACAGATTCATTCTTCAAGGGAAAGCTAAATTGAATTTATGAACAGATATCATATCAATTATAAATACGTTACAATACATAAAAAAACTATAATTATTGATGCCAACCAAATGTTACATTTGTTCTATGTTAAAAACTTTATCACATGATATCATCTAATCAGTAAATTATGTATAGGACAATTTTACAGTTACAGAAATGCATTTGCGTGAAACTCTTAAGTAGATATATATATATATACTAATGTTTCTATTCATAAATTATTAAATACTCGGTTAGTATCTGTCGCTTCGTTGAGATGATCAGATTTTAGATCCGAATTGCTTGTTTATTTAAAATATTACATTGTTTTTATTAAAATATTCAGTTTAAAAATACAGTCACAGATATAAGTTCAAAAGGTCGCTCCTATTATAGGAGTGGCTGTTGTTAGACAGAAACGGAAATTAACCTTCGCAACACAGATGTCCATTTAATTTTCATTCAAATTGTGTTCAGTTCACATGTAAATTTTAATTCACTGACATCCCTAAAAATATTCCTACAAAATTAAAAAGAGCCTGTGTCAGTATATCATGGTAGTTCTGTTATAAAGTTGCCGTTTCCAAGCAAGTATAGTCAGTTGTCATTTGACGAATTTACTCTCGACACTCTCCAGTCAGTAGCACAAGAATAGTTCCGAATGTCGGCTAACATTAAAAGTAAAAAGGTGTTTACTTTCCGAATAGGGATCAATCATCTTCGTTTTCATAAAACTATATTACTTATTTATTTTTTCATCGTAATGGGAATTAAATAATATCATATCATCACGTCTGTAAGTGAGTTATGGAAGAAATTAATATTCTCCCGTTTGCATTATTATGGATTTTTTTTTGTGTAATGTCTCGAAAAACCGCGATATAAAATTCATTATTTTTATTCAAAAAGTTGAATGTATTAAAATTATTCAACTTTTTAACAATAAAAATCTCAAGTTGATGTTAAAAATTGTCGCAAAACATTGCCGATTTATTTAAGATGGAATGATCTATGGTGACATGTCTGTAATTTGTATTTAGGTACATTGTATTCATTTTCAATTTAATTTCAATCTAGTTGAATTGTTTACCTATAATACATATGACCCATTATTATGCATAAATAGGTTACAATATTGTATTTTAAATTTTTATTTCGTGGGACCCCGTATCATAGATCCAGTTGGGGCTCACAATACCCTTGCACTGGCCCTGAGTGATGTTTTTAGCTGAGGATCATTCGGGGTTTAGGGCCTTTTAACATCATACCCACCTCTTTACTGGGACCCATTCGATACTAACCAGATATCTACTTGTATGCTATCTGTCAGCTACAACAGTTCTCATAATGCACCCAACACACTGCGACACATTTGGCATTTAGTCCAATCATAGCTCAATCACGAACAACTTCCGGTTCACCAACTTCAGCGTTCTTCTATAAAAACGGAACTGAACGCAGTAACCGTTTCGCTCTTGCAGGAAACATGGCGACACTCTCGATTTGATGTGGTAAGTTTCACAAACTGAGATATGCGCACGCATATACCCAATCCTAATTCCTTTTATCCTGTTTTCATTCAAGCTAATCATTCAATTGGCACTAAAAAAAAAAAAAATCCATAACCCTGGTGAGGGGCAAACAAGTGCTAGATTTTAGGCAAAGATCACTCCTCATAGGTAACAATGTTTCGATGTACCCTAATTCTAGTCGAGACTGCATTGTCGGATGTAGTTTTAGGTTGTATCCAAGACCATATATATATATATATATATATATATATATATATATATATATATTATATATATATATATATAATTCACTTCAAACGTTATTTTTAGTGGATTTGAGTAGACGTCCCGTTTATTCATTATTTATTTATTTTCATATACCGGCCGAATTTTAAAGTGATAAACATGTATCGGATTAATAAATAAAAAATCCACTACTTCTTGAGGTAGACAGGTTCGAATCTTGCCGGAGAGCACATATCTCTCTTTAATAAAATTCCATGAATATTCAGGCCGGTAGACGAAAATAAATAAATATACTGTTTAATAAATAAACGGAGCGTCTACTCAAGTATGGGTATACACTAAAAATAACGTTTAAAGTGATAAAAATCTGTCGGATTAATAAATAAAGAATCCATTACTTTTTAGAAAATTATATGTGTGTGTGTGTGTGTGTGTGCGTACGTGTAAATATTCTCAGACAGAGTGTATCTGTAGAAGATGACAAAATGAATAAAAAGAGACAACAGGAAAAACTATTCTTAGCCGTTGCGTTTCGTCCTCTGAGGGACTTTATCAAATCAAATATAGGATTTAGTTAATATAAGTTAAATTTTCAACGATTAAATCCATCACCTCATTCATTTGAAGATGTTCTGCACATGCATCCATCTCATACCATAACAATGTAATCATAATCAAACAATAATCATTAAAAAAAAATTACTCTTACTCACTCACTTTCATTTTTGTCAGACTTTGAATGAACTTTCAACCGCCTGATGAACATTCGTGAACGTTCTCAAATTTAAAAGCTTTGATAAACCAATGACATCCTACGCGCCTTTGTATATTAACAGGTACAACAAAATAAATCGAACATTGTCTTGATAAAATCGCTCAGAGGAATAAACGCGTCGGCAAAGAATATTTTTCCTCTTCTCGTTTTATTCATATGTGAAATAATGAAATAATAATAAAATAATAATGAATGAAATAATAAGAAAAACGAAAGAATATTAATACAACCCAGTGTGTCTGAAGATTGTAATTTTTAATATTTTTTATTGTTCAATATATATATATATATATATATATATATATATATATATATATATAAATATATGGTGGTATCGTTTGGAAAAACCTCAGATAGCTCAACTTGCAGTAGAACAAATCGGTACCCGAGGAAAAATGGGAAATAAAAAAAAGAAAGAACCAAGAACATTAAACAAGGCGAAAGCAATCGTTCAGTGTTCAAGCTCAAAGTACACCCCCAAAAAAAAAACGCGTAAAAGACAACTACGTTGTCTTATCTTATCTTATATATCTATCTATCTATCTATATATATATATATATATATATAAAACCACAATTTCCCGGGTCTTTTTGCTGGCTATCAATCACTTGTGCATCATGATGCAGAAACAACCGCAACATTTTCTCGTAGTTTCTCGGATACGAGATTTAGATTCACAGTTTTAGTTTTTTTTTTTTTAAATATTGTTTCTGGAGATGTTCTGACTTAGCAAATAATTATTCATGTGATATTAATGCACCAGAATTACGCACATAGTTTAAAGATTGTAAGAAAAAGAACATAGATTTTCTTAAAACAAAGGCGAATAAACAACCTAATGAGCTTGTGTAAATGGTTGACAGAACAAGTATGAGGAGATATAGCAAAAAAAAAAAAAAAAAAAAAAAATGTAACTTTTACTAAGAGCACATTCTGAAGAAGAATTTCATATGGTTCAGGTGATTTCTTCAATTTAAAAAAATTCTTTTGCAGATTTTGTTACCATTTGGTATTTCTATTGGAAATTGAAATTAATACTTACGCCAGCGACTGATAGAAAGATTTCATGCCTTGGCAATATTAAATATTAAAAGAGACATTAATTTAATTAATGTACCTGCAATAAATTTTGTTAGCACTTAAGATTTCTGTTGGTAGCAGTGAAATGTAATTGATCAAGCTGAAATTAATTCTTACGTACTCTTGTGTCCCAAATACAAGTACCGGTACAATTAGATGATTTAGTGATTCAATTTTTACCCTAGCACTGTGCTTAACTTGTACGGTACGCTTATTATGTTTCAAGTAATTTTCTCCACGGTACGTTTATTTCGTTCCACGTTTATTAAATTTATATAAAAATTCCCGGTGGATCATTTATTTGAATTGGTACGCTTTTTTTTTCATAAAATAAAAATCCCACCGAAATGACTATTACAGTTGCAACTTATATATGGTTAAAAATCACTTTAAAACCCCAATGACTTAAGAAAGACTTCGTCATCAAAGCTGTTTCGACCTGAAAGCATACTGTAAAACAGTGTGATTTCTTGTCTTCCAAATGTCCATCTGCTCAGGCCAATACGTGTTTCTTAAAAACCACAGAGCCAAACTGTGTTTTATACTACGACTGCTTATGACCATATCACGGTACAACACCGATTCTCGCCCGATCACCGAAATTAATAAGTTACCATTTGGGAATATCAGACTCGGAATGAGAAATCGTACAGCCGAGTGTCAATTCCAGTGGGCTTCGTTATAGTCACTTACGCGCAAATACCCTTGGGAAAGATATGAATCCATCTCTTCTCCCCTTCCCCAGCTATAAGTTAAAGAGTAGGAGGTATGAGAAAATCATTATGCCTTAAGCGGTGATCTCCCTTTTCTCTCCATATGTCTTTAGTCATGTTCTCCTCTAGAGGAGAACATGACTAAAGACTGTGTGTACGCTATCCCGTGCAGCTGCGGAAAGAAATATAAAATGGAGACAGGCCGCCGCCTTAAGGTAAGGCTTCAAGAACATTAGAAAGCTGTAACACGAGAGGAAGTGGAAAAATCAGTCGTGGCTGACCACATATGTAGAGAAAAGAGAGATCACCGCTCTTTGTGGGATCAGGTTGAGATTGGAAAATACGTAAACATAAGGAATCAGCACATATGCTAGGCCACAAAAATCTCCAAGCATAGAAATGAATACAATATGGGAACCAGTAATAAGGACTGTCAGAAAAAAAGGGATAATAACAACGAAAATTGAATTATGAGCTCTGGTAAAAACAGGCAATGATAACAGCAATATGAGCACTAGTAAAAATGGTTGCTGATGACATTAGGATTATAATACCCAGAAATCCACACACAGATGTCTTCATGGACACATAGCACAGTGGATGAAGGCGTTAGTTAGATCCAGTGACAGGACCTAATGTGTATGAGTTTAATGCCCGGTTAAGGCAGTGGAAAACTTGGAGAAGGGAATTAACAGGTAATAACTGATAACTGACATCCATTAAACATGGCACGTGGAACTAGAACAGTCTGCCCCAGTGAGCGAAATAAAGGGTTCAGTTCGGCATTCCAACAACCTGAAGAAGGCCGGAGCGTACAGTGGCCGAAACGTTGTAATAAATATAGCGACAAAGATATGGACAATAGTCCGAATAATGTAAATATTTTAAAATTCAATGTCGAAATTCCGTCTCCTTGAATTTTTTTTCTATTGTCCTCTCAGTAATCCCTTACACCTGTAACATTGTGGATGTAGAATAAGGGAGAGTAATTTAATGTTAAGTGTAAGAAGGATAAGAAAAAAAAAACATTGCTTGACTAATAAACAGTTACATAGGTTGTTGGAAATATATAGTATTTCTGAATTGCAATGCAGGGTCATCTGACGGCCACGAGTCCGATTTTTTAATCGAGTTCTCTCCAAGCAAGGCAGGAAATCCACTAAGATACAAGATGTTACTGGGCGTGGAAGAATTAGAAAACAGAAACATGAGTAAGGAACGAAAACAAAAGAAGAGTAATCAGGAAGACAGTAGATAACGATTGACATTGCATTTAAAATTTTGAAGATTAAAGTTGGCTGGAAAGCATGGAGCCTGAATGGTGTTCAACAAGCGAGAAATGCGAGAGAAGAAACTATTACAGTCAACTCAACTGTAAATTGATGTGACCTCACTGCCAGTTGCGTAAATTCATAAAGTTTAGGTACAATAGCGAAGAGCTCATCCGAACAATTACCATAAAAGTATTTATAGAAAAGGAATAGTGAGGCAAGTTTACGGCGGTGGGAAAGTGACAAAGCCGAGACGCCAGTAATATTGCTGATTCGTTTGATTTTATCAAGGATCTCTAGAGATAAATCTGGAGCACCGAACCATATGTGGCAGCAATATTCTAAGCAAGGACGGTTTGTTTTATTATAGATATGTAAGATATATTCTGGAGAGAAAAAAGCGTCTCGCACGACACAGTGTACCAACTTTCTTAGCAGCTGATCTAGTAACAGATTCAATATAGACTTTCCAATTCATGTCAGCTGAGAAAGCTAACCGAGAAGGCTCATCAGCCATACCGATGGAAAGCAGAAAGGAGTTTATCAAATGATTAATAGAGAGCAGTTTAGTTTTGGAGGTGTTAAAATTAACAAGCCATTTTTTTACCAGTAAACAACAAACTAATGGTTGTTTTTTGCATCAGCTGCCAATTTGTTCTTATCGAACTGACACACTTACTATTGCGACAGGAATAAATGATTGTGTTATCAGCATAGATACCAAGTTGAGTACTGATGACATCAGGAAGGCCGTTAATAAAAATTAAATACAAAATGGGAACAAGGATAGAGCCTTTGGGAAAGATGCATGATATGTTGGTTTCTTTTCATTGGTTCGTGAAATGACTAATCAGCAACGAGCAAGAAAGCGAGATTTCCTGGTTAAAAAAAAAAAAAAAGAATTCCCCCCACCAAATTTTTTCGCATTTTTGTTGCGATCAAATGCCTCCGCCACCCCAAACAATGAACAGTTTCTCATCACTGAAGATAATGTTTTACTGTGTGCCATCACAAATACGTTTCAGCAACTGCTTATTTCTTTAAAATCTTTTTCATTGTAGCAACTGAAAAAAACTGTCTCTTGGTTATTTTTCAGGGCAATATCCCTAAGATCCTTTTGAAATAGCCTCCAAATGGTTCTCTCTAATGTTCTGGTCTCCTTAGTCAATTTTCTCATTGACCTCCTTGGATTACACCTAATTTTTTTACGCACACGTTTAATGAGTTTTGGCATTCTAGAGATATGAGGAAGACCTGGTTACACTCTATCTTTAATGGAGGAAGTCTCATTGTATCAATCAATTACCCTTTTGATAAACATTCTATTGATCCAAAGTTGTTTTCCAGCTTTAAAAATCTCAGGTGGATTCAGTCTTTCATGTTGCTCAATTATATATGTTTTAATTTCTGTAAACATTGTTACCAGTAAATACTAAAACACTTTGAAAAAACAAATAGTATATATTGTTAGGTGAGTACCAAACCCTAAACAACTATGCCATGATAAAATGGTTAGAGTAGGAGATCCTACCACTCAGTGTAGCCTCTCTGTCACTGGCTAATGATCAGTAGCATTTCTGCTGAAGACAATAATATTTGGCCGACACAAACTCTACGCATGGGTCATTTTTTATTACAATAAAACATTTCGCCTAATAAAATGATGACTTTTGATTTTCAGTGAGAAATCGAGATGGTTGGTCTTGGGTGTAGGTATTGACCTAAAGACAACTGATGCGATCTACTGTAAACTGACGATCGTTGTTCGTTAAACATCAATTTGAGCCACAGAGAATGTAGTGACAATGCCACACACCTTAGCGGCTTTTATCCCCTTGCTTGAGGTGAAATGATTCAAAAATTTTAAATATCATAAAATTAAAATAATGTGCATAATAATCAAAGTAAAAAGTGCCCACTGTGGTGTAAATGTAAGTTTATCTCACAGAGCAGAATGGTGTACTGTGCTCTCTGATTAACCTGCTATCATAGCCAAAGCTTTCTTCTTTTTTAAAAAAACAAATCATTTCACCCAAAGCACGGCGGTAATGCCAGTAGTACGCAAGGGTTACAGGGAGTGAAAGTGAAAGAGAAGACTGAGAATAGGTAGGCCCAGTGGATAAAAGAGTTGGTTAGATCCAGTGACGAGACCCAAAGAGTTGTGACCACAATACCAGGCTGCATCACTGGTGAACCAAAACTTGGAGAATTGAGTTAAAAGGAAAAAAAAAAAAAACTGAGACATCCGGAAGATGCATAGCACGTGGAACTAGAACAATTTACCCCGGTGGACGTATTAAAGGGTTCGATTCGAAATTCCAATTACCTGAAGAAGGCCGGAGCGTACAACGGTCGAAATGTTGTGAATATGGCATTGAAGATGAGGATAGCAGTCCGAATAATATAAATAATGTATGTAATCATAATACCTGATCTCAGAGATATAGACAGATATAGGGAGGATTGAGGGAAGGACAAAAGATGGACGGGGTTCAAGAAGATAGAAAATGGTGAGTGACGTTGCATTTAAATTTTTGAAAATTGTAGTTATCAGGGAAGCAAGGAAACGGAAGAGAATTCCACAGGTGGGAATTGCGAGAAAAGAAACTTGGTGTTGTAGTTTTGATTGCATTTAGCTATTTTAACAGTAAATGGTGGGAATTAGATGCCAATCTAGCAGCACACTTAAATTCATGTATTCGAAGCACCAGGGGAAAAAGCTCGCTAGAACAGTTTCTGTGAAAATATTTGCAGAAAAGTTAGAAAGAAGCCACATCACATCGGTGAAAAAAGCGACTAAAGTCGAGATGTCTGGTCAGGATCGATTACATTACAGATCTTTCTTTGGATTTTGTCAAGAATCTAGAGATGTATGGCAGGAACATTAGACCAGATATTGCAATAGTATTCAATGCACGGGCGCATGGTAGATTTGTAAATTTGCAAGATGGATTCTGACGCGAAACATTTTCTGGTACGACGCAATAACCCAACTTTCCTTGCAGTAGGTTCAGCTATTGATTCGATATATACGCTCCACTTCATATCAGTAGAAAATATGAGGGCCAAAAAGACGTAATGTGTTGCTCTCCTGGAGTTTAGCATCAGACATACTGATGGCAGACAGAAAAGGTTCTCTGTGGTGATTAAATGAAAGCAGTTTTGTATTGGAGGCGTTAAAATTTACAAGCCATTTATTGCTCAAGCTTGGAGGTCCATTTCAAGAGCATCTGCCATGTTTATTTTGTCAGATCTCTCAGATTTACTGAAACGGGAGTAAATGTTAGTGTCATCTACATAAATATCTAGTTTAGAACTGATGATATCAAGGAGATCATTGATGATGATCAGAACCAGCGTAGGACCCAAGGGAGATCCTTGGGTGACCCTTGCGTTCGTGTGAAAAGATCTGGAAACGGACCCATTCAACACGACCTTCATTTTACGATTTGATAGTAACGATTGGATTAAATCAAATATTCGTCTTTAATAAATAGTTAACCAGACAGGGACGGCACTAGGGTCCCCCCGCCCCTCCGAAACATTGATACTGCCCCTCTCTCATGTCGATTTCAAAGTTTCCTAACCTGGGGGCCACAAACACTCAATGAAAAACTTCAGGTGCAACGCATTTTTTATATTACCAAAAATCAGGGAATTATCTAATTTAAATGAAAATTTCTGTATATATTCATTATTTACTTTTATAATGAATAAGTTTTTTTATTAAAAAAAAATCTGAGAGAATGTTATTGTTTTTATAATAACCAACAATATTTTCATGACTAAATTTTACGCGAAAAAAATGTTTAAGTCACAAATTTTGACATTTCCATAAAGATAAATCGCCGACGCATCTCTGCTGAAAAGAAAGTTTAACAAAGATTCCAACACAACACAAACGGGATTGTCTCAAAAATTTGTTTTAAAAACAGTATTCGGGAATTTTTTTTCCTGTGTTGAAATCTTTAAACATTTTTTATTTTTTAAGTGATCATTTTCTCGGTTTTATCTTTCTAGAAATGTTAAAAACAGGGACTAGAAATTTTATTTTAATTACTAGCCGTGGACATTTGGTTAGTAAAAAACAAAAAAAAATCTTCCGTAGTGAATGATCTCGGAATAAAAAATGATTTTACCGAGATATATTGCCCTCTTAATTGATTTAAAAGAACTGTTCTGAAATAAAATTACAATTAAAAAAAAAAAAAGCGCTACTGAAATTAGCACGTCTGCCCCAATCCCTAGTAGGCCTGGTGTCCTCACGCGGTTAAGTGGTTCGGGGTAGTGAACACCGACCCTGTAGATTATTATAGTTAATGATTGACAATATAACTTAGGTAGAAAAAATAAAAAGTATAAAAAGCAAAAAAAAAAAAAAAAACGGTTGGAACTAGCCCTTTTGGGGCTTAAACCTCGTCAGGGGTTCCTGCATAGTACGCACTGCGCCTGCTATGCAAATACACGATGTATATTATTTGTTAATGATTGACAATGTAACGTAATTAAAAAAATGGCGGATGGCCATAAAACAGTGTTGGAAAAAAGTAACAGTCCACAAAGACTTGAATATTGTATAAAGTAATGGAGTACAATTTTGAGAACAAATATCATTTACTATTTATAAACATAAGCAGCATTTTGTCAATGTGTTTCATAATTTATATACACAGTGAGTAAACGGATAGTTTCTCATATAAAAACAGAAATTTCAAAATTAGGGGTAAAACAGAAAATGCTTGCAATATTACTCTCGCTATTTGATATATGCGTCTCTCAAAATATTCTCAACCAATTTCAATAAAATTAGGTGAGACAGAAGTTGTTTATTGCCTACGGAAGTACGAATTAAATTTCCGGACGGAACCATGCACATTTACCTCCTTTACTGGTGTTGTTAGATATCCACAACAAAATATATTGTGAAGTTCTTCTTAACCCATTACTTACCCACTGTCTCATTTGGAGAGAAAGGGCATTAATAGGTTATATAGGTTGAAACCTATAATTAATAACGGATTTTTTTATAAACTTATAACTAATAGCGGATTTTTTTCAAAAGGGAAATCTCGGACTTACTTTTTAAAAAGACAACGATAATTTACACCGCTCCCCACATTTTAAAAAAAATTAATACAGAATATTTTTAAAGAAACTTGTAATTAATAACGGATTTTTTTAAAAATCTATAATTAATAATAACAGATTTTAAAAAAGAAACCTATAATTAACACCGGATAAAAAAAAAAAAATAACAACCTATAATTAACACGGGGTTTTCTTTTTTTTAAAAAAGAAACCTATAATTACTACCGGATTTTAAAAAAAAACAACCTATAATTAACACCGGGTTTTCTTTTTTTTTTTTTTTAAAAAAAAAAGAAACCTATAATTAATACAGGATTAAAAAACAAAAAAAGAACTACAATTAATACTGGATTTTTATTTCAATTTTTATAATTTATATCGAATTTTACGACGGGCATTAATTGGTTAAATGTCAACGACAAAATATTTCGAAATTTTCTCAACGAGTTTGTATGAAATTTGTTAAAATAATTTACTGTTGGCGATAGATTAATTGAAAAAGTTTGGTGTGGTTTAAACGAATTTCGATAGTTATCTCCTCTGCAATTATTTTTGTGACGAGAGTGTTACACATGAAATTTAATTGGAAACAAAGAGAAGTGTTTTGTATTGCAAGCATGCAAAATAAATGCCTGTTTTCTATTAGTCCATCTATATAGCAGTGAATGCTGGACCATCTCATTACAAACAGAGAAGAGGCTTGGGGCAACAGAAATGTAGTTCTACAGAAGGATGCTGAGAATACCATGGATTGACCTCGAGGAAATGTAAATAAAAAGGACGCAGACTTCAAATCAGAAAGTAATAACTGAAATATTTAGGACACATAATAAGGAAAGATGGATTGGAAAATTTTGTTACTTGGAGACATATTGACGGCAAGAGGAGCATATGAAAACAATGCATAACATATACAATGAGTTTATGTAAATGGTTGGCAGAACATGGATTAGAAGAGATTGCTAAAAGACAAAATTTACTAAGTAAAGAACGAAAAAATTATGGAAAGCTATTATCTCCCACGCCCTGAAGAAGTTTGGGAAGAGGTATGTGCTCTCTGAGTGCTTTTTACTTTAGGCTATTTTCATAAAGTGAATGATGAGTCAGAACAAATAAAACTTTTCAGAGGTGAAGAATGATCTTTCCCTTCGGGTGCTGGTAACCCTTGTGAGACTACCACATCTGAGGTCATTCGTCTTGCAGCAGAGAAAATTTTCAGTGTCCCACTCTCTCTCTCTCACACGCACGCGCGCGTGCGCGCACACACATACATATATATATATGTGCTATATATATATATATATATATATATATATATATATATATATATATATATATATATGGCCAGTGGTTAGAACATTCGATTTGTCAGGAAGGAGACTTCCTGATGTTATCGATCCCAGCGTGCGGCACCTTTGGAAAGTGTCTGAAACCAAGCCTTGTGAGTGGAATTGGGTAGACGCTAGATAACAGAAACTGTAACTAAGGTCTGCTCAGATCATGCTAGATAACACGCTCCCAGAAACTGTAACTAAGGTCTCTCTCTCTCTCTCTCTCTCTCTATATATATATATATATATATATATATATATATATATATATATATATATATATATATATATATATATATATATATATCATTCAGACAGCACTGTTTCGCTGTATCACAGCTCCTCAATGCGACTAGACGTCTGAAAGCCTCAAGCCAGGATCAAAGCCCAACCGATTTGGTCTCAGTCGGAGCTTCTACCCCCTAAGCCATCAACACTCAGTAGAGAGAAACTGCTAATTCTAGCGTATTGCTTTTACGTATCTAAACAAACGCCCGTCAGCCAGAGGGCTTGTATTCATTTTACCGGAGAACTTTGCATTTTAGCGTAGGCGTCTTGAAGTGCATATAATGTAGTTAATTTAAAATAAAAAATTCATTAATTTATTTATAAAATAAGTAAATCACATAAATGGTTCTCCACAGTTTCCTGTCCTTAGTAAAGTTTGTCTTTTTCCTCGCTCTCCTAACCCCTGTATACACAAGCTCGTTAGGTAGTTATGCGTTGCTTTCCTCTGTCTCTCTTATAATCATTATGTTCCGTTAATGTCAAATTTTCTAAGCCCTCTTTCCTCCTTATGTAATCTATGAATTTCAGCTCTCTTTTCTGATTATAAGTATAAATGTCCTTTTTTTATTTTCATCTTCCCTAAAACTTCGGTGCTCACATATTCAGTCTATGCTATTCTCGGCATCCTTCGGTAGAACCATATTTCTGTTGCCTCAAGTAAAATCTTTGGGTGTTTTATTTACCGTGTTTTAATGAGGCATTAATTCTGTTTAAGTTAATTATGAAAAATCAAATCGATGGGCTCTTTGACCACAAAAATCTTTATATCAATCAAAAGTTGGAAGGCGAGATTTTAAAAGAGAAAGTCGGAGGATTAAGGCACAAAATGCCATCATTGACTTCTTTTCTTATTATTTTGTTTTGTTACTGTATATAATAAATCATGGAGACACTGTGGAGTAATGGTTAGCAGCTTGGATTATGCAATCGAATTAGATTTACTTACGTACTGATACAATTGGGAAAGGTATAAATCCATCTCTTCTCCTCTATCCCCTCAAGGAAAATAGCACAGACTGGGTCCTCTAACTTTGGGTGGCAATCAATCTAGGAGAAGGAAACTCTGAATACAAATCCACCTCTCATGTCGTCTTGAAGCTACGATAGAAAATAATGAACTCCTCGGGCTTAGAACAATGATTTGAACAAACACAAGACTGGGACACAGCACGGCGCCGTGGACCTCTCCGATTTCGAACCATTCGCCCATGGGTGTATCACCTACGGCAATTTAGAAATAAAAAAATTAACTGACAAAAATGGAATTTTAATAAATATTTTAACAAAAATGTTGAATTGTTTAGAGCCGTAGTCTTCGTTGACGCACGTGTTGCCTGTCCGATAGTGAGAATGTCACGTGTTTTTGCGTGTAGAGAAGAAAAGCGGGATCGATTCTCATTGGTTTAGAAAGAGTGTACTAATGATAATTATAATTGTTATAATTATTTCATTATAATTATTTTTGATACTATAATTACTTTTTATTTATTTTTTATGGACCCGACACAGTGACAATATAATTAATTTATTATTTACGTATTTCTTTATGGACACGACAATATGATAAGTATATATGTAACTCGTGTTGGAAATAGGGTTTATTTCCTATACCTACAGTCAGCATATTCGATTTTACATTCTGAATAAACTTTTCTTTTTTATATAATGAACACGAGGCGAAGTGTTGTTTAAAGACAGATATACATACTTAATCTGAGAAACAACCAAATTTAGTAATCACACTGCAATGGTATACAGAATGAAAGTAAGTACGTACCAAAGCAGAACTTAAAATGGAGTAAAAAAAATGAAATACGCTTAAAATAGGGGAAAAAATCAACAAAATTACTTTGGCAAACGTAGATTAGATTAACAGCTCAAAAATAGAAACTTTCCTTTTGGCTTTTATCAACAAATTACCAAAGAAATTTTTCTTTCCTAGATTACTGGACAGTGCGTCTGCCATCAAGCTAGTCTCATAGGAAATTTGCTCAAATTCAGTTCTAACTTGTCGTTCCTCCATTGTGACCTACTGATAGACTAAGCTTTATAAATATCTTTGCGCACAGGGAGTGTTGGCTAGAAAGCTCGTTTTAAAGACCATTACTCATGTACAATGTGTTTCATCTTCGTTAGGTGTTTCACTATTTTGGTCACTTTCTAAATTAAGTTTGCTTTTGTAAATATATTCATTGGTGTTTGCTATAGAGCAGGGCTTAGAAAACTAGCACTTTAGTCTACTTCCATTTATATAGCTATAGGGAAGGAATGTGGGTCTCTACAGGTGTGTGATGGAAAGAAATTGAGGTTGAGAACTTTCGAAGAAATTGTATTTAACATTCAGCAGGAATACATTTCAACACGTGGAGATATTTATTTTATGCATTTTTATATAACAAATAACATGATTCACAAAAGAGAAAAAAATACCAGTGTTTGCACAGCTGTTGTTATATACCATACCTATGAACACTAATGGGTATGTCCCAATCATCATAAATACGTTGGACATTATTGTAAGTGGGGGGGGATTTTTGCTATCTAAGTAGTCCACCGCTAGTAGTGATTTACCTACTTAACGCCGCTGGCGGGTGTTGTATTTTGTTGCTGTTATAAAGATTACCATTTCATTTCCAACCTGCGTTTTGGTTATTCCTCATTCAATAACCTTTCCTAGGTTACAATAAATTATAATTACTGTAAAGGAAGAAAAACGTTTAAGGAGTTTTGATTGATTGATTTATTTTTTATGGTTTATCAAAATTTTGTAAAATTTTGAAAGTTATTTTATGGCTAAAAATGATTTACTCCTACAAGACCTACTAATTAACCCATAGGTGGGGAGAAGAGGTAGATTCATGCATTTTCCAAGGGTATTTGCACATGAGTGAATATAACGAACCCAACTGGAACTGGAATTGGAACTGGAACTCGGCTCTCCGATTTTCAAATCATTCCGAGTCGTTATCTATTACACACCTGTTCACCCACCCACGCTTACAGCGACTAGTATTCCCAAGTGGTCACCCATCTAGGCATTGACCAAGCTTGTCGTTGACTGACCGGTGGTCGTACGAGAACAGGTGTTTCAACGTGATATGAGCGTAAGCCCCAAAACCTTTAAGCTTTTACTATTAAGAAATCTCTGTGTGCGCGCGCGTGTGTGTTTATTTTTGTTTGTGTAAGAGAGAGAGAGAAAGAGAGGGAGGGAGGAGACAGAGCTATGTTCATTCTTATATAGTTCTTGGCAACGCCACCTACCGGACATCTTATCAGACTAGGTGGAGGTAATCCCAAACATTGTTGCGTGATTCTACTCTATCTCAGTGCCCGCTATTGTGTCCCTGTGCGAGACGAGGTTGGTAGCTGATTCCTATTTCCCACTGGAACTGATAGGTAGTCTTTGAATCAGTATTTCAGATACTGATTTTCAAGGCATATAGTTAGAACCCCTCACTTGGAAGACTGAAATAAATGACTTAAATATCCATCCTTTGTTTCACATTATCTATATAAATACAGCACTGTGTAAGTGTGTACGTCTGTCCGTTTTTCTATCTCGGCGAATCATAAACAACCTGAAGTATCAGATTACTGTTACACGATTAAGAATTAAATAAATAACTCATTTAAAGTTAAATTTAAATATCTAACAGAGTGAAAGGTTTAAAAGAACAATTCTTTATTGAAAGTTTAACTTTAATTTCGCTTTTCGTCGCAATAGCAATTGATACCGTCTAATTAAACCGTAATTAAAACTTAAGCGGGGCACGGTACGTTGCTCATATGTTTTTTTTTCTTTTTCTACACACGTACTGTGACGTATTCGAAACATTACATAGTTAGGGTTCCTTAATGTCATTTAAAAGTGACTTTATGTGAAGCGATCATGAAAAATGGTGATTTTAAAAGAAAATAAAAATTGCGCGCAAAATAAATGTAAACAAACTACGGAGGTCGGTTGCGTATACGAAGAAAGATTATGTCGAATTAAGGTGTCGAATAAAGATAAAATAATTTTATTATTTTTAAATTCTTATAACTTTTACGTACATAGGGCGCTAAAGGTAAAAGGCCGAAGGTCCAAAAGACGTCCGCAGGAGCTAGCCTAAAATCTTCCCGAAGTGGGTCTTCTAGACTAGTTCTAAATAAATATCTATTAATATCTATCTAATAAATGTCAAAACTCCGTCGCCAAACATAGTTTTCAGCTGAATTTTGATCTGAAATATTCACGACACAAGGCAATAGAGAAGTATTGGGTTAAGTTCATTGACAAGGAAGGGGATTATAATACGAAACAACAACATTGAGGGATAAGGCAACTGAATAAAAAATCACCGCATATGTTAGACACTGACAATCGTGTCAGTAGACCTAGCATAAAGATGAATACCATCAAGACGCTTGTGATTAAGAAAGAAAGATTCCACCACCTGAGTTAAGACAATCATAAATTTCATTACCTGAGTACAGACTTTGGTTTGAAACTCCAAAATTGCATAATTGAATTGTCCAAGACACACGTGGCTTGACGTAGGTTAAAACATATCTGGTCCCCTGTCAGTTATGATTTAAATCCTTGGCTTTAATAGTGCTTTAGTTCAGTGGAAGAAACGGACAAATGACACAAAAGTGAGTAAAAGTGGCAAATATGATCTTAATCCCCGCTTTATCTCTCTCTCTCTCTCTCTCTTTTCCTCTCTATTAGTATGTATGTAAATACGCTCACTTATTCACGCATATACATAGTCACATTTCCAAAGAATTAATGGGTCTATTTTTAATCGACAATCTCAGTACGTTAATCGTTATTTTTAGTGAAAACTTCTTATTTGAAATAGACGTCCCGTTTTTATTTATCTATTTATTAAACGGTGCATATTATGCCTATCGGTCGGCGAATTCAAGAAATCTAAGTAAAGAAAATGTGTCCTTCGGTAGGTATTGAACCTGTCTAGGGGATCCAGTAGTTTCCTTTTCGAGTTGGCCATCAACACAGTGACATCTGCGTGTCTTATATTGTTAAGATTACGCCCACTGATAATAACATAGTGTTGACAGCAGATTACAAAACCTCCTACAGAAGGTAGCGAAGGAGAGCGAGAAGAAGGGACTAAGCATAAATACAAGACAGAATGAATCGTCATCAGCAAAAAGATGAGCCCAAAATGCAATTTACAGGTCGGGGATTCTAAAATCAAGCAAGTACAGAAATGTAAATATCTGGGAAGTGTTCTAACAGAGGTCGGAAAGTGCGACACCGAGATCCGAAGACGTATTGGGATGGCCAAAGACGCAATCCAAAAGCTAAGCAGAGTATTATGAGACAGGAAAATTTCGTTGGAAACAAAGA
Source organism: Acanthosepion pharaonis (assembly GCA_903632075.3). Lineage (NCBI taxonomy): Eukaryota > Metazoa > Mollusca > Cephalopoda > Sepiida > Sepiidae > Acanthosepion > Acanthosepion pharaonis. Next base: position 39,371 of record CAHIKZ030000926.1, on the reverse strand, counting down.
AAAGAATGCTGAACTGCTACGGTATGACAGCGAATACTGGACAGTCTCCTCAAAGATGAAGAAGAGACTCGACATAACAGAGCTGTGGTTCTACAACAGCATGCTAAGGATACCATGGGCCAAACATGTGAGCAACGACGAGGTCTTGGAGAGAATGGAAACAAAGAGGAAACTTACACTTAACATCAGGAAGAGGCAGATGGAATATCTGGAAAACGTAATAAGAAAGGAGGGTTTGGAAAATCTGATACTCACAGGACGGATAGAGAGAAAGAGGGACAAGGGAATGCAACGTGTGACATATTTAATGGGTAAATGGATGGCGGAACAGAGTCTGGGAGAAATAACAAAAAGACAAAACTTATTTAGAGCTACAAAAGACATGAGGAGGTAGAGGGTCATGATCGTCTACGTCCTGAAAGGACACGGTACATAAAAGATGAAGGAGTTCCAGCTTCCTTAGGATAGCGTCGCTGTAAAGGTTGAATAAACCTGGGGAGAAGTTGCATCCGTGACCGCTTTCAGTGTCTAAACAATTGAGTTATATCTATTATCTTTGTCAAATTCATTTTTTTTTTACACAATGTCAAATTTTCATTTCATCTCATCTTTCATAAATTAACATTTTTTTTTTGTTTTTTACCCCTTGAAATTTTAATGATTACATTGGTAAAATGTTACCGCTCTAGGTATCTAAGCAGTTAAGTTATTTTATTATAAAACCTGCAGTAACTCATCTTCGAAAAGTCTTAAAAAAAAGAAAAAGAAAAGAAAAAAGCATTAAAATTAAGAAGAGTCTGCCAGTACAAAATAAATAAATAAGAACGTTAAATAATAACAGCTTAACGTAAAATCTTAGTCTTCTTTTTTTGTACTTTAATCAAGTGTCGTATATTGCAATAAATGTTGTCATGCCTCATTGGGTACCTGAAGCGACCAGCAGGAAATTCTGGATTGATTGTGTTCACTTCACCCTGATGAATGATACCTATGCAGCTGCAAACAATTGATATGAGGGAGAAGAAATTCTGAAATACGACAATTAATGAAGAGTGATGACTGACAAAACATCCGTTTGACTTCATCATAATTATCTTAAGAATAAAAATGTCTTTCCATTCTTCCTGTTTCGATTCGAGAATCCATTCATTCTACGCGAGTTGCTGTCGGACTTAAGCTTTCTGTTAGGGTGGCAACGTGATTGATTATTTCAAACTAATCAGCATTGATGATATATTTACATGTATCAATGTAAGTGCTTGTAGTTGAGTAATAGCCTGCAAGTAAGTCTTACAAGCGATTGCTTCTAAGGTTGATGTTCAACGAGTGCTCAACTACCAAGTTTCGTATATTTAAATGAGGTTTAACTAGCTAATCTTGAAGATTATTACAAGGAAAGCAGCTTTTAACCAGGTATGCTTTACTGTTCGGCTACGTGGGTCTAGAACAGCAAAGCATGACTTAATTATCCTTTCTAAAAGAGATGTATGTCTTTTTTTCTTAACCCAAGCGAGGCGATAAAGCCACTAAGACTCAATGGATTACTAAGAGTAAAAGGAACTGAGAAAACGTTATTGAAGAGAAAGGATAATAAAAGAACAGGTTTCAAAAAGACAAAAGATGACGATTGACGTTGCATTTAATTTTTTGAAGATAGTAGTCGACAGAAAATCAAGAAGCCTGAAGAGAGTTCCATTGGCGAACAGTGCGAGAGAAGAAACTATTAGAATCAAATATACAGCGATTTTAGAAGTAAAATGATAAAACCAAACTTTCAATCTTGTATTATGGTTAGATTTGTGAAGTCGAGGTACCAAAAAAAAAAAGAGCCCATCGAAACAATTACCATGAAAATATTTATAGAAAAGGCACAAAAAAACTACGTTGTGGCAGTGGGAAATTGATTGAATGCTAGGTCAAGACCGATGACATTGCAACTTTTTTTTCAAGAATCATTAGATACATATCAGAAGTACCAGACCAGACGTGACACCAATATTCGATGCACAGATGAAGTTGCAAGATAGATTCTGGCAAGCAAAATTGTCCAGCACGATACAGGGAACTAACTTTCCTAACGACAGATGTAGCAATTGATTTAATATAAATATTCCTCTTTAAAGCTGACTGGGAAGCAAGAAGCCAGAAGAGAGTTCCACAAGTGAAAAGTACGATAGTGGAATGATTAAAAAAAAGAAAGATATTTATATTTATAGCTAAATCTGACATCATTTAATTTATAATTTTTTCTCTGTAATTTTTTCACCCCAAGCAAGGTAACAAAGCCACTGATATGCAGGTGGTTACTGAGTGTGAATGAACATAGAAAAAACATTAAGGAGTGAGAACTACGAAAAAACAGATATTAGAAAGACGGAAGGTAGTGACTAACATTGCATTTAAATTTTTGAAGATCAAACTTGACTGGAAAGCAAGAAGCTGGAAGAGAGTTCCACAAGCAAGAAGTACAGAAAAGAAACTGTTAGCATAGAACTTACGGTTAAATCTAGACATTTCAACTATAAACTGATGGGACCTGGCCGCCAATCTAGTACTGCGCTTAAATTCGACCAGTCTAAGTAACATAGAAGAAAGTTCAGAACAATTACCATGAAAGTAGATAAGCACCATTACAACGATGGGAAAGTAGCCGAAGGTGAGGTTGCAGATTCTTCTTTAGATGTTATCAAGAATCTCTAAATAAATAGCAGGAGTACGCAACAGATCAGATGTTTAAATTTGGTAAATATATCTGTTAAAATGAGATGTCAGTGTTATTTTCATTTTTGCGTAATTTAGACGACAATTTATCTATCACATCCTGTATAGATAAGAACACATATACAGCTAAGTAATTGCAGATTCGAGAGCAATTATCCGTTGAATAGGAAGTGCCTGACTGAAAGTATAGTGTATAAGAAATATTGTGTATAAGGCGTCTGGATAAAGAGAGAAATTTTATGATGAGCCGAATGAGTAGCTATTTAAACAGAAATACAATGACCACAAAATTTCCTTTAATACAGAAAGGTATAGACATAATAGTACAGATTCAAATTATTTAAGGTAAAATAAAGATTGACTGGTTTCATTTCTACGGCTTATCAAACTTTGCAGGTTATTTAAAGCCAAAAAATATTCTTAAATATAGATAGAATATTTTGGGAGATAATAAAGATTTAGCGATACAAGCCTTGCTAATAAACTCATAGCTGAGCTGGAGAGTTGGATTCATACCTTTGCCAATGGTATTTGTGTGCAAGTGAATATAACAAACCCAACTGGAAATGGAACTCGGCTCTCCGATTAACAATTCCGAGCTATTACACCAGCACTTACAGCACCTGATAGTTACCAAGCGGTAACCTAGGTACTGTCCAGGCTCGATGTTGCTAACCTCGCTGATCCGGTGTTTCAACACGATATGACCATAATCCATATCGCCTACACTTCCAAGCCGAGAGCACCTGGTATTCCCAAGCGGTCACCCATCTAGGTACTGATCAGGCTCAACGTTGCTTAATCTCGCTGATTGTAGGAGAACCAAGGTTTCAACGTGATAGGGTCATAATCCATACCGCCAACACATCTATGGTTACAGCACTTGGTATTCCCATGCAGTCATCCATCTAGGTACTGACCAGGTTCCACGTTGCTTAACCTCACTGATTGCACGAGAATCGATGTTACAATGATCCATACCAGTCACACATCCAGGTACTGACCAGGCTCGACGTTGCTTAACCTCGCTGATTGTACGAGAACCTGTGTTTCAACGTGATAGAGTCCTGAACCGTACATTAAAGAAAAGAACGGCGTGTGCATCTTGGCTTAAAAGGAAGTGATGAAAAGAAAACTAGTAATAGGAATGGCAACATATTTTGTAGTCAATGTATGGAATATAAGCTGGTATTTTATATCGTGAACGATGCCAGATAAACTGTTAAATGTTAGATCAGATGTGTTGGTTAAATGTCGGCATTCTAAGAAATCCTTACTGCCGCTTTTGATGCCAGATTAACAGAAAAAGAAAGTTGGAACTCCACCAATCCCAATTTGACTTTTACTTCTTTTTGCCCTCCGCACTGTCATTTGGCTATTTAACTGTATCTATTACATATACTATTTTGTATATCCTGACATTTACAGCCCTGAAGACCCATAGATGAATGTACGCCGACTGGTAAGTCGCTACGCCAAATATTGTTTTATTACGTTCTTATAATCTTAAACACACACACACACACACACACACACACACACACACACACATATATATATATATATATATGCTATATTTATGAGAAAAAGTGCTCACTATCAAAGATAAAGCTTATGTAAATACGAAAGTGGACATTGAGGTCAACCCCAAGCGGCAACAGTCTTTTCATGCTTGAATGTAATTTTCAGGTCATGCGTTCAAGCTGACCTCAATGTCTACATTCATATATATATATATATATATATATATATATATATATATATATATATATATATATATATATATATATATATATATATACAGAGTATATATATATATATATATATATATATATACAGAGTCCACCAAAACATATATGCACTTCAGGTAAAAAACTTGTATAGATATTGTAATACTAAATTGATTCAGACATTATTTCAGAGATTCAGACATTCAGAGATTAATACAAGTTATCATTGGACTCTACAAGCACAAGAGATGCTCAAAATGGTGACCTTTAGCTTCCAGACAATTACTAGTCCGAAGAATTACTGCTTGAGCAATGTTGGCCAAAGTGCTCAGTGGGATTGCTGCACATGTATTTTCAATTTCTTGTCTAAGGGCCACTGATGTAATGACATCTGTCGAGAAAATATCGTACTACAGTAAACAGTGTTATCGTAATTTGATAAAAATACAAAAGAAAATTTTTCTTTCCCGGAGTGTGTATACATTTTTAGCGGACTCTGTATATATATATATATATATATATATATATATATATATATATATATATATGAAGAAATATAGTCTTAAGATGTGCTATATTTATCGGATAAAGTGCTCAATATCAGAGATAGAGCCTGTGTAAATATAAAAGTGATCATAGAAGTCAAAACTTAGAGGCGACAGTCTGTTTCATGCTAGATGCAATCGTCAAGCCTGACGATTGCATCTAGCATGAAACAGACTGTCGCCTCTAAGTGTTGACTTCATGTTCATTTATATATATATATATATATATATATATATATATATATATATATGGACTCTTCCGTAGTTTTCAAGTATGAGAAACCAGAATTCAGTTCTTAGAACAGAACAGCCAGACTACCCACACATATAATTTGATCATAGTGGTGAACCAACCACATTTTTCAGAAGAACAATACAGAAAACTGGTGCACATAGTCTGCCATAAGGTCTCCAAAAGACTCTCACCAGGTTTTGGAATTCAACGTTTAACTTCTTCTAGAATATTTGCCAACCAAGGATATATGACCCAAACTATTCTGCTATTTTACTCGTGGTTTGATGGAGGGGAAAAATGTATCCATCATTTTGCCAAAGGCGTGTAAGATAATGTAACGAACTCGACCTGAATTCGAACACGGTTCTTTGGTTTCTCATTTTGAGTCGTTCTCCATTTCGCCGTTGGGTTGGAAAGAATTTAGTAACATTTTTCTATAGATAGTGGTTGAACACATGATTTCGTTTCAAACGTGACTGAAATTTATGATATATACATGTTTGTTCTTATTGTGAATTTTAAATTTTTTTACGATAAGAGTGAAAATGCTGCATTGTCGTCATTTGATGCTCTTTTATTTCTGGAAGGGAAGCACACAGTACAAGCAGCAAAAAAGATAAATACCATTGATGATGATGGTGCCATAGCTGAGAAATGGCTCGTCATGTCCAAAATGGGAAAACTGAGAAAGTTTCAGCAGGTTTGCCGTCATTAAAGATGAGTAAATCGAAATTCTGATTAAAAATAATTTAGGTAACACGACACAAATATACTCCAAATATCTAATATGAGAGGTGTACCGCATTTGAACAGACCTACCTATTCTATATATCTCATAGTGCTGTAAGACATTTGAACAGATTTAGACACTCCACATATATCATAGTGTTGTAAGGTCTTTGAACAGACTTAGATACTCCACATATTTCCTATGAGTGTTGTAAGGCATTTGAACAGACTTAGATACTCTACATATCTCATAGTGTTGCAAGGCATTTGATCAGAATTAGATACTCCATATATGTCACAGTGTTGTAGGGTATTTGAACAGGCTTAGCTACTCCACATATCTCATATGAGCATTGTAAGGCATTTGAAAAGACTCCACATATCACATAGTATTGTAAGGTATTTGAACAGATGTGGATACTTCACATATCTCATAGTATTGTAAGGCATTTGAAAAGATTAAATATTCCACATATCTCATATGGGTGTTGTAAGCCACTTGAAACAACTTTTATACGTGAATCGATACAATGTTTTGGTGCATCACAATTTAAAGGAATAAAATGAATAATTCACATTTCCATTTGCGATGCTCTACTCAAATGCAGCAACGACAACTCATTTTTGAAAAGAAATGTCACAGGCGGTGAAAAAGGGACTGTTTACAACAATGTGAAGCGAAAAACATCCCGGGAAAAACCAGATGAGTCACTTTTAACTGCCCCGGAAGCTGCTCCGAAGAAGATGTTGTTTATCTAGTGCGATTGGAAGGTTTGTTGCGCATTGAACGCCCTTTTCGCAAAATCAGACAATGAAAAGGAATGGAAAGCGTCTTCCGTCAGAACAGCGCTAGACCCTACGTCTCTTTTTCACACCCGGCTGAAATTAGTACAAATTGGTTGGGATGTCCTGTTGTACTCGCTGTACTCACTTGAACTTGCACCTTCGGATTATCAGTTAATTCGATCCTTGCAAAATTCTCTCAATGAGAAAAATTCTAGTTCTCTGGAAGCTGGTTGGAGTCATAAAGCTGCTTCAAAGATGGCAAAAATTAAAGGAAGAAAATGGCGCATTTGCGGCTGAATAAATCTGTACAAATATCTAAATATTGTCTTTGAAATTCATTAAAAGCAGTACCAGTGATAGACACTTTTAAGAAACTAAGTACTATGGGATAAAAAAAAAAACCTTTTTTTTTTATATGATAGCAAAAGCTGAACAATTTCATCAAAAATTAAAAAAAAAACCTTGAAGCTACAGAAATATGGCTAAAGCGATGAATATTTAAAAGATCATGGATAGAGCAGGTGAGAAACGAAGATGTTCTAAGGAGAATAGGAAACTGCTCAGAGCAATCAGAAAGAGACAGCTGAAATGTTGGAGGTACTTAATAAGGACAAGAGAATGTATCATTCAGGTGACACATCGAAATGAAAGGACGGAAAACGGTAAGTAATATACTTACCAAGTTTGTGTATGTGGATGGAGAAGTACAAAGACAGAAAAGAGCCATAAAGGAGAAAGAAATGCTGAGAGCAACATGACACAGGAAGTTCTGAAGAGCCATGATTGCCTATGTTCTGAAGGGATAGATAGATAGATAGATAGAGACAGACAGACAGACAGACAGACAGACAGAGATAGAGAGAGGAGAAGAGAGAGACTATGCTAGTTTTAAAATAATTACCTTGGTTACGATAAACATTAGGTCGGTAGTTCCTGACCTTTATACTTCATACTCCACCTCAACAGCTAGAAATTTAATTATCTGAATACATCTGAAAGTTTCTTCTTTTTTTTTTCTTTTTTTACAATTAATCAGTGAAGCCTTAATACGACTCAGTTCTCTGCCAAAAAAATGCTTTTCACTTTTCTCGCCGAAATTCCACATTAACGACCTAAATATTCAAAATGCTCTACCTCAGTGTTGGTGTCGTGAGCTCCATATTCGGAATCAAAATGTGTACCCACCTCCGAAGGTATAATTTTTTTTTTATTTCCAAAACAATTTCGCGTCATTTTCGTCATTTACTAAACTTAGGTTAGTTTGGAACAAGGCTGCAAGTATGGAGTACCCAGTAAGGATTAAACTTATTACTCAATAGTAATGCTCAATTAGACTATTATTATTCGCTCAGTATCTAATAATTTAGTTACTTAGTGATGCTTATACCTACCACAAGGCCAAAAATATAGAGCATCTAGAAAGAACCGTTCTTACTATTCATTAGTAATTTATCTGAAAGACTACCTTGTTGAATACAAAGAGCTACTCAAATGAATGGTCCTTCAGATTTCTATTTTGTCAATGATTAGTTTATTTAACATACAGGGTGCGATAGGTAAATTGTTGCCATTTTATATTTTTAATTTCGTGCATGGGCTTGGTTTGTTTTTGATTTTGTCGACTGCAAAGTATAGTGGGGTCAGTTGGGCACCGTCTGGGAGAATAAGAGCACCATGACGCAATTCACTCCGCCAGAAATTTGGAAACGGCATGCTGTACTGCTTGGCATTCGCGCCTGAAGCTCCAGTGAGAGAGTGTTTGGGTGTCAATCTGAGGGCAGTGCAGAGGATTCAGAAAGACTTGGATTAGGTTAATGGTAATTACGAAGGTACAGTAATTCGGAAAAGTCACTCTGACCGTTTGGATAGAAAAAAGAACTCCCGAATTTGTTGGTGAGAGCCTCAGAATCAACACGAAGGCCTACATCAAGTGTGTGGCTGCTGGAAGATTCTATGTCTGACAACAGAACTCTGCACCATGCCACACAGCAGGAGAACCTAGTCATAGTTGTCATTCAATTTCTTCGACCACATCACCCCTTATATCTGGCCACCTAACTCCCCAGACTGCAACCCTCTTGACTACTTGTTGTGGAGCGCTGTTGTGCGAGAGACGAACAAAACTCCTTTTAAAACCAAAGATGAACTGAAGTTAAGGATTATGGCAGCATTCACCAACTTAAACAAGGAGACCGTCCAGAAGAGTTACAGGAGATTCTGAAGTCGCCCGGAGGCCGTGGTTGAATCAATGGCGATTTTATTGAATAAATTTACTGTTTAATATTTCGAGATTTTTTTTGTGTAATTTTGGTAAATATATCTGTTAAAATAAGATGTCAATATTATTTTCATTTTTGCGCAATTTAGACGACAATTTATCCATCTCACTATATCTGTATGTGTGTGTGCATATATATATGTCTGTATATATATATATATATATATATATATATATATATATATATATATATATGCATTGATGCATGTTTGATTAAATAATATAGACAAGTTTTGTCTATTTATATTGAGTAAGTTCCTTTCATATTGTCTGATAAGCAACATTATCATTGAAAGACGAAAGGAAATCACCATATTGATACATGTTTAAATCCAATCTAAGCTTTTTTCAATATATCAACCAATACACGGAACAATAATGATAGTCTGTTTTTGTTGCATGAAAAATTTCAAAGGAACAACTAACTCGTGTGTACGAGACACGGAAGCAAAAATCCCGTCGCAGCTCGTGACGTCTCACATGACCACGCAAGAGTGAAAACGAGAAGTATTAAGTATGGGAAGCCGTTGGTATAAACCAATGGCTTCTGTTATCAATTATAGGCATTTAATAATGTTTGTGGAAATTTCGTAGTTTTTTTTGTCCAGGTTAGGTTTCAAATGTTTTATGTATATAGCTTCAAGAACTTTTAGTTTTTAGTTTTTGTTTATTGTTTTCATGTTTAAGTATAGTTGTATTTTAATGAAACATGCATCAATGAAAAATTGCTGCCTAAATATATACACACACACATATATATATATATATATATATATATATATATATATATATATATATATAAATAAATTCATGAATTATTCACACAAAAAACAAAAGCAAAGGTTAATGATTTAATTGGCGAGAAATCCATCATCGCAAACAATTCAAATAATATACAAAAACCTCCGAATCCGTATTAGTTCTTATTTTCGTATTATTATAAAATTTTCGGATACAACAATACATATATATTTTCGTTGTCCTCTTATTACTAAGAGAAAAAACAAGAACAACATCTATTCTATACCTGAAGATGTCTGTAGGAACAGACGAAAGCTTGTAGTAAAAATAAGAACTAATACGGCAGAAATTTATGGAAACAAGGATCAATTCATTCATAACGGATTCGGAGGTTTTTGTATATTGTTTGAATTGTTTGCGATGATGGATTTCTCGCCAATTAAATCATTAACCTTTGCTTTTGTTTTTTGTGTAAATAATTCATGAATTTGTAAATTGATTGCACGTTTATGGTAATTTTATATATATATATATATATATATATATATATATATATATATATATAATTCAAATAAGTTGTTATAATTCTCAATCAGAATTATGGATAATCTGTTCTGTGTCCATCTTTGTTCTGCTTATATTCAAGTAATTTCAACAGTCTCATTCATTATCAAGAACTGGATGTTGTTAGGATAGTAGACAAGATCCTGTTGGCTACATCTTGACAATTAATGGTAATTATATATATTAATTGGTAAAGATATCTGTTAAAATGAAATGACAGTGTTATTTTCATTTTTACTTAATTTAGGCGACAATTTATCCATCGTATTCTGTATGTTTGTCACGCTTTTTCCTATTTGAATTTTCCGATAGATATTAATTCTTAAGTTAAAGATTAAATCAACTCCTAGCGAGTTCCAGGACGATAAAATACATATAGGAATTCTCCCATTGCCGCGTTAAATATTCGAGCTTAACAAGTTTAACAAAATATTAAAATAACAATTATAAATATGAATTCTGGTCGTTATTTAAAGAAGTAAGGGGGTACAAATGGAAAGATTAATAACTGACAAGGTTTTCTATTTCATTCAAATGTTAGACCCATCAGTATTTTTATCAGTATTTGAAGATGATTATTGTAAACATATCACAAAATAGCTCTGTATAATGTGCTTCTATTATTAAGCGAATAAATCTGACTAGACGATGACCATCCATAGATATAAACTGAGATTGTTGTAAAAGTGGTGTTACAATGTTTTTTTATAGCATTTAAAAGTAACAAAACTAAATGAACGTTTATAGTGACATTATATTCAAAGGGGCTGAAAAAGAAGGAGATGTTTTCCAATATGCTTATCCCACACAGTGGGGCTGAAAAGGAAGGAGGTGTTTTCCAATATGCTTATCCCACACAGAGGGGCTGAAAAGGAAGGAGGTGTTTTCCAATATGCTTATCCCACACAGAGGGGGTGAAAAGGAAGGAGGTGTTTTCCAATATGCTTATCCTACACAAGGGGGCTGCAAAGGAAGGAGGTGTTTCCAATATGCTTATTCCATACAGAGGAGGTGAAAAGGAAGGAGGTGTTTTCCAATATTCTTACACAGAGAGGCTGAAAAGGAAGCAGGTGTTTTCCAATATGCTTATCCTACACAGAGAGGCTGAAAAGTAAGGAGGTGTTTTCCAATATGCTTATCCCACGCAGAGGGGGTGAAAAGGAAGGAGGTGTTTTCCAATATGCTTATCCTACACAGCGGGGCTGAAAAGGAAGGAGGTGTTTTCCAATATGCTTATCCTACACAGAGGGGCTGAAAAGGAAGGAGGTGTTTTCCAATATGCTTATCCCACACAGAGGGGGTGAAAAGGAAGGAGGTGTTTTCCAATATGATTATCCCACACAGAGGGGATGAAAAGGAAGGATGTGTTTTATCATATTCAGACGGGCTGAAAAGAAAGGAAGTATTTTCCAAAAACGCTTATCAGAGTTCGTGGGACGGAAAAAAGGAAGTGTATTCCAAAATGTTTATCACCCTTAGAGGGTCTGGAAATGAAGAGGGTGTTTTCCAAAAACTCTTTTCAGAGTTCTAGGGACAGAAAAAAAGATGTACATTCCAACATGCTTATCACATCTTAAAAATTGTCAAGGTTTTCTATTTCACTTAAATGTTAGACCTGTGTTTCCCAAAATAGGGCGCATAAAGATGCTTATCTTTAAACATAACGGTTAAGTATCAATGTTATATACTATTATATTTGGGTGTGGATACTCATTATGTATGTTATATTCACAACGTTTTGACTATTTTGTCCTCCGGCTTTCTTCAAGTCTCTGTTGTACTCGGTAACTTTGTCAGGATTTTGTACCAAATGTCGGTACTGCGCATGGAAAGCGGAATGTGCATTTGAATTTGAATCCTAATTTCTCTTGATCATTTTAATGTCCCGACATGACGCTAGTGATGATGGCTCTCCTCATATTCCCTTTTATGTTTGCTATGTTGCTCTTCACAAACTCCTTTTCTTTATTATCTGTAAAATGCTATGCCTTCTTGGGAAATATAGCAGGGTGGTTTCCCATTGCATTCTCCATGGTTTGGAAGTCATTCGTACATTGTTTTACTGTTATTCCTCAGCCAACAATGTTACTACCTTTTCTCACTTCTCCATTGAATATTCCGCCATTTTCACGTGTTAACCTATGTGCTTTTACTTTGGAGACAACTTCACAAGTCACACTCTATAACACTTTAGTGGCATCTGACTCCAATTTTTTTTTTATTTTCAATAAAAAATAATCTTTAGCGGTAACGGGTTATATCTGTAGCTCATTCTTAGATAATTCAGATACAACTTGTCTGCTTCTCAATTTCCATTGGTTGGTTGATTCTGTTTACTGGCATATCAACCATTATGGATTATTTAATGCCGAAATCTAAATATTTTGAACACAATTTTATGGCTTCAACTAAATATATTTTGAACTTCAACTACAGATAAAATGTATTGCTGGTCATTTTACTATATGTATTGTTGGGTTTTTCTTTATATAAAAAGTTTTCCTTCTCTTAAGCTGGTTGCTACGCAAGGCACCATGGCTTATAAAATAAGACATGAATTATGTGATTATCTCCCTTTTGACACGACGATTTTACTGATGTCTTAAGAGGAATTCTAAAGACACTTGACAGCCCGTTCGAAATGATCGCTGTGGTTTAGCTTACGATGAAGGCGAATGTGGTTGTCAATTGCAGTTTGGCGAACGAGAGCATCCTAAAGAGGAACATAAAGCTTATCACCGGAGTTGTACCATGGCCGTGTTAGGGAGATTACAAGTAAGATGTTTTATTCGTCTCCTGCTTTACTTTTTGTATATCTGTTTTCAATTTAGTTCATAGCCATGATTAATTTTATGGTTAAGGTTAGCCTTGCAAATATTGACAAAAAAAATTAACGGTTTTTGTTCATAATTATAAAATTAAAAACTCCGTGTGGGACAAACTATGACGAATGTATCAGGTCATCCCGTAAGTTCTGTCCGAATTTTAACTTTTTTTTAAAATGAACGAAATTTAAAGAGTATTTTATAATGTCTAATGGAGCTGAACATTATTTTTATGTTTAGATGCATTTAAACTGATCAAATTTTATTTCAGAGAACAATAAAATTAAATTTTGTTTGATTAAAACCCTGCTAACATGGAAGTACCCAAGAATAATTTGAGGCACATAATGCTTTATGAGTTCAAGAAAGGAAACTCAGCAGCCGAAGCGGCTAGAAACATTCACTCAGTTTATGAAGAGGAATGTGTGAATAAAAGAACTTGCGGAAGATGGTTTGCAAAATTCAGAGGTGGAGATTTCACCCTTGAAGATGAAGATCGAACCGGACATCCAGTTGAGTTTGATGAAAAGCTTCTTGAAGCAGCCCTTGAAGAAAATCCTGCTTTATCAGTTGAGAAATTGGCAGTGGCTCTCAGTTCAAACCATAAAACTGTTCATCGTCATCTTCAAAAACTTGGAAAAGTTCCTAAACTTGGAAAATGGGTGTCTCATGAATTGTCTGAAAACAACCTCAAATCCCGAGTTGACATCTGCTCTTCTCTCCAATCTCGCCAAATTGTTTCACCTTTTTTGGATAGACTTGTGACTGGCGACGAAAAATGGATCTTTTATCTAAATGTTAAGCGTCGTAGACAGTGGCTTGGTAAAGGAAAGGACCCCAGCCACAGCCGAGAAGGGAACTTCATGGGCAAAAGTTTCTTCTTTCAATCTGGTGGGATCGCCAAGGAATAATCCACTTTGAATTCTTACCACCTAAAGATTGGTTGGGAGAAAATTCCTCAGTCACCTTATTCTCCCGATCTTGCTCCTTCAGACTACAATTTGTTTCGTAGCTTACAGAATCATTTGGAAGAAACAGCTTTTGTAACACAGGAAGAGGTTAAAAACTGACATTTGTGAGTTCTTTGAATCAAAGCCAAAAGAATTTTACAGTAATAGAATTAGTAAGCTTGTTAATGGAAGGAAGTCATAGATAATCAGGGAAAATACATTGTTGATTGAATCTGCAATTAAATGTAACATTTGGTCACTTGTTTTCTTTATTCAAAATTCGGACAGAACTTACGGGATGACCTGATAGTAAGCTTGTTAATAGATGGAAGGAAGTCATAGATAATCAGGGAAAATACATTGTTGATTGAAATTTTTCCAGGTATAATTCATTTTTGGAATGAGTTTCGTTATCGCTCACTTTCACATGGGAAAAATTTCCACCGCCCACTTTTATAGCAAATATTCCAAACATAACGAAATTGTCTGGTAACAGTTTGGTATTGGTTCATAAACTGACTTTACAGTGTAGTAAAAAAAATACCAAAGGGAGATAACAACTCGATGTGGCTGCTGCTGCTACTAATGTATTAAAGAACAAAGGAAAGCAAACCTGACCATTGAAAACTATATAATTTAGTTTATAGCCGTGGTTAGATTTATGATTAAGGTTAGCGTTGCAAGTATTGGCAAATAAATAAATAAATAAAACATAATAAAATAAATAAATTAAACGGTTTTTGTTTGTAATTACGAAATTAAAAACACACTACTAGCAACTAATAAAAATTCAGCGAATATTTTTTGTTGTTTTGGTTTTCCCTTTATTTGATTTACATTCCCAAAATTGTTATTTCGTCTAAAAAACTTTTGAATGTTAATGACCCTTCTCAAAATTATAGAAAATATCAAAATATTCGTTGTTTGCGGGGATATTTATATATTATCTAGGAATTTGAGCAAGTTATATCCCACTTAGCCTCGTGTTTTTATTGCTTTTTTTTGTGTGTTTTTATACAAGTTCTTTGTATATCTCCTTTGAATATTTTTTCGGGTTGCATATTTTGAAATACCTTTTAATATTCGAAATCCTATATCGCCCACCGAAATTTCCAATCGCCCATCATTTTCTGTTCAGTTGCTCATCGATTTCAACTGTTGGGCAATAGTTGAAATCGCCCATCGATGGACGATAGCGCCAGGTTGGCATTAGTATATCACAGACAAAACCATTTTCTTAGATCAATGTTTAAAATTGGCATCGAGAAAATAAACCCTGTAAATCTTATAGAGGACCACTATTTTTCGAACCTCGTAAACTGGCGCTACAGAATCGAAAACAAAGATCTGTACCAAATAACAGGAATCACATCACTTGAGAACTTTTAACGGCAGCTACAACTAAATGTGTAGCACATGTAATTAGAAAAGAAAATAATGGCTTCATCAAGAAGTTGATGTTCCATAATACTTGGAACAAGAGGTTAAAAAGGAAAACCTCCATCCACCTGGAAAGAAGGATAACAGGATAGTCGAAAAAAGAAAAAAAAAAAAAACAAACTTTTCCTGTTTTTATTTAAGTAGCGTGATAATTCAAATTATATTTAAATCTCAGGTTTTTATATTATTATGTCAGGTCAATCTACGGGTGTTCGTGGTACCATGTAAACAGTGGTGGTATCCTACTGGTTCGCACCGGCTCGCGCGAACCGATTCTTAAAATTATAAAAGCTGAGCGAACCGGTTGTTGGATTATTATTATATAGTAATAAACGATGGTCTATGTAAAATGTTAGTTACGAAGTGCGCGCCGAGTGAAGCTCTGATAGACACTCGTCCTACACCCTTAAGTAATAACTCTCATAACATAAATCATAACATTCATGAATTAGTTAATATTATGAACCCAGATTCATGTAATATGAAAAAAGCTGTAGCTCCCTGGAAAGATGCTGAAGAGAAGCTACCGGACTTTTGTAAAGTATTTCTCCATGAGATCTCTGTTAATGGTTTCCGTGATTACGTTTGAAGGGTAACGAGAAATTACCATAAACACGTTGTAGCCAAAACTATGCAAAGAGAAAAAATATAATTAATACCATTGCTGTAAGTTTTGCGAAGGCTGAAAGAGTGTTTTCTGTGATGAACATAATTCATTCCAACAAAAGAAATTATCTTGAAGTTAAAAATGTGGCAAGTCATAAATTTGATAGGTCTTCCACTGTATCTGTGGGACTGCAGCTTTCGCTTTCAGCTATTTCCGTGAACTACAGTGTTATTATATAACGGATATAGTAATGCCATAAACAGGAGAATAAATCTTTCTATCATAGCTCTCTCCCGTTACAACCTACTAAGAAACAGGAAAATTTCGTTAGAACAAAAAGTACTGAATTGTTATGTAATATCAATCCCTTGTATGGCAGTGAATGCTGAACAATATCACCATAGATGAAGAGGAAACTGGAGTTAACAGAAATGTGGTTCTACGGAAGGATGTTGAGAATTCCATGGACAGAGCACGTAAGCAACGAGGAAGTCGTAAAGAAAATGGTAGTGAAAAGAACATTTATACTCAGAATCAGAAAGAGACGGCTAACATTTCTTGGACAGATAACGAGGAAGGAGGGCTTGGAAAACTTAACACTCACAAGGCATATCGAGAACAAAGCAGTAGGCCACCTACATGACGAACTTGTGTGAATGGATGGCTGATCGGCGTTGGGAATTTTGACAGAGAGATAAACGCTGCTAAGGGCCATGAGTAGGTTGTAGAGAGCTATGACACAAAGATATCACGACACAAAGAAGAAGAAGAATATGGAGATGGGGAGTTTTGCGAAAATAGGCGCAACAGACTAGGTCGGAATTTGAATTGCGCTGGGTTTTTTTTTTGGGGGGGGGTAAGCATTTCACCCCAAGCAAGACGGGATTGCCACTAGCATGCAAGGGGTTACAGAGGGTAGCGAACAAGAGTAAAGAAGCGTGTTTGGGGAGAGGATAAAGAGAAGGACGGGAAACAAGATAAAGGTATCGGAAGATGCCGATTGACATTACACTTGAATATTTGAAGATTATAGTTATATCAGAGAAGCAAGGAACAGGAAGAGAATTCTACAAACGGGAAGTGCGAGAGAAGAAGTTGTTTGAGTAGAAGAGACGGTTTAACCGTTTCGACAGTGAAAGGGTGGAACCGAGTTACCAACATAGTATCTCGCTTAAATTCATGCAGGCTTTCTCGTCCTGATTGCTGAATTTTATTCGCCGGAATTCTGAGTTTATGTAAGTGGATTATAGATTGTCCGGTCACCGATTAATCAAGTGTGTTCTATTATTAATTACAATGACTTCGACATTCGCCTTTTGTGAAGGCTGGCTGCTTTTCATCTTCACCAATTCCTATAATACTGATTTTCATCGAACCACCACCTTGCCATTTTATATTGACTTATGGGAAAACCCCTACCCGCATTGCCCGCATCAACCTGACCTTTGCTTGAACCTACTGTGAACTATTGCCAATTTGTCACAAAGACGCCTTAACGAGAGCAAATGAACACGATCATTCGTACATTATTTTTACTGCTATTTTTTCCTCAGCCAACTTTTTCTCACTTATCCATTGAAGATTCCGCTATTTTCCCGTGTTCACCTCAGTACTCCTTATTTGGAGACAACTTCATAACTCGTACTCCGTAACCCTGTATTTTATATCGTGGTTTTATTGAAGATATGGAATACAGTTAGATTTTTTAAGGAACAGTAGGATATTATATATGAAACTGTTTTTTCGGTTGTTTGATTTTGTTTGGTGGCATATCAACTTCTAGGGTTTCTTTATTGTCAAAATATAAATATTTTGTACGTAATTTTACGCTTTCAACTCCATATATTTTGTGCATAATTTTATACTTTCAAAGTAAACGTATGTTTTTAGATATACATTTTGTAGGTCATAAAATGTACTGTTGGTAATTTTACTATAAAAATGTATTTTTATATTTAGTGTGTCGTTGATTGTCATTTTGCTTTAAAAATGTATTGTTGGTCATTTTATTATAAAAATGTACTGTTTATTTTTGTTTGGGGTTCACTATTTACCCTTAATTGGAACCCTAATCAGTGCTACCACCACGGGTCAGGATGGACCGGAGAACAACAGCAATTAAGAGGTGGTTCCAAGCTCCTCAGAATCTCCAATCTCCCGATCAGAGGCCTTGCTGCCGAATGTAGTTTATCGTCATACCCAGGACAATCTACTAACGAATGCTGAAAATACCATGGACAGTGTATGTGAATTACTAAGATGTTTTCATAACAATCAGGAGGAAAAAAACGGCTTCTGAAACTTACAAAATCGACAAAAGAAAATTCAAAATTCTTTTTAAATATTGAATTGTAGTAAGGTATTTAATTTATGATTACTAAATAGTTTTTATTTAATAACAATATCATTTGACCGCTACAAATTAATAAAGAATTTTAAAAGTTTATATAACGAAGGTTCAGAATTTACAACTTAAGCAAAGCCATTGAATTTATAGATATGTGGCGATTCCTATATGCGTAGCATACATTTTAATAGTGTGCGGTTTTCACATACGGCTTCTACCTCAGCCAATTCTCGGTTATGTATGTAGTGATAATTCAGTATAACGTCTTTCTTTGTCTTGTTTATAAAATGCAGGCCCTTTTCTTTATGTCGCCTAACCCGAGGAAAAGTTTAGCGAAGTCTCTTTTAAAACACACAAGGCGAACTGGAGCGGTGTTTGTAGCAGTCTTGAAAAAATTAATACTTTCGGTGATCTTTAAGAAGTCATATTTTTTGTACCTGGCTCATACAATAGTTGTAATGTATAATGATATGTAAGTGAATAAAACGAAGTTCTTAATGTCTCTTGGGTATCTCCATTTTCTTTTTTGGTTCAGAAGTTTGAGTAGGTAAAGATAACAATAGAATAAATGGTCGAATTCAAGTCAGCTTTGCACTGAGTTGGCACGACCAAATTACTTGCTTCATGAGTGGAGTTGCAAAACACGGCCGAACGTTTTGCGTCGTTGGAAAGTGGAAAAAGAGTTCATGTCAGTGGTGGACAGTGGTCACTGAAGTTCCTCAGTGGGGACGTAATTACCACGTAGTTCTACATGTCGGAGCAAAAAAGAGTTTGTCAGGAAAATGTTTGTCTTTTTGTAGACTTCAACAGCGCCACCTAATCGTGTTTTAGGAAGCCAAGTGGAGTAATCTTATTTCCGGTTCTATTAGTCTTAGCATCATGGGAAAATGTATTTCTTTTTCTTTTCATTTTTATTATTATTCATTATTATTAGTTTATTACGGATGTTGCAATGCTCATTAACAGAGAACGTATAACATATTCTTTAAGTTCAGCAATGTTTGTGTTGTTGGGAACTTTTTTCATGTGTTTTATCTTAACAAAAGATTGGCCAAAGTAACAAGAAATGTAATTGGCAATTGGAATTGCAGTTTAATCTTAGATGAGGTGAGGTGAATGCATCAATGGCAGAGATTCTTGTAATCAGTTGGGCTTGTTATCTGTCCGCTTACAATGGGTCCGGTGTCGTTCACTTATTACTTACAAAATGTCTGAAAATTGAGAATTTTATATTTCTTCCGTTATCTTCGGCTGGATTGTTTAAAATAATTGTTTTTCTTCATTTGGATTAGCTGCAAAATACAATTTTCCATTTTTAACGACCAAATATTTTGTCAGCGAAAGAATCCGTTTTGATCCCCCTCTTAACCAGACGCAACTCCCAGTCTTCAACGAAAACGGAACTATCAAGTATCCTTCTAACCGGCTTAATTTTAGGCCCGTTCCGTGCATCCATTTCCGAGACGAAAAAGAAAAATTTTAAAAATCATAAAAAATATTTCTAACCAATTAGAGTAAAAGAAGAATCATACAGCTTCAACCAATAATTCGTTTTGGCGTCATTCAAACATTATATAAACCTTCATTAATACGATTCATTATGCTCACTCGAAGGATCACGGCTCCATATCTATCACTCACTCGTTTTGGTTGGGCACTCGCCGTAGACACCTACCATTGAAACGCGATGCTGATAACAAGACGGAAACAGAGGCACCAAGAGTCCGATATTAACAACAGCAGCCGAATCCGCTTTTCGATGAAAACCTCTACCCATACTATGCGGTAAAGCTCATACATACATATTTTCTTCCCATAACTTTTCTCTACAACTACGATACACGATCAATTCCTACATGTGCAGTAGAATCCCAAATTGAAATCTCTAGACATTTTTGTATTTCGCCCGAGTTGAAAGCGTAAATAAATCATCCTTTTCACTTTAACAATGCCTCGTCGCCATTGTCGCTTGTTACTCGCTTATTCGTGAGATACAGCATCAGAATAAAATCGATTTTAAAACCCTAATCTCTTATTGAACTTTTTGTTTATTGAATTGTTGTACTCTGGCATTCTGTTGAACTTTTTGTTTGCTTCAGTTTATATATTTAATAATTAGTTATGAATCAAAACAAATTACTGTTCACGCTTAAAATCCATCAACATTTTCTATTGCTAGTAAATTTGTAAAAGTGCTCTATAAAAATACTCCGTGTAAATGTACATGTACTAATATAGAAAAGAATTAAGAATTTCTGTAATATATGTATATTATTTGGGATGCACTTTTTAAGTCGGACAATTTTGGAAAGAGGGGGTGGATGGCATTCTGACATATGGTGAAAAGGGTGCAATTGTTGCTCGCGTACGCGTGGAACTCCCACTTTAAACCCGGCCTTGTGCCATAATCGATTCGAGTGGCTTTTGGATAAATACCTACTTGATACTGAGTTGAATATCACGGACTAAGCACAACGTACAAAAGGGGAGAGCTATGCAACATGTTGGCGGTGTAATGGATCGTTATCTGGTAAGAAAGGTCATTTTAAAATATTTCACTGAAAGATCCAAGATATATATCGATGGAAAGGCTTCAGAGTTTTCTTCTCACAAAAACAATTTAAAAGACAACATTCAAACGATGCTCTAAAAATAAATTTATTTTTCTTTTGCAGCCAAACACCGTGAAAAACTGAAACAAGAATAATACTGCATATAAATACATTTTAATTTGTAAATTAGAAAATTCTCTACTCTTCATATAAAATTTTACGGGTATGGTGTTCAACACGGGTGACCCCCACACCCTCCAGGCTCTATCCTGGGTCCTACGCTGTTTCTGGTCTTTATCAATGATCTTCCTGATGTCCTCAGTTCCCAGGTAGGCATTTATGCAGATGACACTACAATTTACTCCTGTCTCAATAGCAAATCCGTCAGAGCTGACAAACTTAACCTGGTCGCTGCTCTTGAAAAGGACCTCCAATCAGTGGTTAACTGGGGCAGGAAATGGTTTCTAAATCTGAATGCCTCCAAAACGAAACTGATCTCATTTAACCACCATAGAGAAACTTTCCTGCCCGCCATCAGCGTGTCTGATGCTAGTCTCCTGGAGAGAAACACACTGCACCTTCTTGGCCTCACATTTTCAATTGGAACGTCTACATCGAATCAATAGCTGCCTCTACTTCAAGAAATGTTGGGTCACTGTGTCGTGCCTGAAGATTTTTCTCGTCAGAGTCCATCTTACACATTTACAAATCTACCATTCATCCGTGCATTGAATACTGTTGCCATATCTGGTTAGGTGCTCCTGCTATTCATCCCGAGGTTCTTGACAAAATCCAAAGAAGGGGCTGTAATGTAATCGATCCTGACTTGGAATCCCGACTTCAGTCAACGTGACGTGATTTCCCGCTGTCTTTTCTACAAATATTTTCATGGCAACTGCTCTGACGAGCTTTTTTCTCTGGTGCCCTGAATACACGAATAAGTGTGCTACTAGTTTGGCATCTAGGTCCCATCCTTTTACTGTTGAAATAGTTAAATGTAACCACCACTTCTACTTCAACAGTTTCTTTTCTCGTAATTCCCGCCTGTAGAACTTCCTTCCGTTTACTTGCTTTCCTGATAACTACAATCTTCATAAATTTAAATGCAACGTCAATCAACATCTTCTATCTTCTTGAATCCCGTTTTCCTTTCCTCAATCCCTTCTATACCCAGTCTTTTCTCCCACCTTCACTCTCTGTAACCCTCTGCGTACTAGTGGCATTCCCACCTTTGCTTGGGATGAAATGATTAAAAAATACAAAACATCAGTATCGTATTCCCCGTATGCTAAGAAACATTTTCCTGAATATAGCCCTCGAAAATCACCTTGCATCTTAGCACTGAAAGGTCAAGTTGTAGAGAGGAGTTTGTCACCCTCACGAACCCTAGTCACGAGATACAAGCAATCGCAAACCGCATATATGGAATATTATAAGTTTACAATTATTATTCATACGTAATAAATGCTGTATATCCGGTGAGTAAGTATCATACCATACATCAGCTGGGAGCTGGATGTAAACACGCCGTGTGTTGGTACGTCTTGTGGCTTGTATTGGTATAGTAGCGTGGTGCTTTGGGGTTAAAATGAACAGTTGATTTACCCACGCCAAGAAGGTTAATGAAGGATGGTAAGGGCGAGGAAACACACGGGTAGTTTTAACAAAACAAGATAAGGAATTTATTTACGAATTTACACGCTTGAAGTAGTGAAAGTAGCTCGTTTCAGGAAAATAAATCAGAAATTTCTATGTCCGTAGTTTTAACGAATTATCATGAAGACGAAATGTTCATGTAACAGATGAAATGATCCGACACAAAATAATATTAAATATGTTTAAAACAAATGTAAGAGTGTTCGTTGTTCACAGAAGGGATATATGGCTGTTTACAGTCAAAGGTAAATAAAGGGAGATAATTTAAAATACGTAACCTTCTTGGATTGTTGAAAGAAAGTTCTTTGAAGTGCTCCGTGCTTGGTTAAAAGCCGATAATATAATTGGTGAGTAATTTGACATTGGCAAAAACTTCAACACTAGGCGCTGTGAACAGAAATGAAACCTTTCGCGTGACTTCAGATACTCTTCTCTTATTAATTTAATTTTTCTCCTCATTTTATATCAAAAAGA
The DNA here is from genome assembly GCA_903632075.3 of Acanthosepion pharaonis. Classification (NCBI taxonomy): domain Eukaryota; kingdom Metazoa; phylum Mollusca; class Cephalopoda; order Sepiida; family Sepiidae; genus Acanthosepion; species Acanthosepion pharaonis. Next base: position 16,191 of record CAHIKZ030000926.1, on the reverse strand, counting down.
ATTTCGCATAGTTTCGCGAATTAATTTACACCTTTTCAGCTCACCGATCAATTTCTGTGAAAACAAGGTTTTCATTGGTCCAAAGTAAATTTCACATAAGATCACAAATTCCTTTCCGTATTTGAAAAATTTGAAGGGAGTGGGTAAAAGGAGTTATTATTATTATTTCGCACTCATTTTTTTCTGGTGTGAATAGCTATAAGATTCCGCTAATCTATTGAAAATCTAATTAATAATAACCACAAATAGATTCAAAATGTGATAATTTGTTATGACAGGAAAAAAAATGATGACGTAGAGTCGGCGACTTGGATTTGCTATGATATACACAAACAGCTATTATATACAAAAATAGCTATTATAGACAAAAATAGCTATTATATACACAAATATTTTTTACAAAAAATACCTAGCTAATTATAGGATGAGTTTTACCACTTTTAGCATCTTAGCATACGATGAAATGCGGTAATTCAAGAGTCGCCAAAGTTTAATTTATACCTCGCTTAACATTGTTTGCCAGCAAGAACCTTTTAAGTTTTTCTATTTGAACATATTTTCTTTCCAAGACGTTTCCCAGACGCCATGAACATTATACACACACTCAAATGGGAAGACTTCCGCGAGATCTTACATTGTATATGTGTTTGCTGAAAATGAAGAAAAAGAGAACGAGGCAAGAAATCGCCCAGTATTTATAGTGTAGGGAGAGCGACTCCTAGTGAACAATTTGGAGAATTAAGGAGGAGTTAACTCCGATAATCGTTATTTCCCCTTATCCAACCACAATGTTTATACTAAATCTGTTTTTTTAGTGTTTAATTATAGGTTTTATTGGAAGAATGAGTGACGACGCCCTAGTTACAAAAAAAGTAAACTGTTTAACGCATCAACAAATTAACGTTAACAAGTGATTGATGCTGCTTATTGCGGCAAATTCTAAAACCAATGTAGATTTATAAGGATTGAAAGGAGAATTTAAAGGAATTTTTAGCTAGCTTGCTAATTACTTTATCTAATAAACTGGAACACATTCCAGCGAGAGTTACTCTCTCTCTCTCTCTCTCTCTCTCTCTCTATATCTATATATATATATATATATATATATATATATATTTATTTATTTTTTTTTTTTTTCAATAGAATTTCAGTTTTACTTTTACGGTAAATAATTGACTTTTGCAAAATTTAAATTTTCTTGAAAATCAACATCCGTTCATTGTTTATAATAAAATTCTATTCAATCGATAGACTCATAACGATTGAAAACAATGTTTTTGTTTGAGTTTGGGTTTGACCAATTCATAAAAAAAACTAATTAAGACATGCGTGTCCGTCAACCTTAAACAATAATATTTGTCAATTTTATTTTTCAGTCTTCATGATGGTCGATACTTGATCTATCTCTTACTGTTACATCCCCGGGCAACGCCGGGCTCTACTGCTAGTATTGTTTAAAATGCAACTAATTTTTTTTTTAATTTAGTGTATTGTAAGAAAAATTATGTATGAAAAAAAATAGTTTGGTATTCGGATGAGTGATTTTCTGAAATTGCGAAACTGCGAGTAGATATAAATAAATATTTTACTCTTTTTTTTTCTTTTTTTATTATTCAAAACAACTAAAACTTACGCTGAGTGTATTGAGGCATCCTTGCTATCCAAAGTCTCTGGGTAAATATGTATGTACAGAAACAGGCAGTTTGTGTATTTAGATAACATTGGTGCCACTGGACACCAGTTTTATCCAAGGAAAAGGTCAAGACAATTATATAGCTTGGAATCAATGTCATGATCAGATTCTCTCATAGATTCCAAGACTGGATTTGTCTCCCTCGTACGGTCAGTTTACTCCCGGTACCTAATTAAAAACCTTCACCCTGAAAGTAGAATTTATCAACAGCTTAAGCGGGGTGAGGTGGGGGTAATGCTGTTTACAAGGGTATTACCTACAAGTTGTTATTTTCCAGCGTGCCCACGTCCCTACCGAATGTGACACAAGCTCAAGGTTTAAAGTGGGTTTCACGGCGATACCGTGTAAAAATTGACCAAGACCCCTAGGCACTTTCACTTTTGAGAACGCGCCGAGCAATAAATTCAGTCCCATCCCTGGGGGGAAGATCTCCTGGGGTTTGTCTTAATATTTTTTAAAAATTGCCCGGCATGTGTTAGGTATAATATTTACCCCGTCTCCTCACTGAGGCGTGATGTGACACAAGGTCGGGTTTATTGTGGGGTAACCGAGCGCGTACATTCGGGCCAAGTACAAAAAATCCCGCAAATGGTCAATTACGCTGGCCTCGGTTTCGAGCACTGTTCCTTCTCTCTAATGCTATGAAAGGGTGCAGCCACGAGCATCTGTTCCTCAAGGCTGGGCGCTTCATACTGTTATTTTCCTCAGTTGCACTTCTCTCTTTTGACGGGGCTGCAACTCGCACTCTGCTAGAAGACAGAGATGCAACGGAGAGATAATAAACCCTACCCGTTATGTGCCTGATAGATATTTATCCTGGTCTTCCCACTGAGACGGAATGTGACACAAAGTCGGGTTTAATATGGGAACCCGAGCATGTACACTCGAGCCAAGGACAAAAATTCCCCGAGCCCCCGCAACCGTCGGTTGCGCTGGCCTCTGTGAGAGCACAGATCCCTCTCTCTAGTGCAATGAGAGGGTGCAGCCTCGGGCATCTGTCTCCCAGGGTTGTGCACCCTACAGTGTGATTTTCCTCAGTTGCGACATTGTTCTCTGATGGAACCGCAACTGAATCGCACTCTGCCCGAAGACAGAATCGCAAGTAAGAGACGATAAAAACCTTACACGGCATGTGACTGGTAAAGCGATTTTTTGACACCCCTCACACCACTAAGTCAGGTTGTGACGTAATGCCGGGTTTTAACGTGGGGACCAGAGTGTTTTCATTCGGGCCGGTGGTCTAAGCTGGTCTTAGCTGGTCATAGCTTGTCTAAGCTGGTCATAGCTGGTCTTGGCTTGTCCTAGCTGGTCCAGGCCGGAGCCGGTCCAAGCTAGTCCTAGCCGTGATACCACCAGCCCAGGGACGAGCCCTGTGTCAGGTAAGTGTATTTACTTGACCCCCCACTGAGTCAGGTTGTGACACAAGGTCAGTTTTTAACGTGGGGTCCCAAATGTTTTCACTCGGGCCACTGGTCCAAGCTGGTCAGAGCTAGTCTAAGCTCAATGTGCCTGGTAAGTATTAACTAAAAAAAGTGAATACCAACTTAAACTGAAGCAAATGGAATTTGAACTCTTCTCTCGCCTTGTCCATTTTCTAACCCGTAGGCCATTCGCGCTCAGTGTATAAAAAGGCAAACTTCTAAAATTAAAATACGATTTCTGACACCATAAAGGAAGTTGGATTTGTTGTGTCTGTATCTTGAATCAGTTTAGATTTCGTTTTTAAAAATATACGCTAGTTTCAATTCTCACAAGTTAAAGAAGTTGGTATTTGAGTCCAGATGAAGTAACTATGATTTCGAATGTCGCAATTCCTTGAACAATTATGTTTTGGATCTCCTATTCTTCTTAGTTTGTTCCAACGTAAATCGTTTTTGTTGTGATGAAATAACCTGACTTCCCCATTCACCATAAATGGACGTTCCGGTGGCCGATAAAGTTCGACCACAGTAAACAGAGCGACAACAAAGGTCTTCGTTGATTACACCATTCGGTTAGCTTACTCCTACTCTGTATTTTGACATTCCGATATAAAGTATTATTATTTAAACCACCACTCGGGTTTACTTTGTTATTATATCTTTTGCGAGATATAACGACTGGCGACGAGATATAACAGTTGGCGAACGAGTTCAAAAACTTACACGGAAAATTTTTTTAGTACGCCTAACTATAACAGTTGGCGGACGAAGGATTATGCAACGTACTTACTTGAAAAAAAAAAAAAAAAATATATATATATATATATATATATATACACTGAACGGATTTTTTTTTCGAAAGCGGAGTCACAAGTCAAAAGGGAGACTTTTGAAAAGTAAAATTTTTACTGTTAAATTGTGATTTGAAAAATATATATTGAACCGCGACTCAAATACGAGCCGGTCTAACAATAATTATTCAAGTAAAATTACGGGTTGTAAAAATATTACGGCTGTAAGATGTTTGTTGAGAGTTTAACTGTCTAAAAAAAAAACAAAAAACTTTTTGTTGTTTGCCGAATTCTAAAGAAAGTCAGAATGGAGCAATCTAAACAAATATTGCAACAGCAAAAAATTCTCGAAAAAGTTTTGGAGCAGGCGACTGGAGAAAGAAAAAATACTGTTTTTTTTTTTTTTTTTTCTGCCGAAGGAATAACAAATTCATTATCCGAATTTATTTATGATCCTGATTCGGGCATTACATTTCCAGCATACTTTAAGCGTTTCGAAACTATATTTACCAAGAGATGTCAACATTGGTCGGATGAGGAACGAGTAACATTACTAGTACAGAAACTAGGGACAAACGAGAATAGGAAGTACTCAAACTTGATACTGCCCAGAAAGCCAGAAGAAGTTTCGTTTGAAGAAACTATAAGTATTCTGTCAAAAATATTTGACGAAAGGAATAGTCTGTTCCACGCGATACAGATGCCTAAACATCGTTAAAGCAGATAACGAGGATTTTGTGACATACGCGGGAACAGTGAACTCTCTGGTTGAACAATTCAAGTTAGAAGAAATAACCAAAGATGTATTCAAGTGCCTAATTTTTCTTCAAGGACTAACTGATCCTAAATATAAAACTAGGTCGAGAATATTAACAATGGTCGAGCAAGACTCGAAAATAACGTTACAAAGGGTGACCGAAGAATGCCAACGTCTCATAAACGTAAAAAGGGACAATATACAAATTGAGGAGAAAAGTGTTGCTAATGTTCGACACGTAAAAACTCGAAAAACGCCAAAAAGGTAGAAAAATGTGAGACGTGTGGAAAAAATAACCATACCAAAGACACGTGTTGGTACAAAAATAAGTTCTGCCAATCGTGTGGAAAAAAAAAAAAGTCATACCAAAGACGTGTGTTGGTACAAAAATAAATTTTGCGAATCGTGCGGAAATAAAGGGCATAAATATACGGTTTGTCAAAGAAAAGAAAATTACAAGATGTAAGCCTGGTACTATCAGAAAAAAGAAATTCAGAAAGGAAAAAATAGAAAGTACGTAGATGTACGTATAAATAATCATAAAAATTACTTTCCTACTGGATTCTGGTTCAGACATAAAGCATCATTGACGAACAAACTTGGAAAAAAAAGGGAAGACCTAAATTATCTGAAACCAAAAAACCGCTAGAGGGGTTTCAGGAAAAGAAATTAAACTTTAAGGGAGAATTAAAGTGCAATATTTCGTTAGGTGGCAAGACTGCAAAAACGAAAGTGTATGTAATCCAGGGATTAATTCCAGTCTTTTGGAATAGACTGGATAGTACTTTTGATTTATTTGAACTCCCGATTAACTCATTTTGCAATGTAATAAACAGTGCCGAAAAAACAAAATTAAAAATGAAAAATTCATAAATGAATTAAAGAAGAATATCCCAGAGTTTTTTTCTGAGGGATTGGGTTTATGTACCAAAACGGAAGTCAAATTTGAACTCAAGGAAAATGTGAAACCAATTTTCAAACCTAAGAGAAACGTCCCGTTTTCCTCCTTAGACACAATTAATAAGGAATTGGAAAGACTTGAGAAAATGGGAGTGATATCTAAGGTTGACCATTCAGACTGGACCTCACCCACAGTTTATGTTAAGAAAAATTAAGAGTGTGCGCAGATTTTTCAACTGGATTAAATGATTGCCTTAAGAATCACAGTTATCCACTACCTTCACCAGAAGATATTTTTTCAAAATTAAATGGTGGGAAGATTTTTTCAAAAAATCGACCTGTTTGACACTATACTTGCAGATTAAAGTGAGTGACATGCTCGAAATATTTGTGTATAAATACACATAAAGGTATTTATAAGCTAAATAGGCTGCCTTTCGGCTTAAAAGTCGCCCCAGCTTTGTTTCAACAGGTGATGGACACTATGCTGGCAGGCCTGGAGTTCTGGTTTACTTTATTATATCTTTTTGCGAGATATAACGACTTTTAAATTTTAAATTCCATTTCGCCGTTGTGCCGAACGCAGAGTCAATTTCCCCTTAACCACCGTACCAAAAAGTAAGTTTGTATTTTTACCTAATAAATATATACAATTAAAATGTTAAACTTTATAGAAAGCGAAAATTTAATGTTGGTAAAAGTTTTGAACCTCCGCACTGAATAAATTTATCTATTTCCTTTCGTCCAGGTGAACATACGTCTTCTCCAATACCGCGAAACTAGCTATAACACAAAAGTCAAATTTAAAGTAAGTTCAATTCTTACTTGTTTAGAAAGCAATATTAAGAAAGAAAGAAAACGATGACTGCTTACTTCAAGTTAATAACAGAAAATATACGAGTAGAACGCCGCAAAATATGGAGGTGGTGATACCTTGTTCTATTTTTTTTTTTATATTGTTCTAAACATTTTTCATTTTTTGTTTTTGCTTGTACCTATAATAAATACAGGTCCCCCACCACACACACACACACACATATATATATATATATATATATATATATATATATATGTGTGTGTTTTATTTAGGTTAGATAATGTTTCGGGTGGGTGGGGGATAATAAAGTTTTCGATTTGCTTTGAAAAGTAATTAGTTATTTTCCACAAAGATTGTAGCCAATTTTAGTCTCATGTTTACTAATCAGCTTTGAACTTCCCTAACCACCCTACCGTGTCTACAACTGGACTAACAATTCATTTTTCTGAATTATGGTTACGGATTGGAACTTTTCAGGATAATTTTTTTTTCTTCTCTTTATCTATGAAAATTTTGGGTGTCTCCGTAAGCTTTTTTTCACTAAAAAGCTTTCCTTATTAGTTCAGGGCCGGCGCGTACTACTACCACTCTCCAGTCGGGCAGGTGATTGCTGTGGCTCTGGTTATCATAGCAACATTTGCTTTGCTTTTTTTTTTTTTTTTTTTTTTTTCTACCTACATATTTAGATTACAAATCAAGGTAAGAAGCACAATTTCCTATTTCAAAAGGATACACCGGCCCTGATCTATAGGAATTCCAAACGTCGCATTACTACAGTACTGAGTGATAATCTTGTAAATTTTATTTATTTACCAAATGGAATCGTCTTTGTATGTGACTATATATTAAGTTATGTCGTAAAGCGATGACAAGTGTTTTTTTATAGTAATTATTTCTTTTTAAAGAAAAATTAAATAAAGCTATTCTTTTACATTAAAAACATAACAAATAATAAATGCGCAAAGTTTGCACAAATTTTGAAAAGAGCATGATTATTTACAACATAAAAAGAAATACTCCTTCCTAGCATTTTTTTATGTATTTTGTAAATAAAAAAAAAATCATGCTCTTTCCAAAGTTTGCGCATTAATTATTTCGTTTCTGGCTTTTTTTTTTTTTTTTTTTTTTGTAATTTTATTTTGTAGATACTAGTCTAAAAAGAGCACGATTAAGTTCAGTTAAGAGCAGTAAAAAGGCCCTTAATAAAGCCTCCGCGCGCAAAATGTTCCGCACTGAATGTAGTTAAACAAGGCCAGTTATGGACGACGGCTGAACGCTACTGAGTTCGAACATTTATTGTTGATAACTCCAACACGGTAGGTATTCTCAAAATTTAATCGTTAATTCTAGTTCAGCATGTACATTTACACGGAATTATGACGATTTGGGAAAATTTTAAGAGATATTTAGTGCGCGGGCGTTTGGGCGTTAAAAAGCAAATTTACCTAAGTTTGAAGTCTCAAACTTTATTTTATTTTTATTTTTTTTTTTTTTTTAAGTATTTTTGGGTAAAATTAAAATAAATGTTCGTTTTACGAAACCGATGATTACTGGCAATTTGTTTTTATATCCCGACTGCTTAAAACACAGTAACACGACGAATAACACACCTTTAATTTCAAAACGTTTGTTTTTAAATTTATTTAAGGATAATGCAACTCATTAAGGATTGTGCAAAAACAAATTAATTTACAAAAAATATTTTTCAGCTCGATTGTTAATTTAAACATGTATATAAAGAAAAGCGAAAGTTCACTATGCATCCAAACCAGGTATCTGGTATTTCATATGTCCAGTCCAATCAGAAGTGGAACAAGAGCTTATTTTTTCTTAGAGAAAATGTGGTATTTTGGTGATTGTGGTGTGACAGCAAGAAGTAAATGCGTTGTTATGGTGAAGTACGAATGCGTCAAAGAATGAGATAGTGTTGTTAGTTAGTTTTGAGGCAGGACTAGAGAAGACCAGTCTTTTCTCCACCGCCATTTTTAGCCCCTGTGGCACATTTTGTACCTTTTTTATGGTAAATAAATATTAAGAATTTTTCTTGTATTAAAAATTTTGTGAGAATATTTGAGTTGAGTGAAGACTGAACGAACAGTGAAAGATTGGAATGGATCTCACGTTATTTCGGTCATATTTTATTTTTTCATCCGGAGTGTCGCAGATCAGCGGTAGAGTTGTCGCCAGGGTTAAAAAAATATAATTATCGAGATACATAAAAAATAAAAAAAAAAAATAGGCTAAAAAAATAGATGTTCATACTTTTCTCAATACGTTGAAATTTTTGGTTTAAAATAAATATAAATGTAAACGAAAATTTGACTCTAGACATGAGGCGTCATAAATACGAGCAGAAAACAATTAAAAAAGCTGTTATGGCGCCATGAAATCAGTTTAAGGTATTTTGGTTTAATTTAAAATTTCTTTTCTTTTGTCAGCTTGTAAAGTGTTCCTTGCATAAATAAAACTAAAAGCATAGATAGCAAGCAAGTAGAAAATATCTATGAATTAGATAATAAAATTAACATTTTGCTCTCCGTTATTTAAAGGGGAAAAATGGTAATTTAAGTTTGAGAAAAAATTCAACGTCATGATTCGTACTTAGTTGTTGTAGTGCTCGGTGTCAAATAACGCATTTGAGTTTTTGGTTGTATTAAAATTTGTTGACCAGTAATTTTGTTAAAGAAAAAAATACTAGTTCGGTATCTGTCGCATTGTTGACATGATCAAATTTCAAATCTAAATTTAGTTTGTTCATAATAAAATACTACATTTATTAGAAAATATTGTCTACAAATGTAGAAGTGAAGTCATAAAAATGACTTCAAACGGTCAAACTTTTTTTAAAATTGAAGTAAACCCTCACCACACAGATGTCTGTAGAGGGGCCGTGGCGTGGCTGTTATGTTGTTGATAGAAGTCAGACGTAAAGGAAACGCATGTAAGGTTCAGATACTCCTGCCCGCCGGGCCCAACTACATAAAAAGGTTGGACTTTGATTAAGTCCAAAGAAGGTAAAGAAAGCAAACAAAACACAAGACCGATAATATATGTATATACAAATATATATTAATAACAAGTTAAATGGAAACAGTACAAAGGACGAAGTGTGTGTGAATATTCTGTATGTGTGTGCGTGCGTGAGTATTGTGCTTAGCGTGTTTCCACGCTATCCCCTTGTTAGCGCCTACATTTCGAGGTTGATAGCTGAAATCCTGAAGGAAAAAAAGATTTACCTCAAGGTGTTAGTGCACAGGCCTGAAGAAAAAAGAGATAGAGGTGAAGGGTTAGCGGCTATTTATAGCCAGGGAAGAGAGACCCCTGGTGAAAGGGTTAACGGAGTGAAGGAGGAGTTAACTCCGACATGTCCGTTTCAATTTTTTTTTTCTTTTTTTTATGTATGTTGGCGTGTGCACGTATACACTATTGACAAACCTAAAATATTTTCCCAAAGAAAATTCCTTAAAATAAATTTATTTATCATCAAATAATTTCCGAAAAGTTCAATAAAATCCTATAATAAAAAAAAAAAAAATTATCCGATTGTTTTTTGTCTCTAAAATTATTGCTCAGTCCAGTGGATGGTTTGTCCACATTGAGTGAGTGGGGAATGTATAATTCCAGTATCTAATTATTCTAATTTAATTCAGTCGAATTGTGTGTATGCGTATGTTTGTGTATATATTTAAATTTAAACGGTACACAAACACATAGTACATAGGTTCACACTCATCCACGGTCTTTTGAACAGAGATTTATTCCTTGCTTCCTGTTTAGGATGGGGGTTTCCGATTCCTTCTAAATTCTACTTCAACTATACTTTTAACATCTCTCCATCTAAGCTCCTATTATTGGGTTTCCTCTTCCTTCTAAAAAAGCTCTTTCCTTCTCCTTCACTTCCTGTAGCTCCTCCTCTTGTGTCATAGTGGTGTTATCACCTTGCTTGGGGTGAATCGTTGTTACTAGGTCAGGGAGTTGTGTGTGAGTAAGATTCAACATGTACAAGGCCCAGGAGTCATACAAGATAGAGGGTTACAAGGTAAGAGGCACAGTTTATGTGGATAGGTGGCAGTGGGAATAATGTTCAACTCTAGACTTGAACAGGTTAAGATTGTAGTCATCGGGGACGGTGGTGGTGTGGGGAATATTGGAATCTGTTCCCCAGTGGTTCGCGGGGTGGGGGGGAGCTGCTTGAGTGGAAATTCTCACCAGTGGAATGCAGAGGGAATGAATGTTTCACTACAATGTTCATAGGACTTAACCTTGAGGTTTAGAACTGGTGGAACTAAGGAATGTAGTATGTCTGAACACTTTCCATGGAAGTAGCAATAGAGCTTGACACATCTCGTCTGTGTGGAAGTGGTTGCAAGGTGGAAAATAATTTCACCCACAAGGACGCGGAGACGCTTTTTGACTCTATCAAGCACTCCATTTTAGCCTTGATCTGGCTCTTGTAAAAGCAGAGGATAGCACGAGAGGGTCAGGTACTTACTGGGTCAGCACAGGGAACTGACCATTTTTCCTGCATCTTTAGCGATGGATCATATGTACGAGTTCCATTTGATGTCTGGGTTGAGTTTAAGGCCCAATAATTGCTCAAAGCACAGGGCCTCATTGGGGTGGGGGGTATCTATTCAGCATCCGATCTGCAATGAACAAAACCTAAAGGGAGTTAAGGAAATAGACAAACAAATGAAGATAGAAATATTTATTTTATCAGGAACATATTTTGTGTAAATGAAATTTCACAGAATTTTCTTAATCTCTGTAAATGATAAAGAAAAAGTTGAACTTAGTCTACTGGTGAATTAGCAAGTGAGTGAAGTGTATCGTCTATGCCATTGTATGGAGTTTGAACTTCCGTGTTCCTTCTCTAAGTTGTCCTGTAGTAAAACAGAACTAGCCTCTTTTGGTCTGTAGCATACCAGATCAGTTTTTTTTATTTTTTTATTATTATTCTGCTGATAGTCTCCTTCACGCATGTGTGTCTAGTGAAAGGGTTACATTTGACAATGAATGAGCAAGGAATTTATTGTTCTATAAACTAAATCAGTTGCTATGCCTTATTGCATAGCTATAGATAACAAAGAATATAAATAAATATTGCCCCTACTTCAACAAATAGAAATTGTAAGTTTTTCTCAGTAAGAAATTTAAAGAGTTCAGTGGAACTTCATCCTTAGGAGATGACAAGGTTGATGTATTGCCTGAAAAGTCGAATGTTAAAAGTCGATATGTCAGCCCGATAGTACAAGCCTCAAGATTAGGTAGCTGTTCTTCAGTTAGGCAATCAGATTGCTTCTTGTATTTTTTCCACATCTGGGCCTTTCAATGGCGGTTTCTATGATAGTTTGTTGTGTTTTGTAATTTTTACATTGACTTTTTTTTTCTTTTCTTTGTGTATGTTCCAAGTAAGGGCTTGTGAAATGGGGACCATCTTGGGACGGAAGCTCCAAATAAGGCCCCGCCTCCAAAGGGTTAAAAAAAAAAAATTGGGGTTATTTTAAATGTGTAAAATAAAAACAGTATTTTTACACGGGTACAGTAAAATTTACAAATATTTCTGGGGATGATCTTTGGAGATCAAATAACAGGTCTAAGTTTAATAGTTTTATGGTTTTTAATATTTTTCTGAACTTATTTTTGAAAGATTGCTTGGTAACATTTCTTAATGTTTCAAAAATGTTTTAGGAAATTCAGATGTCCATGTTTTTATACTATAGTAAAACTCCGAGCATCCAAATTACAAACAGTAACAAAATAATAAAATAAAGAGAACATGGGTATATAAGATGTTTTTGAGGCGTGGAACCACCTCTTAATTGCTGAATTCTGAGTCCACCCTGACCAGGGTGGTAGCACCTGTTAGGGGTCCAGCTATGGGCAAATAGTTAACTATTACCAGCAATACTTTTTTGAAAAAAATATTACCAGCAATACAATTTTGAATATATTACCAGAAACAGATTTTTGGCATTAAATGACCCATTGAGGTTGATATACCATTAAACAAAGTAAACCAAACCAAACTGAAAGTAGGCTCGAGAAAAAATAGTTTTAGTTTTTTCTGATTGGTCAAATATTTCATGTGGTGATGCTAATTTCTAACCAATAGATACTTTGAGTTGAGATCAAATATAGATCGGAATCCAACGGAATAAGATAAAGAACAAATAAGAAACATTTGTCAATTTTATTTTTTTTTTTTACAAATACAATTAAAAGAAAAAAAATTCTATACATCAAATGTACTTTGAGAGCCTGTTAACAATATTACAAACTATAAATACCAAAAATATTGCATCATCAACCTTTATTGAATCCATTCTTAAAGAATCTAACGCATGTTTATCTAAAACAAGCAGGGTTGTATGCAAAAACGTTCCCAAATCAACATGCAAAAAACTAATGTCTATTAGACACACATGTGCACAAATATACATTATCGTCCGAATCCCACATAGACAAACTAGAATTATAATACACATACATACATAAAGCAATATTTACGGTTTTTCAGTAGGTCTTGGAATCAATTAATTTTTTAAAACTTTGAATGAATGCACCCTCTTCCTTGAATTTGGAACACCACAAATTATACTAATGTTTGTTAAACAAGTCGAATATATGTGAAACCTGAATAACCAATGGTAATATATCAAGAAAAAAGTAAATACGAGGGTCATTCAATAAATAAGGTGAATTTTTTGGTATAAGGACTTTTAATACAGATAGAAGCTTACTTTTTTTTATTTTACTTTTCAACGTAGTCTCCCAGCACTGTCACACACTTTTCCCATCTGTGCACAAGCTTCCGTATTCCCTCAGCATAAAAATCTTTGGACTGATGTCTCAGCCAGTCGCTCACAACACTTTTGACTTCGTCACTTTTAAACTTTGTGCCTCTCGTGAACACTTTCAAGGGACCAAACAGGTGAAAGTCTGAAGAGGCAAGGTCTGGGCTGTAAGGCGGGTGAAGGAGCAGTTCCCAGTCCAGATCGTTGATGGTCTGCACCGTTTGGGCTGCTGTGTGAGACCTTGCGTTGTCATGATGCAAGATGACTCCTTCTGACTGATGACCCCTGCGTTTGTTCTTTGTCTTTCTTGACCTGCCTCAGCAGTTCACAGTAGTTCTTCTGTCAGACTGAATGAGGTCATTGACTGGTTCGATCACCTCAGGATACCCCACTTCTGTGAGATAATTCCCAGGCCTGTTTATCCTCAACACTTTATCTTTCCTTCTTTAAACAATTTAGCCCAAAATCTCCATTTTTGGCAGAAACATGTGGCACCATACCTGATTGACATTCTCCTGTCGAATTTCAACTGGTTTACCTGCCTCAGCAACCAAAAACTTGATAACTGACCGCTGTTCAATCCTGGAAATGCTTCTTGGTCAGCCATCTTTGTTAATCATTAAAACTCTCATTTTTTTTTTTTTTTTTATTTGTAAAGCTTTTAAATCCATGTGAAAAAAGAAAAAAAAAAAAAAAAATTAAAAAAATAAGCTTCTATCTGGAAGATTTCCTTGAAGAAAAATTCTGCTTATTTTTTGAATGACCTCGTATTGTACAGGAGAACTTTTACTTTATTAGAGAATGGTTTAAAAAATTTATGTCAGCTAATTTTTTTTAGTTAATTCATATAGTGAAATATATAGTTAATTTTTTTGTTTGTTAATTTTTTATCATATAGTAAATCTAAAAATTTCCGATTGTTATTTTTTTTTTTTTTTTTTTTGTGGAGCACTATGTAGATTCAGAGGGAGCATGGGTCCCTTGCACCGGCCCTGATATAACCAGTTAAAAAAAAAATCTGAAATTCCTGTTACCCTTCTTTTAAAAGTTAATCTTGTGGCATAGACATTAAGAGATGCCATCTTTGTTCCAACATTTAGATTCTTTAGATTACAAATCATTAAACCTAATCACAAACTATTGAGATAATTTGGTATTTCAATTTCATTCTCTACATTCTGAGTCACTGTACCTCCAAACACCACCCACAAAAAATCTTAATTCCCAAGTACATATTTCGTGTATTTTTTTTTAATTTAAGTATATAAATCAATTTATGTACTTAAGTATTCATAGAAATTATTATTCTCTTGAGTCTCATAAATATAGGTATTACAATATATTATGAAGTTGTCAAATCACAGTATTATTATGGCCTCAATTCATTTATTAAAACATTAGCATTGACTGATACATTTTTTTTTAAAGGAAAAATATGTGGGTAGTATGAAGGTTATCAGTGATTCCAATATTTTCCGGTGGAGTAATGGATAGCAGCTCAGATTGAGGAATCAGAGATCCGAGTTCGAATTCCATTCGAATCCATTACATTCATTTACATGCTAAGTCCTCTTCTTCTCTCCCCAGCTATGGGTAAATAGCAGGAAAGACCGGGTTCTATAGCCTTGGATGGCTACTACAGACAGAAATGGCAACCTACTGCAGGAAAAAATCTGACGTCAGTCGTATATTGAAAGATACATGATTGCTTAAGCATGTATCATGCATAACATTTCAAAACTGACTGAGTGGAAATTCTGACCTGGTTTGTTGCATTGACGTTTGTACTGATAACTTTGAGGAAGGCATGAACCTATCTCTTCTCCAGCTAATTTAAATAGAAGGGTAGACTAAGCACTCTAGCCTTGGGTATCAACCAGTTTAACAGGTCTGTTCTGAATTTAAAACTGTAGAAAACAGGAAAAAAAATTCTCTTTTCAAGAAATCTCTATTATAAAACGCAGAGTGTGTGTGTGTGTCTGTTCGTTTATGTGGGATCGTATTTCTCTACATTTTCAACCGATTTCAACAAAACTTCACAGGACTAAAATGGGCAAAAATCTGAAAAAAAAACCAAATTTGTTTTTACCCAGCAATGGTTCGCAACCGGACGGAAAAAACGTCCGAATGCCAAAACAACTCAATTTTTTTTTACAAAAAGTGGAAAAACACATTGTTACTTTCAAACTCTTTAAATAACACATGAAAAATGCAAAATTATATTTTAATCAAAAGAAATTATATTGCCAATGGCTACGGTATCGCAACAGGACTTCAAAGTTGAATGGAGTTGTCCTCAAACTAAACAAAACTGGATGCCACAGGGAAATAAAAAAGAAACCATTCAAGTAACTCAGCATAAAAAATCTTAATTCAAATACTATATATAATAAAAAATAAAATAATTAAAAACAGATGCAAAATAAAATATTTTCTTATTGAACCAGAAATTGAAATTAAAATTAAATGTCATCATAAAAATAAGTTTATATAGTCTTAAAATAGACATTTATTTTTTGCATCAAGCACTGAAAATATATATTAGATTTGTAACTATGTAAGTTTATATATATGTGTATATATGTATATCTATTACTATTATTATTTATATATATATATATATATATATATATATATATTATATATATAAAATGATGTTCAAATGAATAACAAAGAGATTGCATTTCTGTGATTTTTATTACTGGTTTGCACAGTTAGTTTATCCATAAAATTTTCCCTACCTTCCCATACTGCAATATTCTCAAAAAAAATCTAAAAGTAGGATCTGTAATGTAATCAGTACTAGATTAGCTTCTTGACTTCAGCCACTTTCCCACAGACGTGATGTGGCATCCCCTCTGTCTTTTCTACAAATATTTTCATGGCTACTGCACTGATGAGCATTTTCCCTGGTACCTGACTACATGAATTTAAGTGTACTACTAGATTGGCATCTAGGTCCCAACTTTTACTATTGAAATAGTTAAATGTAACTGCCCTTCTAACAGTTTCTTC